>PVJL010000658.1:0-145758 GCA_004026885.1 Lyroderma lyra
GGGAGGGAAGGGAGGGAGGAAGGGAGGGAGGGAAGGAAGGAAGGGAGGGAAGGGAGGGAGGGAGAAGAAAGAGTTTGAAACCAACAGATAGAGGCTATTTGCGGTCCCACCAGGTCTAGAACTCTCCAAACCCCACTTTGAGGTTTGAGGGTCTTATAACAGAGACGTGACCCAACTGTCACCAAGGAAGACTTGATCCAGGGGGGTCTGACCTACTGCAGCCATGCTCTGTGAACTTCAGCCAGCCGTAGCCCTCTCAGCCCTATTTTCTGCATCTGAGAAGAAAGGAAATGTTGATATGATGATGACGAGGGTGACAGCAATGACAAAATCGCCACTTTCCAAGCAGACCCCACGCACCCTGTGCTCTCTCTGTGAAGCCAAACCTCAGGGAAGTGGAACCGTGGGGACAGAAACCTGACTGGCACAGGCTGGAGAGAGACCCGGAGGCGTGGAGACGGACAGTGGCTTCAGCGACGCGGCCCGGGAATTCTCTCAAGTTCTGCCAGTAGCATAAAGGGCAGCGAAGCAAACAGATGTTCAGTGGCCTAGGACATGGGGCGGGCTTTGCTGCTTGTTTGTTGTAAGATGGGAGAAATTTGAGTGTGTTGGGAAGCTGTGGAGACTGAGCCATTGAGACCGATCCAGGTAAGAGGAACACATTGCTGATGCCTGTGGGAGAGGGACAGAAATGACTGAGCAGCAAGGTCTTTAACCTGGTGAGAGGGGCTGGCCTCCAAGGGTTGCCTGGAGCGTCGGTCTTAGATAGGCTAAGAGGCTGAGGGGAAGTGATTTTTGCCCACGGACCCACAGGTAAGCAGGGCCCCGAGGACTGAATCTCAGCAGTCTGATGCCAGAGTCCCGTTCTGCCACCTTCAGATGCTAAAGTCTTGCCTTTCCGGTTGAGGGATGGGCCCTGAGGTTAAGCCCAGATGGCAGTGAAGGCCCCCGGGCCTCCCACACCTGACGTGGCTGTCCTTGCCACTCAGCAGGCTCCCTCCACCAGCCTCTCAGCCTGCTGACATCAGAGAGTTCCAGACTCCCAACAGGCTGAGATGAAGCAATCCAGCACAGTTAAACTGGGCATTTGGGTTGGTGTGCCGTACCCTGTGCTGGTCATGCTGGGACACAGAGGTGAGCAAGGCCACATCTTTATTTTGGTCTGCAGGCCTCTGCTTGAAGAAAGGGGCAATGGCTCCCAGCCTTGGGCTGGGGTTAAGGTCCAGTGAGGGCTGCAAACACCGTTCAAGGACACACGTACTGGACTTCCGATGTCCAGCCACGATGTGCGTGTGGACCTCAGTTTGCGTTTGTGTAGCTGAGGCACGCATATAGAACGCACCTGGTGAGGGTGGATGAGCTTGCATTTGGGTTGCTTGGATACACGGATGTGGACATGGTACCTTAGTCAGCAGATGCTGCAATAACGCTGAGGAACAAACAGCAATGAACATTTTCACAGCCCCCAAGGATGATAATATGTATTTATTTTTCTCACTTCTGGGTCTGCAGTGGCCTGGGCTTGGGTGATCTCCGCCGGGTTTGCTCGGGCGTAGCTCCGGGTTGGGGGTTGGGTGTGGGTCAGACCCACTGGTCCCCTCCTTTTACATAGACTCATGGCTGCTTGGGGCATGCTCTTCCCACGGCAGATGGCAGGAGCGCGTGGGGCCAGGCCAAATTATGCAAGCACATTTGAACCCTCACGTTCCATTGGCCCAAGCAAGTCACAGGGTGCGTATTTCCCCCACAGGGAAAGGACTGCCAAGTCACACGGCCAAGGGCGTGGGTGTAGAATTCTGTCACAGGGAGGGAGGGAGCGGAGAGCTGGGACAAGACTAGGATCTTCCACCGCAGAGGGTGGTGGGTTCATTTATATGAGGGGCCCATTTTTTTTTTGATAAAATTACTCTGTTTTCATTAGAGTTGACATACAATATTATATCAGTTCCAGGTATACAACGAACTGATTCAGCATGTACATACCTTACAATGTCATCCCCATGATAAGTCTGGCAACCACCTGTCACCTTACGGGGTTGCTATAGTATCGGCTATGTCCCCCGTGTCACCCCCTCGCAGCTGGAAGTTTGTACCTCTATGTCCCTTCCTTGTCCACCCATGGCCCACTCCCCGCTCTGCCAACCACAGATGATCCTCTGTGTCCGCGAGCCTGTTTCAGCTCTGCTCGTGGCGTTGGCTTGTCGTAGGTTCCCCGTGTGTGAGGGCCTCGCAGCCCTTGCCCGTCTCTGACTCACTTCCGTAATGTAACTCTCTCTGGCCCCGTCCGTGCTCGGAACGGGCGGGATTTCGTTACATTTTACTGCTGAGTACCAGTGTGTGTGGGGGGCTGTCTGGGAAGAACCCAGCCACGCAGGCCTCTGTTTTTCATATTACATGGCTGGATACCTTCTGGACAGCCCTGGTCTGTCCCACGTCTTTGGCCATTCGCCTCCCCACGGACCACCGGTCGTTTGGACAGCAGCGTCCCAGCCCGCTCACCTCCCCTATTTATGGCCGACGTGGCACGTCCCCCGCCCCGGATCGCGGCCCGCGGCCCCCCGTCCTTTCCCGGCCGCCCCCCGTCCTTTCCCGGCCCCACCTCCTCAGAGGGCTTGGGGAGCGGTTGCTTAGACTCTAAGATTGCTCATTTCCGAAGTTGGGAGGGAGTGTTCCGGACGCTCCGCGGGGTTGCGGGACCTCTAGGTACCGAGCACTGGCACCTGCCGCCAGGCCAGGGCTGACGTGTGCACCTCGCCCTCCTGTCCCCTCCCCGCCCGCCCTCCCGGGGCTCAGCCCATGCAACTGCCCTGCGGGGTCTGGAACCCAGGGGGGCCTCCGGGCCCAGAGCACCCATCGGCGGTGACCCGCCCGGCCCGGTTTGCTCAGGCCAGCTCCCCCAAATTGGCGCCAGGTGTTTCCTCTCCCAAGGGCGCTGCCGCCTCGCCGCAGACCTCTGGGAGAAGCTTCTACACCCCCATTTCTTTGGGGCTCAGCCGAGGGTTTCTGGATGGGCACCTACCTCGCCCACCACCTTCCCTGCTGTCCCGCTGAGGGGCATTGCCTTGGCAGCTGGGGTGAGAGCCGGCGAGTGGGAGTGACAGCTCCCAGCACTGCTCCTGGCTCAGAGGAGACGCTCCCCAGGCGGGGGCGGGGGGGGGGTTGGAGTCGAGAAGGCTTTCTCACGGCAGGGACACCCCGTCTCGGGCTGGAGAACTTGGGGAGACACTGCCAGTCCTTCCCTTTCTTTTGTTCTCTGGTGGACCCGAGAAGGGGGATGGTGCAGATGGGGACCTCAACGTGGACCCATCCTTCTCAGCAGGCGTGTGCCCTGCCCACTGAGATGCCCGCCTCACGTCCTGGGCACGATGCCTATGCTAATGCCTGATGTCTGCCATGGAGGAAGGTTCTAGCCTCAGTGTAAAGATGACACACGGAATGGAATATTATTCCGCCTCACAAAGGAAGGAAACTGTGACACGTGCTACAACACGCATCAACTTTGAGGACAATGTGCGAAGTGAAATAAGCCAGTGACGAAAGGACAAATACGATGTGATTCCTGACATGTGAAGTCCCTAGAGCGGCCACACTCGTGGGGACAGGAAGTAGACGGTGTCTGCCAGGGGACGGGGAGGGCGGGAGCGGGGGGCTAGGTGTAAAAGGTACTGAGTTTGAATTTCACAAGATGCAAAGGCTCTGGAGGCGGGTGGTGGCGGCGGTTGCGCTACAATGAGAGTGTACTTAACGTCACTGCACAGTACACTTAGAAATGGTTAAGAGGGTACCCTTCGCGATCCGCGTATTCCACCACAATTAAAAGAAAAGGTCAGGTAAAACCCAGAGGAGTTGTTTGCCCACGTTTACACAGAAGTAGGAAGTGGAACTTGGATTTGAACCCGCACAGAGGAGCTCCAGCGTTTGCACTCATTACCCCTACACTCCCCCCTGGGCCCCTGCAGTAGAAGAGGGGAGAGAGACCCTGACAAGCAAGCCAGGGGCCAGCATGGCACACTGGGCCAGGGAGGGAGCTCTGAGGCCTCACCCTGGACAGACAGCGCAGCTCTCAGCCTCTGAATCAGCGCCTCCCTGCAGAATGAGACTGTAAAGATGCCCCTCGAGGGGTAGGTATGAGGATGAAATGAGATCACGCTCCCAGCATGGTTAAATGCAAAGTGGGTACAGACTCAGTGCCACCTCGTGGGCCCCATGAAAGTTCGCTCAGCCTGCTGCGGGAGTGACAGAAGGAGTCACAGTGATGTGACTGTAACGTCAGAGATGCTCTTTGAGGTAGATAACATTTCAATGAAAGGTAGAGAAGGGCTTCAACAGGGTGCTGTGAGGTGGGGACGGCACTCCCGGTAGAGGTCACAGCTTGAGCAGCCATCTGAATGTGTGTTGGTTGTGGGGGGCGGGGAGGTATGATCTGTTCTGAGAACTTGCAACTGGAGTGTGGGGCTGAAGATAATTCATCGGTTCTTTGGGGTGCAAACTACAGAAACTCAGCTCAAAGGTTTTTTTGCTCACATGGTCAAAAGAATGCAGGTCATGAGCTTCAGGTGCTGCTGGATCCAGGTGCTCAAAAAATGTCATTTAGGTTCCATCTTTCTTCCATCTCCTACTTCCGCTTTCCTTGCACGGGCTTCATTCTGAGATAAATGAATGTCTCAGGACTTTTCTCCCTCTTGCTTCAACCCCAGCTGAGAAAGAATGGGTCTTTCCCAGTAATTCCAACTGAAGTCCTAGGGATGACCCTGACTGGCCCACCTTCCATGTCAAGGCACCCCAGAACCACACCATGCTCAGAGCTAGTGTCTGGACAGGGGCTTGGGCCCACCCTGGATCTGGGATTGGTGGGGAAGTGTCAGCCCTGCCTGGATGACATGGGCTGAGAGTAGAGGCTGGGCCATTCCTCGGTGGAAAACCAGGGTGATGTTTCCAAAAGGAGAGGAATGGATATTAAGCCTACAAAAGCACCAGATGTTCTCTACAGGTAGCAAAGGCTAGGGCTACAAAGAAAAGCCCTCCTCTAATTCACACCCTTGTGCCTCAACCCCAACTTTCTCCACCTCCCAACCTCCCCCTCTTGCTCTAAGATAGATTCATTTGCACCTCCTTGGTGCACCTGTTTCCAACCTCCCTAGATACTAGGTGTAATCTGGTCCCCATCAGAGGTGCCAGCAACACCTTCTGGTTACACGGCATCTGCCAGCTGCTATCCCCCATCCCAGCCATGGAGATACTATTCCAGTTAACAGGAAATGACAGCTGGGGTACACAGGTCTCTGGCTAACCTGTTCCTCGGGTCTCTGCCCCCCGTCTGTGAGATCCCTGGCTGTCTGGGGGAGCACGTGACATTCTGGCCCAAACCAACCTTAATCAGGTTTCTGAGCACAATCCCAGAAGGCTCTCGCTGGCTCTGCTGATATGCCAGTGCCAAATATAGAACAGGCCCAGCCACCCCCAGCCCTTAATTCTGTAATTTGTTCGAAATCAGATGGTAACACTAGTCTGGGGAGACGGCATTTGTGATAACCCAGCCAGCCCCTATGGGTTTGGGCCAAGATGACATCACTGTGGCTTTGGCCTCTGCTCTGCATCTCTTCGCCTTTTAGCTATTCCTGGTCCCCGTGATGCCGCCTCTCTCCCTTCCCCGCAGTCCCTGAAAAACTCCTGCGGCGGGAGGGCAGCAGGCCACGTACTCATTCATGCACCCCACGGATGATTATTGAGCTCGTACTATGTGTGCGGGTACTGGGGACAGGAAAAGGATGCTGGCTGCCCAGGTTACACACTAACGGGGGAGAGGAGGCTGGCATCCCTCTCCGGAGGATTTGGGGTCTTTAATGACAAGCCTCCCAGCGAAGCAGAGCTGGGTGGGGTGACAGGCACTATTTAGGGGACAGTGGGGCCTCGGAGAGGAGTGGAGTGCTGCCCAAAGTGAATGGCTGGGCTAATGCGACTCTCAGCCTCCCTCAAGAGCCCTGGCCCCTTGACCGTGGCCTTGGGCTCCCGTCCTGTCTGGGTTTGAAAATGGTCTTTTCTCTCCAGGGAGATGGGAGCACGTGGGTGCTTCTCTGCCTCCTCCCCACTTACGGGAATAGCTCCCATTCCCTCACCCACAGAAAGGGCTGCCACACCGGCTAAGGCCAGGCTGGGGCCAGCAGCTGGGGACAAGGAGGAGCCAAAGCCATCAACAAAAAAGAAAGCGTTTCACAGGGGAATTTCAAATGACATCTGCCTGTAATGAAGGAGAGGTTGGAGGGCTGTGAGATACAGTGACAGAGCAAATTAACACCTGCCAGGGGCCAGGGGAGTGAGGATTCCAGCAAGTTCTAGCTGGGAGGTCGGAATGAAGTCCGGGAGATGGAGGAGGAGCAAGAGAGGAAGAACTGTGCTCCAGGCCAGGGCACACTGCAAGGGCAAAGGTCTGGGGACAGGAGCGTGGGGGGCAGTGGATCCTGGGCGAAGCTGGGGGGTGGGTGGGTCTGGCCCTTGGCCTTTGAACTTTATCGGGGAGCAAAGATAGGCACCTCAAGGGACCCTGCTTGGTCTCCCGCCCTGCCTGTGAGTGCCCCTTCCATGCAATTCCATCTGTGGTTGCACCGTCAGCCTGGCCCAAGGTCTGCAAGCATGACATCCAGTTACCTCTGAGTTTCAGATACACCAGGAATAATCTGGGGGTGTAAGTATGCCCAGGCTTCTCCATACTTACACTAACCTTTTTCTGTTTATTCTGAAATTTAAATTTCACTGAGTATCCGGTTTTGGTTTGTTTCTTTGCTGATTCTAGCAACCCTCCGTGAGGAGAGGGCGTGCACACCTGCTCCTCCTGGAGGCGGCCACTGTCACCTCTCAGGCTGATTCGCTAGACCACAGCCTGCCTGCTCCCATGCTTGGCATCTCCTCTCCCTGTCCCCTTCATCCTGCTGCAGGGAGTCCCATTGCAGGAATCGTGTGAAGGAGGCAGGACAGACAGACTGCCTCCCCGGGTCACAGTCAGGAGCAGGGAGAGAACGGGGTCTTGTCGGTTGTGTGGCCCAAACAGGTCCCTTCAGTGGCACCTCTGAGCCTTTGCTCAGGCCATTCCCTCCGCCAGGCAGGCCCTCCTCACCTCATCTGCTCAGCAAAAGTCCAGTTTGTCACCAACTCCGTAAGCCTTCCTGACCTCCCCATGTCCCCCAGCAGTACAGCACGAGGAGACTTTGGTGAAAGTAGTAACACCAGCTACCATTTGCTGGAGGGAGACATCACGTGTGATTCTCATATCACCCGTGGGGTAAGCTCCTTTCTCCTCATTGTAAAGATGGGGAATCTGAGGCTCGGAGAGGCTGGAAGACAAGGATGCAGACCCAGGCTATGAGCCCAGGCCTGCACGCCCCTCCTCAGCCCCGGAGGACCAGGGACACGCTCACCTCAGCAGTGTGGACTGCTCACGCCAACAGCTTTTTCAGGCTATAGAAACACCTCTCCCTCACTCCCCTTCCTCACCTTTCTCTTTCTAATTATAAGCCCATTTCCTGTTCACACCAGCAGGAAACAAGGTTTCCTGTTTCCTTTTGAACATCTCGACTAGATGTTTCTTTGACCCCTGATTCCTGAGGCTGGTCTAGCAGACATCCATCAAGAGTTCTTGATTAAAAAAATAATAAGTCTCCGTCTCCTGGGCTTTCGTCTTTCTTTCCTCTGTTGTCATCTCAAGCAATTTCGTGACGCTCACTCAGCCTGTGACTCACACACCCGTGTGGCTCCCAGCCCGCCCTCGGGCAGCAGCACGGGGTGGGGCGCCGGGACCTGCCTGCGCTCGCTGGCAGTCTCAGCCTCTGCCCACCTCTGCCTGGAGCTCCGTGTCCCAGACTCTCTGGGGTTAATCAGACTGATTAGTTTTAATCAGTTCCCTGCTGCCAACATGTCACCAGGAAGCAGAGCGGGGATGGGCAGGAGAGGGAGCCTGATTCAGCAGGCAGGGACTTGCTCTATGTGACTTGCTAACCAATTACCCTCTCTGGGCCTTTTCCCCCATTCATGTAATTGGGAGAGAGAGGATATAATTGTGATCATGGAGGCCTTCAATCAAGAGGGTTTGTTTTTTTTTGAACACCTACTACACATGCTAGAAAATGTTTCAGACCCTGGGATACAGTCACGAACAAAAGGGACAAGCCTCCTCTCTCATCGTGCTTATATTCCTTTGGGAGAGGCGACAGACCCACCCTGTCCACTAGGGAAACCACTAGCCCACGTAGAGGAGTTGCCTGTATTGTTGTCTACATGAGTCTTGACATCAGGGCTGGAGAAATAAATGTGGGTGTCATCTGTCCGGAGAAGGCATTTAGTGACGCACGTGGGGTCACATAGCCCTTTGGGTTTAATGACACCTGCTGTCATGAGTCCCACCTCACATCAGGCATACCATTATCTCCCTTATCTTATTCAGTCCTGAGGTCACCTCCAGCTTGCAGCCGAGGAAACAGGCTTGGAGAAGGGATCCTGTTCAAGGTTGCACAGGATTTGACCCAAACCTCCGATCCCAAAGCCTCCTGCCCTCTGCGGCCTCTGACTGGACAGGCTGTGCAGTTAGCGGGGGCGTGGCTGCGGAGGGTCTCCGACAGCAGCCATGGAGCTCACATCCGAGCAGAGGCAATGAAGTAGAGACCCCAGCAAGGGACGGGGCTCTGCTTGCTCCCGAGGCCTCATCCTCACAGCCTGGCAGCCCTTGGGACGTCCGGCCTCCTCTGAGCCACCAGGCGGAGTTGTGGCCCAGGCTGGTGGAGAGGCCTGGGGCATTGCTGTCAGCTCCTTCGGAAGTAAGTGGGGGCAGTAAAGAACATCCAGGTCTCCCCCTTCTGCCCCCGACACATCCCTTCCCCGGGACAGTCAGACGTCTTTCTTCCAAAGTGCCCAGGGCTGGTGACAACTCTCCACGCTCCCCCTTTAGTCCTAGGCTGAAGGCTTGTGAGACCTCTGAGGAGAAAAGACCCTAGATAGCATCACTCACTCACGGATGGACTGGAATGCAGGTCTCCTGCCTCCATCTTATGAGGTCACATGGTCTAGAAGCCTCTCTTCCCTCCCCTGTCTCGGACCTGACATGGGTGGTTCTCAGTGCGTGCTTCCCCCAGCCAGTAGCGACACGGCCGAACTGTTAGCCCTGGGCCTGGTGCCCAGCAACCTGTACTTGCCCAAGCACCCCAAGTGATTCTGGGGCCGCCGGGTTCTCAGGATCACGATTCTTGGCTGTCCCCAAATCCTCCAGTAGCTCCTGGAATCAGACAGCCTTGGGCACCGCTCCAATTGTTGTTGGCGTTGCCATGCGTTCTAGCCGCAGCCGCGGTGCCCAGCTCCGTGCAGGTTTGTTTACCGTTTGCTGGTTGCTTGTGCAGGGTTTGGCCAGCTTCACACTGGAGCAAGCCTGCCTCAAGCCTGCCCTTGTCCCTCCCGATCCTGCCAGGCCTGGGCCTCCTCTGGCACGGACACACACCGGAAGTGCGGGAGAAGTTGCTGCCTTGGCCAGTGGGAGATGGAGCCTAAGATTACGGGGGCTGTCCAGAGAGAATCAGCCATAAATGCCTCTGTCTTTCATGTGACATGGCTGGGTGCTTTCCCGACAGCCCTTGCATAAACCCTTCCCGATTTCTTCCTGCTCCTCCTGGTGGTCCCATGAAACAGAAAAGTTCTGCTTGGGACCCACCCCCACCCCACCCCACCCCAGTCCCTGGATCACACTCTCCAACTAGTACTTGAACTTGAATCTTTGTCATAGGCTTTGTGTTTTGCAGACTCCTGAGCTCAGACCTGCCCCATTACTTCTTCCCATCCACCTTTGGGACAGTCAATTCACACAAGGCCAGAATCTGGGACAGAAGTTATATGCTGAGCAAGACAAACTGCCCTCCTCAGGGCCCTAACTAACTGTTGCATCGTGGTATCAGGGACGGGGGGGACACCCTTTATGAGGCCTCCCTTTTGGTTTGGAGGTGGACTCACCGTGATATGACGTCAGACCCAAAGAGGAGAGGGTACCATGCTTTCTAGAAGTGGAGAGGTTCCCTACCATGCTCTTCTGTTCTTTTTTCTTGCAGTATTAAAAGGGCTCCTCTCCCCTGCCCCCCCGACCCCCTCTGTAATCTGTAGAACCCCCAGAACCTCTGCGTAATGACACTAATTGTTGTGACCATGGACTGAGCGTTTACTATCACCAGGCTCTGTGTGTCATATTGACAATGTGGTTTTGGGAGCCAGACTCCATGGATTTGACTCCTGAGTCCTGTGCAACTTTGGGCAAGGCACAACCAATCAGTGCCCCAGTGTTCCCATATGTAAAATGGGGACAAGAGTACCCCCCTCCCTCATAGAATTGTTAGAGAAACACTGCTATTTGCGAATTGTTTAGATCCAGGCAGGGTACACAGTTAGTGCTACATAAGTGTGGCTATTATACCTATTAAGTCTTTATTCTTACCACAACCCTGTCATCTAAGCATTACCATTTATTTATTCAGATGGAAAGTGAAGTTCAGAGAAGTTAAGTGAGTTGCCCAAGGTCACACAGCCAATCAGAGCTGGTGCTGGTACTTGAACCCTGGCTATTCCAGTCCAGAGCCCTTGGCACTGGGGGACTGTTTCCTGGTGCTCAGGTACTGAGTTGCAGCTTTAAGCCTCTCTTCTACCTCTAGGTCAGGTCTGGGCCCTACTTGATTAATGAGTATTTTACAGAGGAAGACCATCAGGAGAATAAAGGACTTCTGGAGGACATTGGGGTGTAGACCAACCTCCATGCCCCCAAATCTTATTCCCTTTTGAATTCATTCACTCTCTGTCCCCAGCATCTGTTGTGGCCCAGCAGTGACATCCGGGCTGCTGGGATGAGGGAAAGAATTTGTATATACTGTGTTTCCAAAGCTGCCTCTCAAGGAAAATTCATGTCCTCTGAGGCCTAATGGGGTTAAACAAAGAACAACTCTGTGGTTAAACACATCTGGAAAACATTGGATTAAATCAAGTGAAAAGGCCCTTTTGCCCCAGGACTTCTGAGAGTCTTTAATATGGATTGTGACGTTCCAGAGGGGAGTCAAACATGCGTGTTTCCCAAGCACGTCTACGCAGGGAAACTTTTTTCTTGAGAACAGTCTTTCTGATTTGCAGAACTCACTTTGGGCACAGCTGCTATAGTGTTTGGCATACTTCTACCCATTTCCAGACAGACAGATTGCCTTAGACAGATGGGAACTTCCCTGAGCTGACTGCTCCTGCCTGGGAAATCCGTTCCCAGCTCTTGGAAGAAGCCATGAGTCACCGATCTTGGCCTTGAATGCCAGCTCTGGGATGTGGGAAATGGTGCTCAGCAGGAAGGCACCAGCAGCTTCCCTGGCCACAGTCTTATGGCCCAGAAAGCGAATGCCACCTAGAAGGGCAGACCCAACAATGGCTAAGGTTCTGCCACAGTGAACCACTTAGCATGGCCATGTTGGTTATTAAAATGGAAATTCTTCCATACCGGTGAGTTAAAGGCTGCTGCCACCCATACTGCTGTCCCAGCCACACCAGCCTCTCATATGAGATCCTCTGGGTCTTCTCATGATCCAACAGCCAAGGGGTTAATGCTTGGCACAGCTTCCAGCAGGCCTAGATCTATTCCAAGTGGTCACAGACCAGCTATACCAGATGATAAATAATTTGAATATCATCCTTGTTATCAACTATGAGTTGTACCCATCAGATGCCCTAACATCTGAAAATACAAGCAGATGAAGATCCTAGGACCAATGTGTGCTGAAGGAGAAAGAGCACAGACTTGGGAGTCTTTCAACCTCTTTCTCTGCCATTATTTCCCAGCTGGGTACCCTGGACAAGTTATTGTGTCTCCCCAAGTCTCAGTGCTCTCATCTGCAGGCCGAATGTCATCATGAGGGTCAAGGAGCCCTGCAGTCAGCCTAGGGCCTTGGCCACAAAGATTACCAGTTGCTTCTCCTTTCCTTGTGGTGCCCAGGGCAAGAGGCTGGTAGGGGGCAGGTGCCAGGAGTGAAGTTGCCCCTAAGTGTCTCTTACCCAGAGCAGCCTCCTCATTAAGAAAACTGTTCCACATCCACAGCTAATTACCCTCTAACTGCCTGCTCCCCGCTGCGCCCCGCCTGCTTTCGGCCTCCTGCCTGGGTGGGAGATGGTGTCTAATTGGAAGTCACTCTGCCGCCCTGGCAGGACTCCATTCCTGCTGGGGGAAGCAGTCTGGGTAGGAGGCTGTCCCTTCTGGCTCCCGTGGGCCACTTCCAGCTGAGGAGTGGGGCCAGCAAAGGCAAAGTTTGCTGCGGCTGAGTTACTGACCTGGTCAGAGCAGGACGGGGCAGGGTGTCAGCTGGGCTCATGGTGCTGGAGTCTCTGCATTGGTTTATTTCTCAGGAAAAGCAATCTGGAGTAGTGGTTAGGGATGCAAATTGGAGCAAAAGAATTCTTGCTCTCTGCTTACCAGCTCATGACTTTAAAAGTCTCACTTGATCCTCAGTTTTCCCATCTGAAGATAGGGAATGCTGGTGTGGGGAGGAAATGAGGAGACATCAAGGGTTTAGCATGGAGCCCAGCCCACAGCAAGCTCGGAGACAATGGGGCTATTGTTACAGTTTGCACACTCCTGATTCTCTGTCACCCTTCAGGTCCAAAGGCCCCATCCAGGCCCTTTCACATGTGATACCTCCTCTAATGCTCACAATAACTCAGTGAAGTTACTTGATTTTTTCAGACAGAGAAACTGAGACTCAGAGAGGTAAAGTGACTTGTTCAAGATCCAGCCGGTTAGCAGAAGAGGTCCAACGCCAGTTTTCTTTCTGCATCCACTCCTCACATTTGTTCCTAAATAAGCATTTATGGGTGCCTCATATTGAAATGGAAAGTGACTGACAAAGCTGTGTAATGTAAATTCTGTGAACCCCCACTTCTGCGTTCCCTCCCCCAGGTGCCTAACGTACGCATTTAGCTTCTGTACCCCGCTTGCTTATCGCACCCGCCAGCCCCCACCCCAACCCTGTAAGAGTCCGAACAGCCTGTTAGTTGGGGCTCAGACTTTGCAGACTGTAACTGGTCTGAGCCCTCCGGGGTAATAAAACGGGTTCTCTGACCCTCCGAGTGCCGAGTGCCGTTTGACTCCCTGGGTTACCCGTCCTGCACAAGAGTTGTCCCCACGTGATTCAGGGAAGGCCTGTCCTCCAGACCTTGGGTCACCTTCACATCTAATAAACATGGTAGCTTTATTTCCCACCCTCTGTCCCCTTCATGCTTCTACTACGGAGGTGAGAGAGCTCCCTACTCAATTTCTCAGCCTCTTCTACAGCCGGGGAGGTACCTGACAGGCCGGTGGGGGAGTGAGGGTAGGCAGCGGTGGGGAGCGGACTGGTCTTTCAAGGCAACCTTTTAATTTCTGCAAAAGAGTTCAAACCCCACTAGCACATAGGTCAACTTCTACTCCCTTCCTTAAACATAGACACGGGTCCTGGAGCTGCAGCAGCCATCTTATGACCCGTCTTATGACCCAGACTTCAAACATAAGGATAAAAACCACTGTGCTAAGGACGTCCAAGAAGGCAGATTGGAATTCTGGGTTCCTGATGGCATTGCTGAGGCCTGAACACCACTCCAATCACCCCTCCCTCATTTGTTTAGGGGCTAAATTCAGGCCACTAGTTCTCAAAGTGTGATAGCTGCTTGAGGATCACACAGGAATTTGTTAGAAAAGCAAATTCTTGCCCTTCCCCCATCATACGGACCTGCTAAACCAAAATCTCCGAGCAATCTGGGTTTTAACCAACTCTTTGAGTGATTTTGATGCATATTGAAGTTGAGAAACCGCTGGCTTAAATGCTTTGTTAATCTGGTACTTGTTTATTTGCCTCTGAGTGCAAGTCATTGAAACCACCTCTCTGAGCTTTTTGCTCAAAGCCTCAAAGCCTTTTCTCTGACTAGAATGCCCAGTTTCCCCTTTCCCTGCCAGTCTTTTTTATTAAATGCATTCATTTAAGTCATGGAAACCCAGATGGCAGAAAAATCAGCTGCTACAATTTGGCAAGGTGCGTGATTATTTTTTTGGATTTGGTCTCAGCCGTCTCGGAGGGCTGGGTATAAGCAAAAAGCCACACAATTGTCCCACTTTTTAAAATTTCTGGTTCCAGCTGGCACCCCCAGGATCAGTGTTTGTCTCTCTCCTTTCTTACATTAGACGAGGGGTTCTGTGATCTCAGGCTGAGGGGTCTGGAAAAGGAGATGATTCTGACATTTCAAAAGCATTCACTTAGACGCAGCAGGACAGTAGACAGGCTCACTTAAGGTAAGGACAGACGTTTGTCAAGGAAACGACAGGCCGAGGACAGAGCTACCTGCCCTGACCCAGTTTCAGGGAGGAATTTTAACGTGCAGGCCATCCTGTGTGGTTACGTTCCGTCTCGGGGTTTGTAAGGCCTCCCCTAAGCTTGTCAGGGTTCCCGTGTGGCCCCTCTTTTGTCCACAGTGGGGAGGGAGAAACGGTCCGTCTCCCGCTGGGAGCTCGGCGCAGTCACGGGAGGACTCGGTGGCCGTGCAAGAATTTACCCCAGGACCCTCCTTGCCTCCATTTTTGCTTGGATCCCACAGCTGGCTTTGTGTTTCCTCTGAGAACGTATTATTCCAAGTCCATCCTTGGTTTATATTCTCCTGTTAGTCAGAGAAAATTAGTCATTGCTTAGCTGCAAGGAATAGAAACCACTCAAACCAGCTCAGGGAAGGTCACGGAAGGGTACGACGTCATGGAAATGAGACGGTGTCGGACCTCGGAACCCGGAGCTGCAAGGGGCCCAGTAGCTTTCTCTTGTTCATTTCCTCTCTCTCTTTCTCCCGTCTGGTCTGTCTTCTGTGCTTCCCTCTCTCCCTTCTTTTCTCCTACTGACTCTGCATTCTTGTGGCTTCTTCCCTCCCCTATAATTTTGGTCCAAGATACGCAAGCAAGAGTCTGCTGGTCTGAGGGGAGAGGGGCACAGAGAGAACCTTGTCACTTTTGACTTGCTGTGGTGTCCCAATTGGCCCCAGTTCCTCAGTCCCTTATAGACCTAGAAGTTGCCACTCATTAGCCAGAGACTTCCTGTCTCTTAGTTCATATCTTTATGGAAAAAAATACAGACTCCTTGCCCCGCAATGGGCTGGCTTCCGGGCTTAGCTGTCCATTCCTTGTCCTATCAGCTCTGAAAGTCCAGGAAGACATGACATAAAAATGGCTTCCCAGCTGTCCTCCTGCAGCTGTGAGGTGGGCGGGGACTTCTCTGGGGGCTGCCGGAATTCAGTTGTGACTTACCCAGCACCTGGGGGTGCTGGGATGCAGTGAGACCCCCTTGTCTTCTGGAGACCAAGGTACATGGACCTCAGGAGACACAGCTTTTCTGATCAGCGCACCAACCCTTCCCTGCTACGACGCTTCCTTCCAGGTTGCCTCAGGAATTGCTCTTTTGCTTCCAGAAGCGAGAGCCATTCCCTATTCTCCTTGCTGGGATGCTCTCTGTCCAGAACGGTGCAGGGGCTGGCGTGCTGGTCCTGCCTTTTATGAACATGTGACCATCAGTACATCTTTCCTTCCGCAGGAAGAGGGGGTTGGAGGGTGGGCCCTTCCCCACACATCGGGGGAGGGGCGAAAATAGCAAATGTCAAGTGACTAACACAGTTTATGGTCCTGGAAATGCTAAAAAATGATGACTAAGTGGCAATAATGATAATAATCAGAAGCATATATCACTAATTAATAATCTCCCTTGTCCTCTGTGTTTTGAGGGGATGACTCTTCTACTGCTTGCAGAGGACTAGCCTCTAAATGCTAAAAGGGAGTGGCATGACTCAGTCAAGGGACACTTTGGGGCCTCCTTGATGCCTGTGTGTGTGTGTGTGTGTGTGTGTGTGTGTGTGTGTACAGCAGGCCTCTGAAGACCTACAGCTTCCAACACTCCAGGTCTTACATTAGCCACGGCCTGGGGTGGGGAGTTCTTGCAGCAGGTTAGATTGATGTCTCCGGAGCAGGGCTCCCCAAGGCCCTTCGCACTTATTCCTCAGATCAGCTAGGTCCCTGTGAGGTCCAAGGCCCGGCGCCCAGGGTAAGTCTTGGGATGCTCTGTGTTGAGTTCTGGGGACAGATGGTCATGGATGGATCGTGTCTTCTGTTTTCTCAGCTTTCTGCTTGGTGGCTACAGCCTGCTTGGAGCACCCCTGTGGGAACATGGATCAGGACTAAGTCAGGTGAAATGCAAATGTGCGATTCAGTTCCCCAGCAGCCACCAGGACGGAGGTCCGGGCATCTGTGTGCGTTTGGGGGTGGGAGCTGCCAGCCCCCGGCTTGCTGGCATTAGAGAATGGGTGACTCAGAGGAGAGCTGCTGCCCATCCTGTGTCCGAGATCTAGATGAGGTTGCTTTTTAAGGCCTTTGTTCCAACACCTTAGTGAAGTTCAAAGCCTCCTCCACTGCTTCCCAGCAGCTGTGCGTAGCTACAAGGGGAGATGCTTACGTCTCCTGGAGGTGCTGCCTCTGAGCTGTGCCTCCCCGACCCTGCATAAGAACTGCCTATTTCTAGAACCACCACCACCACAAACATTTACATAAAGTGTTCATGAATCAATATCTTCTACCAAAAACTGTTTTGGAAAACCTGTGAGTGGGCCTCTCTTAGGAAGCACAGCCTCATTCCTTGCCTGCTATTTTTTTTTTCCCTTTGCTAGCAGCGTAGTGTCGTGGTCACAAACACGGATTTGGAGCTAAACTCCCTCGGTTCAAATCCCAGCTTTGCTGCTACTTACTAGTTGTGCAGCTCTGGCTACCTTTCCTTATCTCTGGGTGTGTCTGTGAAACGGGGTACTAATGATACCTGTCTCAACGGTCGTTCTGGGGCTAGAACAAATTAAAAGAGTTAATAATTGTAAAGTATGGCAGGTCCTTGTAAAGAGATGTCTAGGGACTTTAACTCTGTTTATATCAGGCACGTCCAACCTGCAGCCCAGCACAGCTTTGAATGTAGCCCAACACAAATTCTTAAAAAATTATGAGGCTTCCCTGGTGGTGCAGTGGCTGAGCTTCGGTGCTCTCACTGCCATGACCTGGGTTCGATTCCCAGCCAGAGAACCAACCAAAAAAAAAAAAATTATGAGATATTTTTTGTGACCTTTGTTTTTTTTTAAGCTCATCGGCTATCATTAGTGTTAGTGTACTTTATGTGTGGCCCAAGGCAATTCTTCTTCCAATGTGGCCCTGGGAAGCCAAAAGGTTGGATCCCACTAGTTTATATCAAACGGGTAACTCTGTTTAGCCTGTGGTAAAATTGTTTTCATTATGCATTGTTTCAAGAATATTAAGTGAAAACTTAATGTACGCAGGGCAATGCCTAGCTCAGGAACTGAGTGCTCGAATGACTGGTAAACTTAAGCCCTTTGATTGAAAACTGGGACTTAAGTTAGTACTCGTCTCAAAGGACGGTTATGAGAATGAAATGGCATTACATGTGTTGTTGACATTTCTTTTTTGGCTTTTTGGGGGGCTGTACGCTGCCATTAGCGTAACCGTGACTTCAATCCTGCCCCGTGGCCACCCTGGGTTCCTCCCAGTTTTCTGAGCCCTATTCCTCAGCCTTCCCAACGATCCTGTGAGCTCCCCAGTCTCTGTGGCACACTTCTGCTCCCTGCACTAGCATCTCCCTTGCTCATGCGGTAATAGAATATTCCACTAGGTCAATGGCTGCCCCAAAATACAGTATCGCCCAGCCTCCAGGTGTGGCTATTGAGCAGGCCGTTGAGATGTGAGTAGAGTGATGTGTCCCCTTTTAAGGGCATCCTCTTTTAAGGAAGGGACAGGCCCTCCCCTCCCCTCCCCTTTCCCCTGGCTAGAATAAAGTGAGCCTTCCTGGACCACATGCTGAGGGCCTGAAAAATTCTTGGAGCAGAACCACCAAAATATTTCAACTACTTACTAAGAAAGAAAGACATTACCGTCTTATTTAAGCCATTGCTATTTCCGGTCTTCCTTTTCTAGTAGCCGCAGCAGGCCTTTTATATATATATATATATATATATATATATATATATATATATATATATATATATATATATATATATATATATATATATATCATGCATCTCAGAGATTTCCTCGGCGCCTGGGTGAGCCAGAGCGGGTGCCTTTGTCTTGTCCTTTCTGTTCTTTCTGTTCTGGTCTGTTCCTTTTCTCTTTTTCTCGCTTTCCTTCCTGGTTGTTTGTTTTTTTTTTTTTTTTTTTTTTTGTAATTGGGTACCTTGCTCGCTGCAGTATGCTAAGCACAAGGCATGCACATTCCTTAGCTCAGGTCAAGATAGTGGTAAATATTGGCTATTTTTCTATTATTTTGCATCATTCCTCACCCCCACTGTTCCAGGTGTCCCGGGAGCTGCTGAGTTTTCCTGGTCACAGGGCAGTGCCTCCCTCACTCTGGGGCTTGGGCACCAGGCCCACAAGTTCTTACCTTCCTCCCAGCACTTGTCAAAATATTTTTTTCCAAACAATGTTACATTTGCTCCTATGAGGAGATCTGATACCGGCTGTTAATGGAAGTTCCTCCACTCCGATCAGCTTGCGTTGTTTTGCTTTGCCTGTGGGTCTGGTGTCCAGTATTTCCATTCGTTTGATCTCTAACTGGACAACAAAACCCAAAGAACCTGGGCCCACAGCCTGTGGAGAGAGGCCTGCGGGGTCAAGGTCAGCAGCCCCGGGCCTGAACCACGGGGTTGGGTGGCAAATTGGAGAATGTCAGATCCTGATGGTCCCTGAGAGGCCAGGTGGAAAAAGTGAGGTCATTGCTTGGTGTCACACAGTGGGCCAGAGCCCACAGCAGGAGCCCTGCTGCCCAGTCAGCAATTCTGCTGCTGGACCAGAGAATCACCTAGGTTATTCCCGTGTGTGTGAGGGACACAAAGGTATCAGATCGAGGTCCTGTCCTCCCAGGACACACAGGCTCATGGAAGAGCTGAGACATGCCCCCCGAAGTCAATGCCACGTGGCAGAAAGCCATTGCGACTAAGAGGTTTATTGTGCTTTCAGGTGCCAATGAACTTGCCTCGTCTCCCTCCCGCAGTGGTTCTCAAACTGGAGCATGCCTCAGTCACCTAGGTCGCTCGTTGAAAGACGACTGAGCCCCCAGGGTGTCTGATTCTGTAGGCCTGCGGTGGAGCCAAGAATCTGCATTTCTTGCACAGTCCCAGGGGAGCCTGCAGCTGCCAGCGCTGGCTCAGGGACCAAACTTAGACAACCACTGCTCTACTGCAAAGCTGCTGTGTGACAGACCCAGAGCTGATCTTGAGAAGCCAACTTGAAAGACGAGGATTGGAAGGGCTCTGACAAGGCTCCTTAGCAGGTAACTCTGAGCTGGGGAGCAGCGCCTTTGAGGGGGCTTGGGGTGGAAGGAGGTGGGGGATAGGAAAAAGTTTCACAAAAGAAGTGGCACTTGGAGCTGAGTCTTGAAGGCCCAGGAGAAATTTGCCAGACGGGCCAGACAAAGAGCATCCCCAGCAAAGGGAACAGCTGGTTCAAAGGCAAGAACTCCGGAGAAAATGGGGCTCATCGAGGCATAATGCCCATTTTCCCTAATTCCTATGGCATCTTTAGAAGCCACAGTGGAACTAATGGGGCACTCAGCAACCTGTTGTTTACGCATTTGAAGAACTCTTTGAAGGGCTGGAGTGGTGAACAGCTCACCTAGTGAGGTGTGTGTGTGTCCGCGCCCGAGCCAGCCAGCTGGAGCCTGGAAGCGAGAGGCCGCCTGCACACCCTGCACACAGGATGTCTTTGATGGCTCTCAGGCATCGGTGACATCATGCATATAGGGAGAACACTATGAAGACTCTGAAAATGGGTCTTTAATCCCAGTACTGCCCGTTCCGGGGACATATTTTCACATCCTCGTGGGAGGTGTAGCTTGGAAGCTCAAACTTTGGGATTTCCAGGGTATGCTTGGTGGGAGCAGCAGGGCAGACTCTATGAAATGAGGTCCAGACCTGAAAACCCAGGGTGCAAGTTCACCCCAGGGTGCAGCTTTCCTGTGTGCAGGCCTCTTCTCCCCGGGCCCCCCAGCCCGTCCCCAGCCCGCCTGTTGCCTGGCTGTTTGCTGCTCTGCTGTAAATCTCACCTCAGAGAACATAGCAACTCACTAGCCTGCAATACCAATTACACATTAATGGGGGTCAGCGGTGATGCATGCAGCCGGTTTCCAGACATTTGAAGGTGCTCATGCTAAGCTTGTGTCCAGGGGGGCTGCTGGGCCCCTGTACTTCTCTGGGGGAACTGAGGGCTGCAGGCCTCCAAATGTTACCACCTACATCCACGCCCTATGTTAGTTCAGCCCCTGCCACGTGTGAGACGCCAGGCTGGTTGCTACAGGATGAGGTCATCCTGACAATGACCTCTCCATCAGTGTCCTTGTGCTGGGGACTTTCCCTGCATTCCTGCTCTTCTTTGGTCTTCATGGAGGGGAAAATGAGTTTCAAGCAGCTTAAGTAAGTAAGACAGCCAAGAGGGAGTACAGCGTAGGGGTTAAGAGTGCAGACTCAGGTCAAGTCTCAGCTCTGTACGAACCAGATGTGTGACCTTGGGTCAGTTACTTAACTGTGCATGTTTCCTCCCCTGTAAAAAAAACGTCCCTTTGAGAGTCTTATAAGACAATGCGTGTCAAAACTTAGAACAGCAGCTGTCATAGAGGTGATAGTTATGCTGTTATTATGAAATTAATTCATGGGCCACAAGTAAGCTGACCCATGATGGTTCTGGTCTCCCATCTGCCCCCAGTGCCCCTCAGGCTGGCATCTTGGGGGGTGCAGGAATAAGAATACAAGTGATCATGAGGGTGTCAGCACTCTGTACTTTGGTCAGACTGTCACGAGTTTGAATCCTGGCTGTGTGACCTTGGTCAAGTCTTCTGACTCTGAGTAGTAGTTTTCCCATTTTAAAAATGTGTCATGAAGTGGTTTGAGGTCTAAAGATTACAATAGCAGATTAGTGTCTGGGTTAAGAGCCAGGCTTTGAAACCATGCTGCTTGGATTAAATTCCCAGTGTATCATTTTCTAGCTGCATGACTTCGGGCAAGCTATTTTCTTTCTCTGTGCCTCAGTTTCCCCACCTGTAAAATGGGGTGGTGATGGTAATAATTCCCATGTCACTCAGGGGTGTGAAATGAACTGTGCCATGTACAGCCCTTTGAACAGTACTTGGTGCACAGTCAACCCTACGCAATTATGTGCTGAGAGCATCATACACACAACCACCCAGGCCTGGTACATGGTAGGTGCTCAATAAACAGCAGGAATGAGGAGGCTACAAAATTCAGCCTCTCCTCTTACTAACTGCAGATACTCAGTCCTGACTGCACATCAGAGCAAGGTGAGGAATTCTTTTAGGACCCCAGTCCTCAGATCCCCCACCCCAAGATTCTTACTTAATTGGTCTACATAGGGCCTGGCACCGAGTGATTTTCTAAAAGCTCCCCCGGACAGTTCTAACGAGCAGCCATGATTGAGAACCACTGCATTAGAAAATAACTGAGGGGCTCACTTGGAGGACACCTTTTCACTAAGTAGATCAGGGCAGGCCTCTCTGAGGAGGTGACTTGTGAACTGAGACCTGAAAGGTGACAAGGAAGGAGCCAGGCATAGGCGTGGGTGGGGAGGTGTCTCAGAGCAGGTGCAAAGGCCCCAAGGCAGGCATGAATTTGGTGTGTCGGAAGAAGAGCCGGAAGGCTAGGGTGGCAGAGAGGGACATGTGTGTGAGCAAACAGCTGAGGACCCAAGCACCGGATGACAAGTAGCAGAAACTGAGTCCTCCTCTGACCAGAAAGACTAAGTTTAGCCCTTGGATGAGGCAGAGAGCAGCAGGGGCATCCACCATGCATGCCCACAGCTGACTTAAGTCCCTCAAGTCAGGAACTGGGAATGCCCTGGGAATTTCTGTCGATCCAGGCCTCAGACTCCCAAGAGAGTTCCATCCTGTCCACTGACTCAAGAAGGATCCTTTAGGACAGCAAGATGGGGAATCATTCCAGGGTCCAGAGAGGGAGGAGGGGGAAAGAGGTTGGGCGGAGTGCCCCCTGGGGCCCATCACAAAGGTCACTTGGGCTGGCAGCCGCTCTGGCAGAGAGAGGCAGCAGGGCTGCCAGGAAAATGCCATCCTCCTGTGAGGACTTAATTAATTTGCTCCCGCCGCTGCTAGGTTATGGCTTGGAGGGGAGCAGGTGTATCTATTTTCTAGCACAATTATCTGGGAAGTGAGGGCAGGGGCGTCAGTGGCTGTGTCTGCAGCTCCGTGTGTACTCTGTAAGGAGTATTTGTGGGGATGTGCATGTGTGTCTGCCTTGTGTAGAGCTGCATGGGCATCACAGCCTCATAGGAGAGTGGCCTGCCTGCTGGGTGGTTTGTGTGTCCTTCACACATTGGTCTGTGTGTCTGTGCCTCGCGATGTCTTTGTGTTTCTGTCTTACTCATATCAGAGCATGTTATGTCTGAACCTATCTTCACCATGTGGAGGGGTGCAAACTGGCTTTCTAACCACTGGCCTTCCAGAGCAGGCTAGTCCCACCTCTGTGGGAGGAGGGCCCAGGTCTTGGCCTTGGGGCTACACAAGCACGCGTCGCTGCGTTGAGTTTATGAGGAACACGACTCAGTCCAGCTCTTTTGTCCCGGGCCATGCACTGGTTACTCCCCATGCCCCATCGGTGCAGGCATTTCCTACTGCAGGGCGGGGCAGGGCCCAGCTGCATCCTGGGGCCTGGGCTCTGACGTGAGTTGGACTGTGAATCTGGGTCTGGACCCACCTGAGCCCCTGTGTGTTGTCTGTGCGTGTGTGTGTGTGTGCACGTGTGCACGTGTGTGCACTATAGAAAGAGCCTTCCGAGTCACGTGCCTGTGCGGCTTCCTGAGCAGCTGGGGTTCAGGGTGAGATGCAGAGGAAGAGGAAGTGACTCCCCTCTATGGGAGCTCAGGAGCATTATCAGCCCAGGGCCAGCCAGGATCAGAGGATACGAGAGCTTCGGGAGCCTCTTTAGCTACCAACAGGGAGTGTAATGGGTTTCCATGGAAATATTACACAGCTTATGCCTGAATCCTTGCTCATCAGCCACTTGTCCAACATGAACTGAGCATTTGCTCTGGGTCAGGCCTCGAACCTGGGCTGATTATCAATCACATCATAAATCACATACCAATAAAGCAGCCTCGTTATACCACCAGCACGGACTCCTCCACCTTGCAGACCCGCCGACCTCCTTGCATACCCTCTGGGTTCCTGAGTCTCACCCACCTTGGCCCCTCCTCAGGCCTTCGCGTGTGCTCTTCCTTGTTGTCAGACATCCTTTCTTTTCCAGTGGCTGGCTCCTTCTCATCATCCGGGCCTCAATGAAGAGGTCACTTCCCAGAGAGGCTGGCCTTGTTTTCCCTCCACATCTCACTTCAGCCATTTTTTGTCACATTAATGCTTCAGAGCTTATGCAGCCATCCTCCATCGCCTCATTTTTATGTGTTCATTCTCTATTCCCTGCATGAATATAAGCTCTGTGAAGGCAGAGGCCTTGTCTGTCTTAGCCCCGTTATGCCAGGATCCATGCTGTAAGTTTAGTAACTAGTACCTATCGGCAGTTAATAATTTTATTGAACATTTGCTATGTTCTAGGCACTGGGTATTAATATTTCATTTCAACCTCACAATAACCCATTGTACACAATTAATATCCCCATCTTACGAATGAACAAAATTCACAGAGGTTAAGACACCTGTGTGTGGTCACACAGTAGCCACACTGTAAGTGGGGGAATTGGGAATTTTACCCAGGTCTATGTGACACTGCTCCATGCTTGTAACACTCAGCTCTGCCACGATCAGGAGACAGGAAGAGTAGGAAAAGTCTTCCCAGGAGACAGACAGACGGACAGGTGTATGAGTTACGTATTGGTGTGAAACAAACCACCCCAAAACTCAGTGGCTTACAACCACCGCCACTGATTACTTATGATTGAGGGTTTCATAATAGAATACAATGCTATATTATATAATACGTTTTATTGTTAAATTTATTGGGGTGACACTGGTTAGTAAAAATTACATAGGTTCCAGGTGTACAATTCTATGGTCCCTCATCTATGTGTTGTGTTATGTGTTCATCACCCAGAGTCAGTTCTGCTTCATCACCATGTGTTTGACTCCCCCTCCGCCTACCCCACCCCTCCCCCCTTGCCCTCAGGTAACCACTAAACTATTGACTGTGTCCATGTGTTTTTGTTGCTTTCTTGCTTTCCGTTTTATATTCCATATATGAGTTATGTTTAAAAAAATAAATTCCTAAAATTCCTTTATACTACAAAAAAACCCCAGTACCTAAGTATAAGCAAATAAAAATTTGAATTAAGAAATTAAAATGAAAGATTCTTTTCCCGAAAGTTCGGGCCAAAAACGTGGGTGCGCATTACACACGGGAGGAGATTATACCCAGCAAAATACCGTGTTCAAATGGCCATCTGGTCATTCTTGGCTAAACCTCTGTGTTCCTCCAGGAGCTCCTCGAGGTTAGGGGCCAGATCTGTGTTGCTCCTCATTATAATTCAGCAGACACATAGCGAGCACTCTATGATTGTTGCAAAATGGATGTCTCCCCAAGGGCTCAACGGATTAAAGATGCCAAACCATGAAAACCAGCGCTGTCCCTTAGACGTAAGTCAACCCCCAAATGAGGATCAGAAGGTGCCAGGTTCTTGCCCAAGGTCACACATAGATTTGAGGTCAGGCTGCCCTATAAGTTTAAATATTCTTTAAACTCAGATGGGTCTGCGTCCAAATCCACCAATGCTTTCTACCTCCGCCCCCCTATTTCTGCGTCTGTCCCACGAGGATTGGACGAGAAGGTCCTGCAGGCGGGCGCCGCTGGGCGTCTTGGCCCTCCAGCTCCCCCGACTCTCCCACCGCCCGCAGCTGCAGAACCGCCGCCTTCCGGGGCCAACGCCAACCGAAGGCACGGCCGCTCTTTCCGGACGCCGCCCGACCCCATGATTGCGGCTCATTTCCCGGCAGCGGCGGGCGAGCATTTATTTCCTTTTAAAGCGACAATGTCAGTGGCACATTTATGATTTAATTTTTGTTTTCTCCTCCACAGCTCCCCACAAAACGGCTGGAGGAGAACACTCCGTCTGCCTGCTGTCTCCTCTTAAAGTGGCAGCGCCGGCCTGTCACGGAGGCTCAGGCACAGCTGCTCTTGGGTCATCCTGTCTCACAGGCCCTGATGCCTCTCCAAGACGGGCTGCAGGCCCCGAGGCCCAAGCCCCTGGGCCCACCACCCCGGACCTGGGCACACGTGTGTCCTCCCTCTACAAGGGTTGGCTTTGTCACGTGTTGTAAGTGTTGCTTGTCGTTATTGTTGTTTACATAACTTTTACATTTGGAATCCTTTAAGACTCACACAAAGTTGCAGACATAGGTGAGAGTTCCCATACACCCTGCACCCGGCTTCCCCTCAGAATAATATGTAAAGTAACCGAAGTACCTTGTCCAAATCAGGAAACCAATCTCAGCACAGTATTAGCTCAGAGACAGACCTCACCCAGGGTTCGCCCGTTCTCACAGGCACTCCAATAGCAATGTTTCCATCTCCAAATTTGAGCAGTTGCCCGGTGCCTGGTTTAGAGAGTCAGCTGGCGGAGGAGGCTCCTTAGGACAAGCTGCAGGTTCCCGCCCTTCTCCCCTCTCGTCCCTCTTCCCCAGCCCTTCAGGTGACCACTCTGTACTTAGTTCCTGTGGCTACAGAGCAAGTGTGTTGCTGTGTGTATTCTTCAGTATTAGGCGTGTCCATTGCTTCGCGGCTGTAGGAAGTACAGTTTTCACCCTCTGTCCTCCCCTGCCACGCCCCCAAACTTCCATCTCTCCCATCCTCCCCAACGGCCATGCCATAACTGGGGGGAGATTGGTGCTCAGTGTCACCACCGTTATGAGATCTTCATTTGCTCCGTTTTCTGTGCACGGATCGCTAATTTTTTCCACCTCAAACTCTTTGCCAGTCGTTCAGCACTTTCTCAGGTCTTCCATTTACACCCAACTTTCTATCCATGTCATCCCCTTGGAAGGCGTCTGTCCTGGAACCGTCTGGTGTTTTCAAACTGGGTTTGTTGTCCGCTGCAGCTGGCGTTCTGGGATCTTCCTGCCGCCTCGGCCTGAGAATCCCTTCCCCTCTCTGTGCGTTGGATTTCCTGCTTCCTGGATTCCGCACCTTCCTGTATCGTGGTCCACGCCCTCAGGTCCATGAAGCGCATCCTCTGGCGGTTTCGTGGGATAGAGCAGGTGGGGGCTGAATTTCTCGGACCTCGCGTATGTAAGCACAGCTTTACATTTCAGGCTCAACATAGCACTCCAAGTTAGAAATACTTTTATTTATTTTCTTTTCGGAATTTTCAAGGCTTTGCTCCTTTGTCATCTCACTTCCAGAGTTTATATTGAGAAGTTTAAAGCCATTCTCATTTCTTTGTTACCTCTCTGGAAGTTTGTAGACCCTTGTCTGTGCTGCCAATATCCTGAAATTTCCCATTGACCTTCTGTTGACCTTTCCTGGTGGAAATCTAGTTTTGTGCACTGTGCTAAGCACTTGTGGGGTCCTTTTGAACCTCGGATTCATGTCCTTCACTTTTGGGTAATTTTTTTACTCAACTATTTTATTGGTATTTCCTCCCTACCATTTTCTTTATCTGTGCATGATTTGGCTAGTAGAACTCCTGTACCAGTCCTCTAATTTTCTTATCGTTTCTCTCCTCTTTTCAATGATTTATTTTGCTACGTAGTTTTGATTAATGTCTTCAACTTCATCTCCCAAATCTGCTGAGTTTTACATGTTTTTTTTCTCTCATATCATTTTCTAAAAGTTCTTCTTGTTCTCTGTGTTCCTTTTTTATGGTATCATGTTCTCTTTTCATGAATGCATTATCTTCTGTTACCTCTCTTGGGAGTTAGAAGTTTTTGCTTTTATTATGATTATATATTTTTATGATTTTTCTCCGTGCGTACTGTCCTTTCCTTTCTAGTTCCTTTTGTTCTGCGTGTCTGCAAATACAGACCACATGAGCTCTCACTACCCTTCCCCATGCTGTGCCAGACATTGCTAATCAATCCAACACTCTTTCCTACTGAACTGAGAGAGGAATTTCTCACCTTGGCACTGATGTGATTTTTTTGCAATTACATTAGCATCTAAGAAGCTGAGCACAGGCTCTAGCAGCAGTAGATGATGTACACAGGGCCATGTCCTCCATTAGTAAAGAGTAGCTTTTGTTATTAACAACTCTATGGGACAAGACTCAGTAGCCCAATTGCACAAAAGAAATTAAGGCTCAGTGAGCCTAGGCGACTGCTCCTAGAAAGGGGTAGAGTCAGGACTTTTGACTTCCAAGCCTAGCTGCTCAAGCTTCCTGTGTTCGGTCACCTCCCTGCCCACTCTTGGGGGCAGGTGTGATACATTTGCAGCCTCTCACAAACACGCATGTGGGTTTGACCTTTAATCCTGTCCTACTGGAGACATTCGAATGTTCTGCTCAGGATTTCACCCGCATATCATTCCCACTTCTACCCAGCAAGCCAGAGACCCTCTGTGGTGTGCAAATGGGTCATTTCAGTGTAGGCAAGTTTAGACTTTCTCAATTTCTCACCAGTTCACTCATTCAACAAATCTTGTAAGTGCCAACCATGTGACAGAGCTGAGAATGTTGCAAAGAACAAAATAACGAAGCTTACATCCTACTGAGACAAACTATACAGGGGATGCTAAATATGTCATTTAAAGTAAGTTAGGGTAAGGGGAGAATGAGCAGCGGAGAAGGGCTTAGAAATGGCCTCTCCCAGGAGGTGACAATTGAAGGGGTGACCTGCGGGAAGTCAGGGAGCGAGCTGCCTGGACATCTGGCGGGAGGTACCTCAAAATCTGCAGGCAAGAAAGTGTGTGAGTGACACAGGGTGCCTGACTGCGGGGGGATATGCCATTCCTGCGGAAACGGTCTTGGCCAAGTTCACTCAGGGTCTCCAAGACAATGAGGGGAAGCGGAAGACACGGGCTCCAGCCAGGCCAAAATTAGGCCACAGCTGAGGAAGGACCGAGGGACCAGGATTTCTGCAAGGAGAGCAAACAGACTTCCTTCCCTGGTGGCCCTAAACACTCCTGATGACAGCAGGTCTGGGACCTTCCTTCCCACCCCCAAGCATTGAGCCCTGGCAGAACTTTCAGACATTGAGCAGAAATTGAGTTTCTATCATGACCTAGGCACTCCATCAAGGACTGTGCCTCACTAAATCCCCACAGTAATCTGGGGGTAAGATGTGCTGATTGCATTTTACAGTTGAGGAAACAAAAATTAATCTTGTCATTGAAAGTGGCAGAAAGGGAGCTCAAGTCCAAATCTATGCAGAATCCATGTTCTTGCTATACTATGATCCCAAGAAGACCGAGAGCTTGAGCAGCAATTACCCAGACTGCAAGGTGAGAAGGCCAGAGCAACTCGAGCCTTTAGTGCCTGTTGATTGCATGAATGGAAGTGGACAGAAGGATGGAGTCAGGGTGGGGTGGATGGATAGTTGGATGGACAATGACAGGCAGACACAAATAAACAATAAGACCCTTTTCTCTAACTTACGTGCATATATTTTCAAAATATTGGTTTCCCTTTTGAAGCACAGGGACTTCATCTACAAAATTAGAGGGGTGGACTTGACCAGTTAGTTATTTTCAAACTCTTCTTCAATAGTGAAACCCTGTCTTCACATGCTCCTTAACGGGGAAAGTTGGGCGTGATGAAAGAATTGTTCTGGATGGGTTTGGGGAACGAGGTAGGGCAGGGTGCCGGAAATTTGGCCCCTGGACCTCACTCTTACTTTCTTTCTTTCTTTCTTTCTTTTTTTTTTTTTTTTTTAATGTGGGTGGTTCCCAGGCTGGGAATCGAACCCAGGCCGCAGCATTGACAGCGCCGAAGCCTTAAGCCACTGCACCACCGGGGAGCTCCCACACCCTTATTTTCTGTGGGAGACCAGAGACAGCCTTGCAAAGCTAAGGAAGACCTTGGACAAACACATTCTGGTTTCAGGAACAAGGACAGACATTGGGGAGGACTGGCAGGGGAGTGGAAGATCTTAGCCAAGTCCCTAGCCTTCCCTCTCACATCCAGTACTGCTGGCCGGTGGTTGTTAGCGAGGGCCCGTCTGCCTAGCTAACAGTGGCCCAGGGAGCACAGCCATGTCTGCGTCTACCTCTCCGGAGAGTGTATAGATGGGAACGTTGGGTGTTATCGGAAACCCTGCGACATTGGTCACTCAGCCCAGGAAGCCACAGCGAGGAGCGAGCACCTCTGGGCAACCTCTGCTACTTACTGCATCACATCCGTGGATCGGACCACAGGGTGACAGCTGGTCAACATGGCCAACGTCATTCATTGGGCAATGGGCTTCTTTGGGCTCCTCTAGAGGGTGGGACTAGCCAGACTAGGCAGGACATTTATTCGTTGGGTTTGTCTGGGGATGCTGAGCCTAGTCAGGTTGGGAGATGCTGGAGCCACTGCAGCGGGGTGACCTTTGTGCATGCTGGTGCCAGGTGACAGCACTCCAGCAGTCTCTGTTGAAGTCCAGTCCCAGAAAATCAGAGGAGTCCCATAGGTAGGACTCCCAGAGAGTTCGTGGGAGATGACTGTCCCCGAGTCTCTGTTGTACAATGATCTGCTGGAAGCATAGAGCGGACTGTGTTGGTACATGTGCTCAGCAAGCCGAGGGCTTGGGTCCAAGTCTGCTGTTCATTGCTCAGGTGACCTTCAACACGTTACCCTCTTGTCGGAGCCTGAGGGCAGAGAGGGGAGTGCTGGGGCTGCCTGGCCTCGTTATCCCCTATTTACTTAGGATGGAGTCCCAGCTGCTTAGCACAGCTGACCCGGCCTCAGTCTACCTCCCAGCCTCCCGAGACATCACGCGCGCTCTCTCTCCCTAGGACTTTGCCCCTTGAGGTTTCCTCTGAAGCGCCCTTTCCCTTTCCTCTCTGCCTTTTCATGGGGTGTGTTTATTTTCTTTTAAAGAACACTAGCTGCTCTCACAAATGAACTCTGAAATCCACAGCTCAAGGTACCAGAGGTTTATTTATTGTTCTCATAGCAGTACAAAGTGGGTGTTCCCGCCCTGTGAGTGGCTCTCCTCCATGCGGACTTGGGGATCCAGCCTCCTCCTGCCCCTTGGCTCTGTCATCCCCACCAGCCTCTGCGCCTGGGTGTGGGGAGGAGATACCGGAGAAGACGCACCTGCTTCTTCAGAGCCTCAGCCCGGCAAGGGCACAGGTAGCGTCTGCTCCCCTTCCCCTGGGGAGATCGCGTCACAAGCCCACACCAGCCAGGGGAGGGTAGGCTGGAAGTTGTAGCTCCTTTCCAGTGACAACTACACCATGGAGGAGGAGCACGAATTCTGAGGGACAACCAGCCATCCTTACCACCTCTGGCTAGTTTCACCTCATCCTTCAGGTGTCAAGTTAAATGTTGCTTCCTCCAGGAAGCCTTCCCTGAGTCTTCAGGTATGGGGATTAGATGTCCCTCTTACTGCATCCAGCGTCCCTGTCCTTCCCTGTAGCACACTATTCTATGTTTTTGTTTGTGTCTAGAAATAGAACCATAAGCACCTTGAGGTCAAATTCTGTGTTTACCTACTTACCCCAAGAGGCCAGCCTGGTGCCTGCCACATAATGTGCACAATATATTGTTGGATGAATGGGTGGACAGATGGATGGACAGATGGACAAATGGACAGATGGATGGGCAGATGGATGAATGAATGGGCAGATGGATGGATGGACAGATGGATGGGCAGGTGATGGATGGATGGATGGAGGGAGGGATGGAGGGATGGATGGGTGGGCAGATGGATGGATGGGTGGGCAGATGGATGGATGGATGGGTGGGTAGATGGATGGATGGATGGATGGACAGATGGACAGACATGTGGAGGAAGGACAGATAAATCTTCCCCACACAAGCCTTCAAGCTTCCTCGTGCCTCAGCCCCTTCTTGGTCCTCCGAAAGCTGGCAGTGGACTGGAGAATTCCTGGCTATATCTTCTTATGATCATGCTGTGAAAACGCTACCGCTGAAAAGCCACCTGCCCGGACAGAAGGCTTCCTTTCTGCTGCATTGTCCCTGAAGTCCCAGGTTGGTCATCTGCCCCTGGGTCCCAGCCTGGAACCTGCTAGACCTCACAGGCTGGCTCCAGGCCAAGCCAACCCATGAGCACCTGCTCCATTTGCTGTTCCTATGGGGAGGGCTCCATACCTGCCACTAAACCACCCCTCCTTCCTTTATCCTGATCCTTTTGACTTGCAAGAAGTTCCACAATGAGCACACTAACTATCCTGTAGCTACATAATAAAATAACTGAGTTTTAATAGGAATTCAAACCTTAGGCGAAAAGGAAGAAGCTCTGGGTATGAAATTTTGTTAACCTAGATTCAAGTCTTCACTCTGCACGACTTGGGCAACTCCCTTCACAATATTGAATCCTATCTTTGTATGAGTAAAGTGAGAATAAGGAGCATAATCTCTACGATTATAGCCGGAATGAGGAATCCAGGCAGTTATAAGTAGGAGCGTTCTTTGACCTCGAAAGTGCTATCAGGGTGTTGGGGTTGATGTTTTTCAGGGGCCTGGTAAATGTCTCCCTCCTTCCCACTCTGAGTTCTGAACCCTTTGAGAAATGAGTAAAAAATACAAGTGTTCTTGTTGTCACCAATAAAGCTGGTCGTGGAAAGCGCAGCTTGTCTGCCCGGGAAAATAAGCTTCCTCAGCTCGACCCCAGGATGAGGCAGCGCTGCGCCCGCCCCCAGAAGCTCCGTGCCACCCGCCCGGGACAGCTCATCTCAGTGCTGAGACCGAGAGAAGAGCGTGACTCGGAGCTCGTGGCTGGTGGCGCAGACAAGGTTCGCTCACGGAGCAGGTGTGGGTGGTGAGGGAAAGGAGGGAAGCCAGCATGGCGCCCAGGTTTTTAGTCTGGGGAATTTGGGGGATGTGGTGCCATTTACAGAGATGGGAAAGAAGTGGGGTTGGAGCGGGTTACCTGGAAGCGAGCAAACCAACTCAGTCGCAAACTCTCAGGGGGGCGCTGACCCCAGGTGGATTGAGTCCTAACCCTAAATCCTGTCTCTGCGGATGTCCATGATGGTGCCTTGGTCTCCAAGGGTCCACTGGTGAGTGTCAGCTAGATGGAGTGGGACCCTGGGAGGATCATTCAATGTCCCCAGCACGTCCGAAAGGTCAGCTGTCACATGGGCTTCACTCTGCCCAGGCCTGTGTGATCCCCCACGCCCACCCCCGAGTCCTCTAGGACTTAAGGTGCACTAGGCGCTCTGCAGGCCTAGGGACCACAGGCAAACAGAAGGTGGGGCTTAGCCTTCAGGAAGGATCAGCCTGGTGGGTCAAGCCCACCCGTGCAGCAGTGACCTCACACTCTAAGAGGCTGAGTGACTCAGGCACAGGCTTCGTGACTCCCCTCCCGTGTGCTTCCTACGCCTTGCACCTCCCATTCGGAACAATCCCCTCTCTGCCCTGGACGGCCCATTTCCCAGGTGCTGCCCTCTCCCCATCAGAGGGGACAGTTCTGATGGCAGCCCCCGGGGACCTTTCTGATGCTGACTGTGCTCAGAGGATCCTGAGCATTTCACCACCTCCCTGCTTTACTCCTTGCGAACTGTCCCAAGGTCACCCCTGGAGCGTCACCTCCAAGCATGTACAGATTGTGTTTAGGAAAATACTGTTCTCTCCCAGCTGGGAGCCAGCGACTGCTGAAGGCTGGGGTGGGTGGGAGGGGTGTGGAGGGGGCTCTCACTCTGTACTGAACTCAGCTCTGCAGGGCAGTGGGGAGGTGGGGAGGTGCATCCCGAGCACGGGAAGGCCAGGGCAGAGGCCTTGCCCCCACAGGATGATACTTGGGCAGCTGGGGCCGGCCTGATCCCATGCGACCTGTGAAGGTGGCAGAGGCTGGCCTTGTGAACTGCAGTCAGGAAAAACAACCACAGTGAAACCAGAGAACCACCTGGAAGGTGAGCTGAGGGCAGATGGCTCCACCTCCCATCTGCTGGGAGCTTGCCCACCACAGGCTCAAACTGGGAAATTGTACCAAGATCCCAGCAACCGGTGATGGGAAAATGCAACTGGCTCCCTCCCAACCTTTGGCCCCTAATCCAAATAACAACATACATATTTATTATGTTTTTTTAGTGAATAAAATAGCATCATCTATTGAGCACTTACTCCAGGCACCGTGCTAAGTACCACTTACGCTACAGCTCATCTAATCCCCTCATCACCTCTGGGAACACTATTATCTCCATCTTATACTAAAATGAACTTAGAGAAGACGAGCAGACTGGGGGACCCAGAGGCCCCCCAGCTAGGAAGGTGGGGGTTTGCCCATGCCACGCCCACGCTGTTGTCATTATCTTCACTTCGCAGAATGTTTGGGTATCGAATAAGGTCAAAATCTCATCGTTATTTCACTATTATCTGTGTCCAATATTTTCTTGGCTAATTGCAAGCAACTGCTCTTCCAAATGAACTTTACGTTTCCACGGCTGTTTCCCCTGGAATTACATTCTGCTTCTTAATCATATGAGAAAGAGCGGACATCTTTACTTCCAGGACTTCCTTTCTAGAAACACGAGTGTGTCTCCACGTACTCAGGTACTTCTTTTCGCCTGAAGTAAAGTGCTAATAGATTTCTCTCTAGAGCACTTGCAGTGCTTCCTGTTAAGCAAATTCCCAAGAGGTTTTCCAGCTTTTTTTTGTTGCTATTATGAGTGAGATCCTTTCTCAAATAACACTTTGAAATTAAGTAGAGTGACTAGATGGGAAAACAATTCATTTTTTCTTAATTCTATCTAGTTCTTTTACTGAAGTTTCTTACGAGTGCTGCTTACTGCTAGCCCAGCGGAAGTGTTTGGATTTTTTCAAGGTAGAAAATCAGATCATCAGCAAATTGTTTTCATCTTTGTCTTCCTCGCCAGTGTTTGTAATTCCCATTTGTTTTTTCTTGTCCTTGTGATCAGTTCTCTCAGGTGCTGAGGCTGCAGCCACGTCATGGCGAGGTAGGAGCCAATGCTATTTATTGCACATATCACTTGCATTTTGCATTTTGCATTTTGCAAGCACCTTCACGTACACTGTCACATTTGATCTTTATAGTAGTCACTTAGTCAATCAACAACCATGTGCTGCACGCATCCTTTGTCTCAGGTGACGTGAGACATGCATTTCTCGTCTCCATTCGATGAACAGGCCAGTGGGAACCTATGAAGTAAACAAATGCACACATTAATTAAACATTTACAAGTAAACAAAACACAGACCAGAAAAAGTGGCAAGTACCGTCACTTCCGGTGTTCACAGGAGCAGTCAAGACCCAGGATGAGGAAGTGACTTGCATAAGGTCACACGGTGAATAGGTGGCTTCTTCTGCACCTTGAGCTGGGGGCCAAGCTCCGGCTTTCTCTAGCCTGTAAACGGGGTTCGTCCGGGGCCCAGAGGGCCAGCCGCGCTCCAGGCAGCGCCGGTTGCCCCAGCAGCGGCCATTCCAGCTGGCTGAGGGCTGAGCGGGCTCCCGGGCTTTCCTCGGCAGCCGGCCGGGGAGCAGAACGCTGCCAGGAGCAGGGCTGGTGGAAGGCCGGCGGCCGGGCTGGAAGCCCGGAGCCCCGCAGCCGCTGCCACTCGGCCAGCGCGGCCGGCCCTCAGTTCGCCGGGCAGCCGGCTCGCGTTCCCTCCCTGGAAGGCTCACGCACACGGGAAAGGGCGGTCTGGCTGCAGCACACGGCCTGGTTCCGGGACCTGTGGCTTCGGGCCCGGCTGAGAAGCACGGTCGCCGCCATGTCTTCTGAAGTGGGAATGAGCGTGGCCATTGGAAACGAGGTCACACTGGTCTGCGGAGGCCCAGTGGCTCCATGGTGGCTCGGAATGTGGCAGTTGGGGTGGAACCTTCTGTGGCTCCACCTACAAAACCAACCCCTCAGGCTCCCATCCTTGGGCCCTCATCCATCTCATCCAGCCACATTCTACCCTGAGCAGGCTTCATAGTCAAGGCCAAATGGTGCTGTTTCCTGTTCTGCATTTGCTTCCCAAACTCACTCCCTGTGTGCGTTTGCTCCCTCTGTTTCCTCCACAAACTTTGTCTCCCTCTCACCCCAACCCCCTGCCCTACTCCTTCCTCTGCATGCCCAAATCCTCCCCTGCCCACGGGCCCCAGCTCCGATCTCTCCCCCATCAGGCCTCATCCACCCACCCCCGTTGGAAGTGACCTTGCTTCCTCTGAGCTCAAATCTTGCAACGCACACTGCTTCCTCTACTATCTTCTCATCATGGTCTCAGGAGCCTTTGAAAAGGTCTATTTGGGGAGCATGGACTCATGGGAAGAGTTCACTTCTGAGCCCATTCCCAGAATTTCATCCCCTCTGGATTTGCACAGGCTGCTCCACTCCCATGACCAAGGTCAATGGCACTTGGAGGGCGGGGTGGGTGGGGCCGGGAGAGCTGCCCCTGCCGACCAAGCCCATGCTTGTTAACAAGTTCTTGGTGCTATTTACAAGACTTTCCTGGTCATGCTCTCATTTCATCTTCAGTACCCTCCCGTAAGTTAGTACTGCCATCACCATTTTGCAGGTGAGGCTCAGAGAGGTCGAACATTTGCCCAAGGTCACACAGCCAGGAAGTAGAAGTTGCCACTGTGATCGGCCACTGTCCTTTGCTTGGGATCCCTGCTGCTCAGAGAAGTAGAGAGCAGGTCTCCTGTCTCTACACTGTGGCTGGCTGGCTAGGAAGCTGGCACTTGCATTTCGTATCTGGCTTCTTTCATTCATTCATCTATGTATCCATCCATCTGACAGGTATGTGTCAGGCACTGTGCTAAGCCCCAGAAATGCAGTAAAAGGGGACACAATGTAGCCCCCGTGGAGCTTACGGTCTGGGGAGGGAGACAGAAAGAGAAAGGTATTAATTGAATCATGACAGAAATAAATGGAAATGGCAACAGTGCAAAGGGCTCTGAGGCGGAGATGAGTGGCTGGGAGAATGTCCTCCGGGCGGTGGCAGAGGTGTGGGTAGGGGGAAGAGCAGGGACAAAGCCATACGCCATGGGGCGGGCTGGGACTCGGACCCTGCAGGTACGCTGACCAGCTGTGCACGCACAGTGAGTCCCTCCCACTTGGAGCCTCCCTGGAGGTCGGGGTTACAACAAGAGTGCGTACGTCACAGGAATGCTGTGGAGATTTAAGGGGCCTGAGTGAGTGAACCTCTCAGCCTGACGCCTGGGCCCTGGCAAACGCTCTGATTCAGCACTTCAGCTCCTAGTCAGTGTGGACAACACATGGACAAATCCGTACAAGCATTTCACAGGACGGTCTGGCCACAGCGTAAACTGAAGGGGTGTGTGGAAAGTTCTAGCAGATTGCCTAGTGGTGGTTCGTCATCGGCTGCATGCTAGAATCATCCGGGTGCCTAGGGCACACCCCAAACCAATGAAATAACCAGGCTCTCTGAGGGAGCACCCCAGTGACAGCAGCTTTTAAAGCACCCATGTGATCCCACTGTCCATCCAGGACCGATGCCCCTGCCCGAGGGGGTGGATTCCTTAGGGTCAGGGCAGCGGGGGAAGGGTTACTGGGGCAGGTGGCAATTGCGGGGCGCTCCAAGGTTAAATAAAACAGAAGAGGCCAGGGAGGGCATTTCAGGCTTTGGGAAGAAGCTGAATAAAGTCGGGGAGATTGGGGTGGAGCACAGCCTTTGGGAAATGGGGCGCCACGAAGGAGTCTCAGCGGCCTGGAGAGGAGGCTCGTGCAGTGCGAGGGTTGGACACCGAACTGGGGCCAACCGCTGGGGAGGCCTGAGGGCTACGAGGGACTTGGGTCTGGTTGGACTGGAAACATTTCTGTGCCGATGGGTGGGTTTGAGAAAACTCTCACCTGCAGGGCTGCCCCCATTGGACGGAGCGGCAATGGCAGACGGGTGCCGCCTTACGTTGGCTGGAGTGGCTGTTTAGAGTGCTGTGTTGAGAAGGGCTCCGAGGGAGCTTCCTGGTGGGGTAGTGGCTAAGGCTTTGGCACTGCGGCCTGGGTTCGATTCCCAGTCAGGGAACCACCCACATTTAAAAAAAAAAAAGAGAGAGAGAGAGAGAGAAGGGCTCTGAGTGGGCAGTTGATTAACAATGGTGGCCAAGGGCGCGGGGGCACAGGTGCCAGACACTCTCATCCTGGCCGGGTGGGGCTGCAGGGGGCAGTTAGGGCAGAGGCTTGGGATTGGCCTTGACTTTCCTTCTGTGGGCCTTTCCCTGAAGTCGCTTCAGGAAGGAGGAGTTGGTCCACACCGTGGTGATTGAGAAGGGACTGGGTCTATGGTACAAGGCAGGCAGGCAAACACACCGCAAGGAAAAATGGTGCGTGGGGAGCCTTTGACGGCTCTCAGCTCCCAGGGTGACATGGGATCTAGCAGGACCATGTCCACCCGGGAGGTTTTGGATGAGGAGACTGAGTCTCAGACAGGTTAAGTGACCGCATGAGGTCACACGGTGGGGGGCCTGTTCTGGGCGTGAGGGTGAATTAGACACTACCCTTCCCCAGGTTAGTGCGTGGGGTGGGGAACATGGCCATGAAGACAGCCGTCCCCAAGCCCCCAGGAAGGGGAGGCACGCGGGGCGGAAGGCACAGCGCGGGCAAAGGCTCAGTCACTGAATGGCCAGCCGGCACAGGGACAGCCGGGAAGTTGGGGCTGGGAGGAAGAGGCAGGAAGGGGAGCGATGAGGGGCTGGGGGGAGAAGGAGAGAGAGTTAGCATAAAGAGGTGGGACTGGAGGAAGCACACAGGAGAGGGGAGACCTGCAGGAAGACCCCCAGAGAGGAGGCTGAGCCAGGGCAGAAAGACCCGAGTAGACACTTTCTTGTCTCCCACTGTCCTCCGTCTCCGTCTTGCACCCATCTGATCGACGAGGAGGCATTTTTCATTGCACGCACGTGCACGCACACACACACACACGCACACACACATACATGCACACACATACATGCACACACACACATGCACACACACACACGCACACACACACGTGCGCGCGCGCACACGCGCGCACACACACACGCGCACACACACACATACATACACGCACACACACACACACGCACACACACACGCGCGTGCGCACACACACGCGCACACACACGTACACACACGCACGTGCACACACACGCACACACACACAAACACACACGCGCACACACACACGCACACACGCACACACAGATACATGATGCGTACTCAGCCTTCGAAGAGACGGCCACAGTTTGAACCCAATTTTATTTGAAGCCAATTCGATAAGTCAGCAGCACAGGACTCGAGTCCACCCATCTCAGCTATCTCTGGCCGAGCGTTTGAGGCCCGGTCCTCTGCCCAGGGCCCAGGGGCTGTGGGCTGCCTGCCTCTGTCCCATCCTCATCTTCCAGGAAAAGCAGAAGCCTCCCTCCCACACCGGCCCGGGGCTCTCCCCGAGCCTCGCCAAGTTGCTGCTGGGGAAATTCAAAGCAAAGCAGCCAGCTGGCTCTTCAAAGTCCACCCCCGACAAAGGACTGAGAGCAGAGAGGAAGAAAAGGCGCGGGCTGGCAGGGGACAGGCTGAGCAGCCACCGTGACAGCCCTGAGAGAGAGGTGAGCTCTCAGAGGAGGCAATTAGGGCCACCCCAGCTCTCTGATCTTCCACAGAACTGCTTCACAGGCCCTTAATCAAACCCTTCCTGTGAGCCGGAGGCTGAGCAGTGAGGGACGCGGACCCCAGAACCGGGGCTCCGGAGGCTGGGCTCCAGTCCAGCTCTGCCGTGGACTCACTGTGTGACCGTGAGCATGTTATGGTCATTCCCGCTGCACCCTCAGTCTTCTCATCTGTCCGGTGGGGATAAAGGGACCCAGTGACTTGGGGCGGGTTCTCTAGAAGCAGAGCTGGAGACAAGGATTCTCATTTTGCATCAGGGCCCCCAGGGGTTAAACCAGCATCTGCACCAGACACCGAAGACTGCACTTCTAATCCATGGACACTGTTACCACGTCTCCAAGTCCTCCTCCTGGGGCTGCCCCTCCAGCCCTGAGGAGTCAGGATGACCATCTGCCTTCCCTGGGGGTGAGGGGTGGTTGGGCGTGATGAGCTGGGTGCAGGAGAGGGGCTGGCCCTCTCTCCCACCTTGGTTTCCTCACCTGAATCCCTGCAATGGGGCAGCAGGTGGCGGGAGGTCTGGGGAACCTGCTGGGCCATGAGGACAAGTGAAATTTGCACAGGCTTTGTATTGATTCTTGGGTCAGATCCTGCCCAAGGGTCAACACCCCGCGAGACTGCAGTGGGGAGCAGGAGTATGTCCTCTGGTGTCCCATTGCTGGGTGACCTTGGACTAGTTACTTAACCTCTCTGTGCCTCCGTTTCCTCCTCTGGCTTGTGAGAACTGCCTGAGGTAATGCAAGTGAATTGCTCAGAAGGGTGCCCAGCACCCAGTAAGTGCTGTGGTTGTCACATATGTAAAGGGCTTGGCTGGCACCTGGTGCTCTGTCACTGCTCAGTAAACAATGGCAGTTTTGTGATTAGAGTCCCTTGGCCCCTATAGTGAGGAAGGTCAGCTTCCCCTACCTCCACAGCCTATGGCTTCCAACCCCAAGCCCCCAGGGCCCCTCTGGGCTGGTTACTGGGCTCAGACCAATTGATGGAGTTGATTTCGTGAAGAGCATGGACCCTCCATACCTCCTCCACCTTCTAGGGGCCTTTTTATGCCTCCAGCTCTCGCCTCAAACACTCCCCTTCCGCCTGCTTCTTGCCCCACCCGAGGGCCCGGCCTTCTCCCACTGTGCTCCCTGCCTGTCATCAGCTAACCGGGTGACTCACAACGGAGCTGGGCCCATACTGCCGGCGGTTATGCTATCCTTCGCAGAGCTCCTGAAGGCACGCTGCCCACCATCTCTGAAAGTTTGCCAAATGTGGGACCTTCGGCGGGTCCCCATGCCTCTTCTCCCCAAAGAATGTGGCAGTCCTTTCCAGGCAGAAGGAGGTGGCCCGTGATGTCCTGCAAACACCCCTCCTGCTCCCATGATGCCGTGTTTGCCTTGGTGCATTCCTGCCCAATCGGAAAAAAGCAGCTTCCGGCACCTCGGTCTGGTGCCTCTGGTACTGGGCACAGCAGGTATGGGGGCTTCTCTGGACTAAATAAGCCTGAACTGCAGCATCCATTTTTCCCCTGAGGCTCAAATGCGGGGACACATAGGGCAGCCGGTAGAAGGGTCCCCCGCCGCCCTCAGCCCTCCCAAAGGCAAAGCCGGCCCTGCCCCCCAGCAGGCAACCCAACGACCAGACCGGACCGGAAGCCCTCCATCACCTCCTGAGCTCCCGGGACCGAGCTGGGCACTGGGCCAATCCATTTTCCAGGCAAAACCAAAACCGGACAGGGGAGGATTGGATCTGAACCTGAACCACCTCCTTTGTTAAATAAAAACCAACCTAGAGAACAAAGAGTAAAAGCCTCCAAACCCAGCCACATGGAGTTCAGCTGAGCACAAGTTGCCGTTGGGCTGTGGCTAGGCTCCGGGATGAGACCACATATCTCCGCCCCTGGGGCTGTCACAATCTAGTGGGGGCCCGAGGCACTGTGCCTAGGGGACCCAACACCCAGGTGTGCGCAGACGCACAGCGAAGTTTTCGGCAGATGACCAGAGCTTCTGCCGGGGGTGGGGGGCGGTGGCGTGCACCCGCAGCGTGCCGGGCTGCTTCCCCTCCACAGACCCCCTCCGACACTGCTGGTTTGTTAGCTCCTTCCCTGCCGGGCAGGCCAGGCCCGGCCCTTCCGTCTCCTCTCCTCTGCACCCCGGAAGCAGCCCCCAGCCTCACTTACTATCACTTCTCTCTCCTCACACACTCCACATTGTCTTTCGTATCACCTTCTGTTGCTTGCATGTCCCCTCTGGTCCCCCCGCTGCCACCACCACCCCTATCACCCTCCTCCCCTCAATCAAGAGACCCCGCTAGGTGCAGCGCCCCAGGGGAACTCCAATGACCACAGACTTTTCAAGCTGGTTTCTAATGAAGAGAAGCTCGGCTTTATCAATGGCTAAAATGCTCATGAAGCTTGAAGTTCAGACACAAGGCTGCAAGGTGCTTCCTGCCCATGAGACCAAATGAGATCATGTGGGGAAGCTGGGCCCACGTTGTGCACTCACGGAGGCGCTTCAGACCCGGCCCCCGGCCACCGCGGGAGCTCTTCGTTCTCCCGGGCTCTGGGGGGGGGGGGGGGGAAGCTTGCCAAGCTCTGCAGTGTGTGTGAAGCTGGACAATGGTGGGGGCACCAGGAAGGAGGCGTGTGACCGTCCTCAGGCCCGTGTGGCAAGGGGCATGTGTGTGTGCGTCTGTGTGCGAGAGCGTGCGTGCATCTGACCAAGAGGTGAGAATGGGGAGGCGTGTTGTGGGACCGGTCCCACCACATCCTGCTAGCCTCATCTCTCCCTTGGGGTCACACTCGGCGTCTGGACGTCACTGTGGTCAACACAGTCCCTTTCGCATTGTTCCCCACAACTGAGCAGAGACTCGCTGTCATTTCCAGAATGAATTTGAGGAAGAACAAGGTGGAGGATGCGATTATATTTATGCCGCTGCGTGTCCCATAGTTATCTCTGAAGACCTGGTTTCTGGATCCAAGAGACACTGAGGAAGTCACAGACATGTGAGGGCCTCCAATTCTCCACCCTGAGATAACCACAAAGATGTGCACCCATCCCAGGCATGCAAGTGTCCTTCCGGACATTCTCGTCTAAGTTCAACTGCGGTCCAAGGGCGTCAAGCAGAGGACAAGGCGACTTCCATATACTGAACTCCCACCCTGCACGGGCACCGTGCTCGCTGTACATCATTAACTCCCTCATCCCCCGTATGAGCCTGTGACACAGGCCCAGGTAGGCCACGTTCCTCGTCTAGGTCACAGAGGTGGAAATAATAGCCCCATTGATGCAACGTTCTCTACGACAGGCGGAAAGCTCGTTTACGTTATCCGAGGGCTGCCCGGGAAACCCCAGCCAGAAAGGCCTGTACGTTTTGGATTGCGTGGCTGGACACTTCCCAGACAGCCCTTGCATATGTGGTAGCACTGGACACCCCCAAAGCAGCGGTGAAGAGTTAGGGGCTATTATTGCCCCACCTCCCAGAGGAGGACACTGAAGCTCTGAGAGGGGAAGGGCTTGGTCCAAGATCGCCCCAGTCGAGGAGGCCATGGAGGAATCCGCCCCCCGCTGTACCCCAGGCCGTCTCGAGGACGTGAGCCAATGCAGCTCCGTCCTTTCTGAGAGCGTTGCCCCAGTCACTACAGTCAATTTAAGGATTTACTAGGGCTCAAGTTTAATCTGGATGAGAAACACAGGGCTTTGGAAGGTGGCCCGAGCCCAGCTGTGCCAGCAGCCGTCAACGCCTGATGGGTCCTTCTCTCAGACTCAGCTGGAACAGTAATTTGGGGTGCTGAGGTCCTGGCAAGCCTCTGCCAGACCCCTTTCCCCTCCCTTCTCCATCAGCCCTTGTGTCCCCCTGCCCTAGCCTGGTTCCCAGTCCCTCCTGGGGCGGCAGGCAGCCCTCCCTCCTGGTTCTGATCCCCAGGGACCTTACTTGTCCTCGCCTTCCATCAGGATCTCTGCTGTCTGCTCCAGCAGGGTGGAAGGGCAGGGTGGACAGCACAACTTCAGATGCCAGGACCCTGGGCGTAAATCCCAGCCCTGCTACGTACAACCTGTGCGTCAGCAGTAACTATTCCTGCGAGGTTCAGTAGACCAAGGCAAGAGTCCCTCCTGAGGAGTTGTCCCACATAGGCAGGTACTCCCTCTGGGAACGAGGAGGGGCCTGGCCCAGGACGAGCCTGGCCCAGGACAGGGCAGGCAGGCAGGCAGGGTGAGCCAGCAGCCGGGGCCAGCAGAGGCTGCCGTCAGTCAGGCTCCATCCTGAGGGCACAGGCCCCGGCCAGGGCTTGGGGGCGGATTCCCCCTGAGATCCAGAGGAGGGCAGAGGGTGCTCCCCCTGCCTCTGCCCGTGCCCCCGGAGGGCTTCCGCCATGCACAGGTCTCAGAGCACCCCGCCCAGGACCTAAGGCCGGGGGGTGGGGTGGGGGGCGTGACAGAAGCCCTTTGCAGGGAGGCTGTCTGCTGTCTTCAGAGGCAGGAAAGCCACTGTCTGCAGCCCCAACTGTGCCCAGTGAAGAACCCACCCTCGGCCCACCGTCCTCTGCTTCCTTTTAAGCCGGAGGAGCCTCGGATGAAGTCACACAGAACCATCACCCCAAGAGGGCAGATTCTTTTTGGTTTTTTCTGTAAAGACTCCTTACAGTAGCTTTTCCATTCCCCCCAGTGGTGATGTCAGCCCAGCCTGAGTCCTGTGGCCCCAGACTGAGGTCACCTCTGTCAGGTCTGACCTCAGTGTTGCCATGGGGACAATCAGGATGCCACTGCCACCTGCGGCTAGCAGCACCTTTCCCCCAGGAGGAGTGACAGGGGTGTGTGACTGATGTTGACTGTTTCACCCTGGTCCTGGCTGCCCTGAGGTTGTTTGCCCTCAAACATATGCTGTCAGATCTCAGCCCAGCAGGGTGGGCCAGGGCACACGTGTGGCACGTGTGTGGGGGCTGGCGGGCTCCACTGTGTGTCTGTGTGTTGGGGGCCCAGGGAGGGGTGTTTATGAGCCCTCCCGGGGTGCCTCATTTCCTCTCTCCTGGGGCCCAGCTCCGAGTCTGATCATTGCGCTCCTCAGGGGCCCAGACTGACCTTCACAGCAACCTGGTCACCATAGCAACCAGCTGTGACATCACAAGGGAGCTCTGGACCCTTGACCTGGAGCAGAGGAAGCACGAATGCATGTTCAGGGGAAGAAAGAGCCAGGAGCGTCGGCTTCGGTCCTGAGGCCCCTCGTGTGACGGGGGAAGTGGGCGCAGAGACACGGCGAGGACAAAAGGCTCCGCTTGCGAATGCCAGCTTTCTGTGAGCTGCAAGCCAAGGCTTTTCTGGAGGTTCGAGCGGATTCTAAATGAAGTCCCTTCCCCTCCCTTTCTCCATCCTTTAGAAATCACATCTCAATTTCCTCCACCATCAACTGGGGGTAATAGACGTCACGCTTCCAGGGACCCAACGTGCCAGGCACGGCGGATTTTCTCATTCACCCCGTAACTACCCGACCAAGCATTTTCCTCTTACTAGCCCACCTTGTATAAGAGGAGGAAGCTGAAGCACAGCGAAGGGTTTGAGTCCAAACTGGCACCAGAGCCCGCACTCACAGCCTCCCAGGTGCGCGGGGGCACCTCCGTTTGCAGCCGAGCTGGGGCAAACAGCTCCACGCAGGTTGCATCTCCCTTCGCGCTGACAGCATCTCCCCTCCTGTGAGCCTGAGGCTTTCCTGCGCCGGGGCTCGGGCAGCGCCCAAAGGGGCCTGCTGCCAGGGGCGCGCTCAGCATGAGGACGCGTGGAGGGAAGGTGGCTCCACCAGGCGGCACAGCAACTCAGGGCGAACGCTTCTGTCAGTCCGCCACCTGGCTGACAGGTCCGAGGGGCCATCTGTGCACAGTCAGAAGGCCCCACCCAGCAGCACCGGCCCCGCCACCGCAGCAGTGACTGGTCATGCGCTGTCAGTGTTTCTGCATTGTTTCACTGCTATCGGTCCCTCACTTCTGCTCCCTAGGATCGCCCCCAAAATAAACTTCCTGCACACACATCTTTGCATCAGGTTCTGCTTTGAGGGGACCCTGGGCAAAGAAAGTTGGCACCCAAGAGCAGCATTACAGGGTGGTATTCTGGAACTGGGTCACTTGGCCAGATGCGGTGAAGACCCAGGTGGTGGGTTGAGGGGTAGGACAACCTCTGGAATACTGGGCATCACAGGAATTAAGACTGTCACCTGTGGTGGACTGGGATGTGGTGTGGGTGGGAGGTAAAGCCGCAGGTTGTGTGGATTCAAATCCTTTGCTGTGAATTTGAAGGATATGGGGCAACGGTCATTGCAAGGATCGTGGGGTTGGCTGGCTTTCATGAACTGCTTTAGAAGCCTTAATAAAGAAAGTGTCAGGCTCTGGGCAATCAAGTGTCAAGGGCATGCCATGAAGACCCAAATTCTCCCTTTCCTGTTTAGGAAGACTCCCCACTCCTGCAGCCAAAGGGTACCCCGTGCTGAAAATCAGGCTCAGGGTGGGTTTGGAGGGGCAGCAGGGCTGCAAAGCAGCATGCATGCATAGCCTGCAGCCGGCCTGGGCAGACTCCCTCCGGGCAAGGTTATTTCACATTTTCTACAAGTGTCACAATCCGCTAGCTATTTATTGTCACTTGCTCAAGTACATACAGCTGCCTCAACATGAAGAGTCGATTCTCACCTCTAGCAGCTGTACGTGTGCATGGAAAAAATGTGTTTCATTGACATTTAGCTGCCTTGCTGCTAGGCCCTAGCGTAGCGTGGCGTCCGCTAACACAGTTTTACCTTATTTCACCCCAAAGTGCTTGGCGGTCCACTGGTGGACCATGGCCGACATCTTGCCCAGCCGTGGCCTAGACAGATCTAAACCGAGTCAGAGCCCTGCTGGGGAAAGAGGGGGACCCTGGGACCTGAGATAGGAACAGTGGGGTGGATGATCCTGAGAATCTGGGAGGCCCAGGCCCCGCTTAGACTTTGAGTACCGAACCCCTACAACTCAGCAAAGACTCATCAGCCAGTCACTGCAGGGGCCAAAGCTGGGCTGCCTTCAGGGAAGGCCACCGTGTCATTGCCCACACACCCCCACCCATCCCCTCAGGACCTGACTGAGAAACCCCAGTCACCAGTGGGTAGTGTATGTACGTCCTCAAGCAGGACGTCGAGCAGGTCCTGAAGCTTGTCTCATGCCAGGTGCCACGGGATTAATCAAGTCGAGTGGAAACGCCACCTGGCAAAGCGGGGCAAGGCCTGGACTTGGGCTCAGCTAGACCTGGGTTCTAAACCAAACTACCAGTAATAAAGGCACTAAAGGTCCGGCTTCGTACGGAGCCCTTCAGATGTACCGTAGCCTAAGATCCTTAAAGCAACGCAGCGGGGAGATGTTCCCCCCATTTCACAAGTGGAAACAGGTGGTTAGGGCTGGGATTTGAGTCAGAGAAACCCCCTCCAGCTGGGTTCAGCAAAGCGGGGAGGTCTTTATGAAGTTCCGGTGGTGTCTTCCAGATTGTCCCCCCGAAGCTGGCAGAAGGGCCAGGCCTGGGGAGATTAGGGCTGGGCTGGGAGCTATCAGGACTGTCTCTCTCTCTCCTCATCACTGCTCGTCTCTGCCTGCTGGTTTCATTCTCCTCTCCTTGCCAAGCAGCACCCCTGTTCCCCAGAGGCTGTGGCTACCCTGAGTAACTGTGTCCACACATCTGGCTCCAGCCCAGCCACGGGGAGAAACCAACTGGCCGTGTCCTTCCCTTCCCAAATCCTCATGTTTGGGAGAAAGAACCGATTGGTCCAGATTGGGTCACGTGTCCGGTCTGAGCCTAATGGCCCGTAGCTGGGGTTCGGTCCTGCAGTACAATCTCGCACTCTCCCTTGGGGATGGGAAGGGAGGAGTTGCTATAGAGAGAAGCATCTTGGGCTCATAGGCTGTGCACCCCTCCCCAGAAATGGCCATAGCAAGGGACCTATCTCCATGTCCACCTCCCACCTTCTCCTCTCCTTCCCACCCCCGCTCTGGCCAAATACCCACAGAGAACATTTTTGTTTTTAATGTACAACTGGCTCCAGCTCTTAAGGAATCTGTAAGCCATCAGCAAACCCATCAATGGACTTGATATCTTCATCCTGATCATCATCACCGTCATCTGTCATTTTTTGAGGGCTTCCTATAGTCGACGCACTGGGCATAGTCCCTTACTTGTGTTTTATCACTGAATCTTCACAACACTATGAAACGGATACCATTATTATCTTGTCTTGACAGAATGAGAAACTGAGGCACAGAAAGGTGATGCCACCCGCCGAGCTGGTACCGGAGCACTCCACCGAGTGTGCTCAGCTCTGCATGGCGAGCGAGGCCTCCCCCTCCCAAACAAGAACCTGGGGGCCAGGGCTGACAGGGTCGTGAGGCATGGCTGGAGGGGATCACGGGAGAAGGAGGCCTCCTGAGCCCGGCAGCAGGAGGACAAAACGCAACAACATGCCGGAGTCCCGCCCAGTGCCTGGCCGGGCACACACCCTTCTCCCGCTGCAGTGCTCCCTCGTGTCAGATTTACGCTTCCAGCATAAGCGACGCGTTGGTCTAAGAAAAGCAGCTCTTGTGAGCCAAACGCACAGGCGTGAGCCAAGGGAAGCACGCAGCACTTTCTCTCTCCCACAGGCTTTGGGGTGAAACAGGCCATTGGGTGTACTTGGGGGGATTATGTGGGATCGAGCTTCCGAGAGGCTCCTCCAGGCCTGGAGCCACAGGTAATGGGGCAGAGGCCGTTGTAGCTGTAGATCCACAAGGGGATCAGGGGCAGGGCAGAATGTTCTGGGTGGCAGGGCAGGAACCACATTCCTCTCCCGAAGACTGAGCAACTGACCTGAACCCCACCTCCTGCCTCCTTTTTTCTTTTAAACAAACCACCAATTAATAAGTACTTATTATGTTCCAGGCGCTGTGCCAAGCAGTTTACATGGATTCCGGCCATTGCCATACGTGCAGCCTCGGGCACATCACTTAACAGCTCTGAGTGTCGGTCTCCTCATCTGTGAAATGGGTTGAGTAATGTGCCAAGCTCCTAGGCCTGTCTGAGGATTAAATGAGTTACCGTATTTTGCCATACACAATGCCCACTTTTTTTGCCCAAATTTGTGAGGGAAAAATAAGGATGTGCATTATATATGGGTAGTACTAATTTCTTATATATGTAAATGTTTCTAATTCTTTTATTCATGCCAATGCATTTAAAGTGTAACTCTAGAAATCAAAAACAATATCCGTATGCAAAATAGTAGGAAGTGGTTGTGAAATCGTTTACAAAGCGTGGCATCAGCAATGCGATGAATGGAGTGAGGAGGGTGAAACTTACCGGGATGAAGGACGTGACTATTCCGAAGACCCCAGTCATGTAGGAATTAAGGATGATACTTCTGATATTGACAGCGACAAGGAGTTCTTGGCCTTCCGTGATGCGTGAGCGGAAATTTGTTACCGGCACATAAGCTTTCCTGCACCTGTATCTGTTCTTGTGTTTCGTCATTATTTATTACATAAAATTTCTTGTACCATAATATGCTTTTAAAAGTGCTAAAATTCCTTTATAATACAAAAAACTAGTACCTACATGTAAACAAATACAAATTTGAATTAAAAAATAAACATGAAAACCATTTTTTCCCTGAAAGTTTGCGTCAAAACTGCGGATGCACATTATCCCCTGCAGAATGCGGTAGTACGGCGCCGGCCCGAGTTTGGGATCACACATACACATTCTTCGATTTAATTTTCACAGTGACCCTGAAAGGTCGCACCGATTGTCCTTTTCCTCATGTCATTCCTGGTTTGTGGTGTAGAGGGTTGTGAAGATGAATATTGAGAAGTTCATTAGGGACTCCCGGGGGCAGACCAGCCACACGCAAACGCACACGGGAGACGTGATGAACCAGGTTTCTGGGCCTGAGTCTGCCCAGGACGATTCTCTGAGTCCAGACGGCCCGACGGCGTATTTGCAGTAGATGCAGCAGCTCAGGAGATTTAAAGGGGGAGCTGGGTTAGGTGATTTGGCAAAGGGCCCACGGCCAGTAAGGGGCAGAGGCAGGTCTGTAGGCCGAGGCAGGACCCTAAACCAGCATTGTTAACACAAGAGCACTTGCCCCACTCTCCGCCGCTCCCTGGGGCTGAGGGTTCTGGCCTGGCCCTCCTCCTGTGCAAGGAGGAGGGCTGGGGGCTCCTCCTGAGCAAGGTTGTCCCAGCAGCTATCTGCGGACCACTCCCCCTCCATCGTGGCTCTCTTTCCGGGAGCTATCCTGAGCCCAAACTGCAGGGCTCCTGTCAGCCCGGTTGCATTCTGGATGGTCTCACCGACGGTCAGGGACGCATCCCCCACTGGCTCCCCACGGGGCCTCTCCCCTGTGCCACCGGGCCTACACGGAGCCTCTGGCAAACGTCAGGAGCTGTCAAAGCAGTTGGTTACTTTGCTCATTTTATTAATAAATGTGCACTGATGCCAGCACATGGAAACTGCTGCCTGGGAACAGGGGTGGGAACAGGCTCTGGGGAATTTTCTGGCTGGATCGTGGCAACAGGAGGAGCAGACAGGGATCTATGGGGAGAAGGGAGACGGGCAGCTGGAAGGCCCCATTTAGGGCATCCGGGGGCATCCAAAGACCTCCGGGGTTTGCAATGACCTTTTCAGGAGAAGGAAAGTTGGGAGGAACTGGATGGGAAGGAGCCCGGTGCTGTGACCCTCCAGCCAGAGGATTTTGAATGGCCTGGGGCTGGAGGCCTCGCTGAGCCCAACTGCAGGCAGCCAGACGTACCTTCCCCCGAGGGTGGCAGGACTGCAGGGACAGGGGAGGTGGCAGCAGTACTGTCCCTGCAGGGGACCTCACATCCCAAAGCCACAGGAAAGGCAGGGAGGTACTTTCCCTCAGAGGGTCTGCAGCCTGATGCCGGACCCCGAGGGAGGGAGTCTGGATCACACTGGTGACGTGCAGGGCCCGAGCCTGGCCCACGGCAGACTCTCAGCATACACACTGCCATTGCAGCAGCTTTCCAGGACCCTTTAGAGACACTGGGAAACGATGTGCCCAACAAGGACAGGCCAGAGAAGTGGCCCTTTGTGCAGAGGTAACTGCAGGAAACCTCGCCAAGGGCAGGTTCCAGGTGTCCAGGCCCGCAGGGCTTCACGTGCGGGCACAGGAACGCCCCCTGTCCAGCCAGCATGTGTGTGTGTGCTTGTCCATTACTGGCCAGCGAATAAATAATCGGCAAGCCGTGCCAGGATCTGCCGTTTACCCTTTAAGGGCATGAACTTCTGTTTCACTTGGGGAGTTAAAAAAAAAAAAGCCTCCCCAGACAGGAGGCTGGACTGGAGGAAGTGTTTCTCCCAGTTGCTGTCATGGAAAGAGCTAGACAGATGGCATGGTGCTGGGAGGAACCTGAGGGTTCCTGGGAGACGGCCCCCTCCCTCCCAGCCGGCCCGGCCTGGGGGCCTTGGCACCACGTGGATGGCTCCCTCCTGCAGGGTGCCAGCGACGTGCACGCCACCCGGCCCTGGGCTTCTCACACCACAGCCCGGGGAGCCCCCGCTCTGACCAAGCAGAAAGTTGTGATCTCACACACTCAATATACCTACTCATTTAGAAATAATCATCATGCATTACTGTGCTGATAGATTATGAATGTTCTCGAACGTGCACAGACATAAATGGAAAAATTAAATTTAGATTACAATAACTTTTAAAAATGTTTTAGTAATTATGAATGGTTTATGCCATCGTTAGCTAAACTCGCAAAGCAAAAATCTACGGTTAGGCTCATTAGTGATAATAGTGGGTGTAAATTATCATTGCAAATTGCCTTCTCACATTTGAGACTGGGGGCCACGTTCCCCTTGTCAGTCCCAACTGCACGGTCATTGCGCCTGGCCCACGGCTGTCCGAGCAACTCCAGCAGGAGTGGGGGGCCCGTACGGCGCCCCCGCTCTGGACGGGACAGCTTGTGCTGCGTTCATTGGTGTTGACTTCTTTTTCCTCCTTCCCCCCTTTCTCTTTAAGTCCCTGTCCACGTGGGGAAGAATCAGTGGAAGGTATTATGACAATGTGCACTGATCGAGTCGCTGGCACGCCTGGCTCTTGGGGAAAAAGCAAACTTCTTTCTACCCTCGGCTGCGTTTCCTGCCTCATTGGCCCATCCCCCTCCCCTCTGACGCTGCCTCAGTTGGCCCAGTCACGCACCTCCACCCAATACTACCCACGGCCACTTCCTCTCGTCCTGCAGGTCCCAGTTCTAACGTCACCTCTCAGCGAGGCTCAGCCCCTCACATAAGGAGTATGACCTCTCCCCATTATTATTCCCTCTCAGTGCTCCTTCATAACTGTGAAGGCATCGATCACATTCGGTCACTGTATATTTATAGCTCTTTTGGACTCTGCTGTCTCCTCCACTAAATGACAAGCTTGGGGACCACCAGGGAGCACCCATGTCCTGCTGTAAGCCCAGAGCCCAGAATGTTCCTGGAATTTATAGGTTCTCAATAAATGAATAAATGAAATGAATGAATGAAGGAGGTCTTAGAGCATGTAAGAAATGTTTTTTTTGGACTGGGCTTGTCTCTTGGCCACAGCTAGAAGCTATTGGACATGGGGAATCTCCCCCTTCCCCTGGCCTCAGACCTCTCTGGCCTCCCTTACACCAGGGAGGAGGCCAGGTCCAGGGTGCTCAGAGAAAGCCTGGAGTGGTCCCCTAGGGGCAGAAGAGGCTATAGAGAGTGAGGTGCCCACTCCCCTCCTTTGAGGGCTGAGAACCCTGAGTGTCAGAGAGGGATAGGGCTGTACCTAAAGACACACAGCAAGGTCAGGACAGAGAGCGCTACCAGGAATGCAGGTGAAGAGGTGATTTGGGGTTCACTTGGCTAAGTGAACTGAGGCACCCTGGGAAGTGTGTGGTTGTTGGGTGCAGGGGTGCTGTTGCCTGGGCTGGACCTCTGTGAGGGGCAGGGGCTAAGGCCTGTCTTCACTCTCTCTGGAATGTCCCCACAGGCTGGTCAAGGAGGCACAGATGAGGCTCAGAGATGGATCCAAGCTCACACAGGCAGTAAATGGTGTAGCCCAGGTTCCCTCCTATGCAAGGGGACACCTCCCCTCCCACACGCCCCTCCCCTCCCACACGCCCCTCCCCTCCCACACGCCCCTCCCCTCCCTCAGGCCCCTCTCTCCCCTCAGGCCCCTCCCTGTCAGGCCCAATAGCAGCTGCGAGGCATTTGCAGCCCTTGATAGCCCTGTGATTGGCTGGCACACTGGGGAGGGACAATCATTGGCCTCACCTGGTTGTCAGCAGGTGTGGCTGCTCTCCTGGCACCATCCCGGTTCTGCTCCGTGCCTGCCTCTGAAAAGCAATGAAATCTGACCCCCTGGGAAACCTGGGAGAGGAAGGAGAAAATACCTCTTTTCAAGAAAGTGACCCCAAGAAACCCTTGTCTTACTAGGTTCCTTGACAGCCTCTGTGACGTAAAGCTCTTCTTAAAACATTTTTAAGGAAAACTCAAGCCCAGGAGAACGGCCGGGGTAGGAGGTGGTGGGGACCATTTTTAAACATCCTTCTCTTTCTGGGTCTCAGTAACGATGAAGGGACTGACTGGTCTTGACAACCTAAAGCCAACGATGTATGGGCCTCCACTCTGCATGGCAGGCTCCAGGGATGATCTGGAAGGTTCCCAGAAGGTGGGGACTTGACTTGGGTCTTGAAGGATTTGCAGGAGAAGGGCAGGAGCAAAGACTTGGTGGGTGGGCAGGGCCAGATCCAAGAAGGCAGCCTGGGACCTGACTGCAAGGGAGGGAGGAGGAAGGAGGGAGGAGGGAGGAAGGAGCAGGGAGGAGAGAGCAGGGAGGAAGGAGGAGGGAGAGGGAGGAAGGAGGAGGGAGAGGGAGGAAGGAGGAGGGAGCAGGGAGGAGGGAGCAGGGAGCAGGGAGGAGGCAGAAGGAAAGCAGACGTGGTAGGAAGAGTCTTGATCCAGGAATCAGGACACCTGGGTTCCATTTCTAGCTCCGCCACTGACTTTCTGGGTGACGTGGAGAGGGCTCTCTGCACCTGCCCAGGCCTCAGTATCCCCATCTGCAAAACTGGAAGGAGTGAGCTGTGAGCTGCCCTGGGCCTGACGAGGTGGCTTCCTTTCTCCAGCTGACATTGTGCACCTCACTCTACCTGTCAGGCCACCTCAGCGGCTTGCTGTTGGGTCCCCAACCTCCCTAAACCTGCTCCTTCCTGGCTGCCGTTGGGGGCCTCCTCTCCCAGGGAGGGAGGACTCTGTGACTTGGCAGGGGGAGGAGGCGGGCCTGGCCTCTGTCTGCCCCCTCACCCACCAGCGGCCTCTGAGCCATCTGTTTTTCAGGCTGGGTCCCAACAGAGAGGCCATCAGCTCTGTGCCTGTGCCTGCCTCTCCCTCCCCAGGCCCGAGCAGATGGCCCACCTGCCACTCTTCCCCAGAGCTCAGGAGCCCGGAGGCCCAGCTGGAGCTGAGGGGTGGGGCGGCCTGCCCTTCTCCGGAAGTGGTCAGCGCCAGAGTCCAGGCCCTGGGCTCCTGCCTCACTAGCCCTGGGGCCCTCCACACCTCCCACTGCCCAGCCAGCCCCACCCCGGACCATTCAGAGGGGCACCTTGGGGGCCATGCCCTCAGACAGCTGCCACCAGGCCAGTCCCCTAGGTCCCTCCAGAAGGCACCAGTCCCCTGCCCGAGGCCACCCAGCTCCTCAGAGGACAAGTCAGACTGGAACCTGACAGCTGTGGCCCTCTGACGAGGGGTAGGAATGAAGACCCCCAGGGCCCATCCTCACAGATTCTGACTGAGGAGGCCTGAGGAGGGCCCTGTTAATCTGCACTCTTGATAAACTTTGCAGGTGAGACGGTCTTAACAGATCCTGCCACCTTGGCTGTTGTCTCTGTTTATTTCTAGCCTGAAGGGCAGTTAAAGGGCTGTGACGTCATGGGCAGGACTGGAGTAATTATCCCCATTTCAAGGGTGGAGAGACTGAGGCCCCAAAAGGTACACAAACTGTACACAGCAAAACCTTGCCGGAGCCAGGCCTGGTGCTGAATCGTCTGGCCCCTGAGAGGCTTTTGGACAAGCCCCTGCCATGTCCCCGGGGGAGAGCAGGGGTGGCCCTTAGACACTCCCACCGCTCCTGCCCTTCTCCCAGCTAGAACACTCGAAGGCCTCCAGTCCTGAAAAGAGAATGGTGTCGCTGCTCATCCCTGTGCAATGCTAAATAAAAGCAACGCTGAATTCCCACAGGACTGTAAGGAAATCCCAGGATGACAATAGGACTCTGATAACTTTTTGAATATGAAATTCCTTAAAACCACCTCCCCTCGTTTTACTGGTGGCTCTGCTTACTAGTGTCCCCTCCTCTGAGAGACAGCTCATGGTCTCAGGTGTCCCAGCCAGTGTGGGTGAGGGGCTGGGTGGCCCTCTCTGTCCCTGGGCCTGGTCCTCCCCACAACGCCCCAGTTTCACTCCTTTCCTCCCCCAGAAGTTGGGATGCACTCACCAGGGAGCCTGGCGTCTCAGGGGGGCCTGGCTCAGCAGAGTCCTGTTGATGGGACCTCAAATACATGCCTCTTGTGTCCTTGACCCTCTGCTGCCCTTCCTGTGGGGACTTTGAGAGAAACCCCAGGCTTCGTCCACACCCCTCTGAGGAAGCACCCCTCCTTAACCTCTTTAGAGAGCAGGGAGACCCCAGGGAAGGGCAGCTCACCAGGGACACCGCCCAGAGCTGCGCTCTCTCCTCTTGAGACCACTGGTGTTAGGTGGTGCTGGCCAATGGAGAAGCTGAGCGGGGTGTCAGGGGCTAAGAAAGCCGTGCTGTGTGCCCTGGAGTGAGTCATTTAACCTCTGAACCTGCTAAGGTAAAACAGGGCCAATATTCTAACCCTACCTAAAAGGGTTATCCAAAGATGAAAGGAAGTCTCTCCCCTGCCTCTCTCTCTCCCTGCCCCCCCCACGTGCACACACGCACACACACACACACACACACACACGCGCGCGCGCACGGCATTTAGCACAGAACTGGCTGTCAGTCAGTGAGCATTCAACACACTTAGTCACCAGTGTATTGTCCTTACTGTCACTATGAGCTAGTCTGACATGAGTGCGGGAACAGGAGTCAAGTCACCTGGATTCTCATTTGGGCTCTGCCACTAATAAGTGGGTGTCTTTGAGCAATTCCCAAGGGGCTCCTGGGCCTCAGTTTCCCCATCATAAACCGACCAGATGACATCTCTAGCTCCTTCTGGGACTGACTTTCCGTACCTCCGGCCCTTTCCTGACCTGTTGGTACTTCCCGGCTCAGTTAAATGTCACCAATTCTCGGAAGCCAATTCTGAGACCCCTGAACTGTGGGCCTCTCTGGGTACCCACCTCCCTTCGCACTGACTGCACCCCTCCCACATGCGCAGTAAAGACATGTCCCGTGCATGCGGGGTGTGCTACCTGAGCTTCCGCTTGCTGCTCCAGGGAGAATCATGAGGCCAAGGTGACATGTGGTCAGTTCCTTTGGCCTGGTGTTATTCCCTCCATTTTACAGATGGAGACACTGAGGTCCTGGGCACGAAACAACCCCTGCTACACAACTCGGGGTGTCTGGGAGTCCCAGAGCCTCAGCTGGGCTTTCTGCAGTGACTCAGGGCTTTGACAGTCATTACAGCAGCGATTACTCCTTAAATTGGTTATTTGTCACTGTTGACGTGTGCTGTGTGGGCCTTTCTTCTTCTTTTCTTTTCAGTTTGCATTCAACCAGGCTGGGGGAGGGGACTGAGTGTGAAGCAAAGCAGAAGGGAAAGGAAGAGAAAGAGAGTGGGGTGGGAGGGCTGGGCCGAGGAGAGAGGCCGGGGGGCTGCTCTGGACCCTGGTGGGAGCTGGGGGTGGAGACGACAGCAGTGAGTGATGGGTAATTCGGAGGGTAGATGCACCCATGGGAGGTTCTGGTCCGGCTTCTTGGATCCCAGGGATTAATGCCTGGGCCAGGGAGCTGCGTAGGGGTAGAAGAGGGGCAGCTGAGTTCACTTCTGCTCTCACAGCCTCCCCACCCCCCCACACTTTCTCTCGAACTTTTCAGACACCTACCAGGTGCCAGCACTGCGCTAGGCACAAAGATACAGCAGCATACACAGTTCCGCCCGGGAGTAGCTCGCAGGCAGCCCTAGACACCCAGAACCCAGCTGTCACATCCACTACAGTGCCCTGAGGGAGCAGCTGGGGTCACTCTGGGGTCTGTGGGGCCCCAACCATGGGCTAGAGTGTGGGGGTACAGTGTGGGGGGTCACCAACAGTTTCCAGAGGAAGTGAGCTGAGACCAGAGGAGCAGGAGCAAGTGCTGGCGGCTGGAGACTGCGGCATGTGGGGGCAGGCAGAAAATCCCAGCAGAGAGAAGAGCACACAGGACAGGCCCGGACGCAGGACAGAGATGCATGAGAGGGCAGCTGGGAGTAGCATCTGCTCAGATGTCCATCTCTTCCACCAGATTGCAAGCCTCTGTGATGCAGAAGTGGGTCCCACCCATCGCTCGTTTTGTGTGTGCATGCACGTGTGCATGGAGGCAGGCATCCCGTCCTTCATTTGTTTTCCCTGGGACGATATAAAAATCTCCCAGAATGAAGTGGGGGAGCTCCAATGGCCTTTTCCCTTGGGCTGCCGGGTACTGCTGCACAGGCTGTGCACTGCGCCACTCCTTCCGTGACAGAAGTAACGCCCATGGCTCTGCTCTACACTGTCGTTTACTAGCAGTGAGGAGTCTTCCTCTCCCTCTCCTGCTCTCTTTTTGTCATATGTATAGAAGATGCTGGGAAGACAATGCTAAGTGAGACAAATGAAGTTTCTATCCTCAAGGAGGATATAGTCTTGAAGAGGTAAATAAAAGAAACAGGTACATTTACAAATTTAAAGGTAATCTTAGATGGTGACACAGGCTATAAGGGCGGTGAGAAGCAGGTGAGGGATGGGCATCTACTATGATTGCGTGGTCTGTGAGGGCTCTCTAAGGTGACATGTCAGCTGCCCCCGGGGGCGGGGGGCGGGGGGTGGGGGAGAGAGAGAGAGAGAGAGAGAGAGAGAGAGAGAGAGAGAACAGCACGTGCCAAGGGCCCAAGCTGGAAACAAGGTTAGTGGATACAAGAACCAGGAAGGTGGATGTGGTGTGGCTGGAGTGAGGGGGATGAGAGGAGGGGGCTAGAGAACACAGGCGCTTGGTGGCTATGGAGGCTTTTTATTCTGGACTTTATTCTGATCAGCCTTTTCAAAGCTCTCTTGGACTGCAGGGTGAAGAATGACCTGGAGGAGACAAAGCTGAGAGCTGGGGGACCAGTTAGGAGGGAAGACAGCTGTCCCAGTGAGAGATGGCAGTGGCCTGGGTTAGGGTTAGGTAGTGTGTTAGGGTTAGGCTGACCAGACTTCAGACAGGACAGAAAACAACGGTCCTGTCCCATTTCAAACAGGACATATGGTCCGCCTACTGATACCTGACTTGACGAAGCTGATCAGACGTACTCTGCTCACCTTGTAAACTGACGGGGCACAAGTAACAGGCCCACGTTTAGCTGTGTAAACTGAGTTTTGGAGTGGTGACGAGTCCTCTGATGTTCTCACGGCCTGAAGGAGACCCGTAGGAACCCTCTCCCCGCCTCGGCACCCCCACTGACACCCACTCTTTCTGTAGGCCTGGCTGGGGTCCGCTGTCCTTCCCCACTCCAGGACTGAGGGTGCAGCCAGGCACAGTGGGCTTCTGTTTACTGCCTTGGGCCGAAAACACATTTTAGCAATTGGCAAAACACCAGGAAGCTGCAGCTCCACATGCTTGGGTTGGCAAATGCATGCTGTGCCCGTCTCTTAATATAAGGAAATAAAACAATAATTTATTTATACTCAGAAACCAGAACACTTCCTTCTGCCAAGTCTTCTTGCAACCCTCTCCTTCAGCCCCATTCTCACAGAAGGGTTCCCAGAAAGCCCAGGGGTCCCGGGGGGCAGGGGGAGGCTAAAGGGCAAAATGAGAGCTGCCCCGGGAGCCTGACCGTGGAGGGACACAAGCATTCCTGAGCACCTACTGTATGCTAGTCCGTAACCGCTTGTCATCTGATTGTCAAAATAATCCTGTGAAAGGGAGATTAGAAACACAGGAGACAGAGACCAGAGTTGAAATCCAAGTTCTGTGATTCTTAGCCTGTGATTTGAGAGAGCTCCCTATCTAAAGTGGAGATAGTAATAGTTGCTGTCTCTTCAGGTCTGTCATGTAGAGTCCACGAAGCCTCACAGAATATAGTTGTCCAGCATATAGTAAGTGCTCAATAAACACTAGCTAGCATCATAAGACTGGGGTTGCCATTATCCCTGTATAATGATGGGGAAACAGAGACCCAGGGAGGTTACAAAAATTGCCCAAAGCCACCCAGCTAGGAGCTGACAAAGCCACTGGCAGGCCAGGGGAGATCTAAAGCCAGGGTCTGAAGACTGTCACCAGGCATTATATCCATCAGATAATTCCACCCTTTACCTCAAATTCCCCCAGTGCTGGGAAATGCCTACTGTGTGCCAGGCCCTGTGCCAAGGGGCGGGCAGCTCCATGACAATGAGTTAGATACAGAGCCACTGACCTAGGCCAATCTCATGGCCTAATGGGGACAGACAGATCACAATAGCTCTCCCACTGCTGTCAGGTGCTGCCACAAGGTGCTCCCAGGGCTGGAAGAGACAACCTTGAAGGCTTCCTGGGGTGTGTGTGTGGAAGGGTGGGGGGATGTGGTCCCGGGTTGCTGGGAAGACTTCTCAGAGGGGAGACCTCCTGGTGGATGGGAGAAGGGCCCACCTGGGCAAAAGCCAGGAGGGCTGGAGCACTGGAGTATTTGGAGTTGTGCAGAGACTGCTTCTCAGAGTCAGGCCTGACACCCTCTGTGCCCCCCACCCCTGCCCGATCAGCCATGCTCTCGGCACCATCTTTCGGGTGGTCGCTAGCATCCCAGCTACAGCGCTGTCTGGGCCAAACTCCCTCCCCAGGCCCCGAAGGTTGAGATGCACACAGTGTACTTTCAACTTCACCAAAGTGCACCGGGGCACTTTGACCCCCACTGGGGAAACTGAGGCAACACACGATTCATGGTGGTTATAAAGACACCTTGTGGGGTACAAGGGAAAAAAAACCAGGGGCTTTGGAACTGAGGATTTCAGGGACTGGAATTCTTAGTACAAGAAGCCTGCCTTTCTAGGCCTCAGGTCCCCATCTCCAAGATGGGCCGGGCCACCCCACAGAGGTTGCCTGAGTTTGATGTGCAAGTCACCCACCTTGCACCCAGAAGTCGCCCAGGGTGTTGATCTTTTCTCTTTCCCCTAAGTCAGAGTAAGGGTGTGGGGAAGGAGGGGCAGTGGTTGGTAGGGGAGGGGAACCCCTGGCTTAGCCTCCGGATCTCCAGGGACAGCGGATCCGCCTCTGGGGGTCCATTTGCCCAGAGCAGAGGGCTGCACCCAGCCACGCAGGGGTTAACCTGCTTCCGGGAGTGGGAGGAAGAGCGCGCAGGACGAGGTGGGCGCAGACTCCCAGGCAGGTGCTCCCTCCCTACGCCTCCCCGGAGCGCAGCCTCCCCGACCCCCGCTGGCGCCCCCACCCCGCCTTAAGCGCGCGGCCCAGGGCGCTCAGGGCCGGCGGAGCCCCGGCCCCCCGCTCGCCCGCGGCGCACTTACGTAATGATGTCTCCTTGCGCGGCCGCGGGGCCGCCGTGATTATTGAAACCCGCCTCGGCAGCGACTCGGAGTATTAATAACACAGATCACTCAAGGTGCCAGGCTGGGCTTTATTTATGTAGATTTGGGTCGGGGCGCCTCTGAGGGAATAATAAACAAACACGGCCTGCCCCCTCTCGTAGGAGAGGGCAGGGAGCCCAGCCGCAGCCCCTCAGCCCGGAGCCACTCGCCCTCCCCACCTCGGTCAGCGGTCCGAGCCCCAGAACGCAAACAGAAATACTCCAGAACCCAAAGCTCTGGGTTCCAAGCCCATCTCCCCCACTTCCATGATGCATACTATCTGGCGAAGGGAGACCCGTTACCCTTAGCTGTAGAACGGGCCAAATAATACCGAAGCATCCGTTTACAGGAGAGAAACTAGGAATGTACTTTGCAAACTCTGAAACCATGGTTGCCAAACCTGAGCTCCTACCAGAATTTCCTGGACGGCTTGCGGAAATGCAGACTGTGGCTCCAGCCACGCCCTCCCTCCAAAGCTTTGGATTCTATAGTCTAAGGTGGGACTGAAAGTTTGCATTTCTAACACGTTCCCTGAGACCACACTGAGAACCACTCCTCCAAAGCGATTTTGTGAATTAGAATCTGTTGGCACAGGTGCCACTCTCAGTTGTGAGTCGGGCTTGCTGACGTGTCAGCTGGGCCCACAAGAAATAGTCCATACTCTATCCTGAGTTTTTGGAAGCTGTCCCCTTCACACCAGCGCAGAGCAATGGGTGTCCTGAGCCTAGGACACGAAGCCCCCAGGCATCCCCCTGATGGTTCCAGCTGGGGGAGGACGGCTTTCCTACGGATGTCACAGGCGCCCTCCACGCCCACTCATTTTCACTTCCACATGTTCATTCATTGAGTTAATTAACATTTATGTACTGAGCACTCACTGGGAACCAGGCCCTGAGCTCGAGACTTAGACACTTAATCCTGTGGATCGTCACGATTTTCCTTTCCATTTGACAGATCAAGAAACGGAGGCTCAGAGGGGCTGAGAAACTTGCATAAAGCCACTAGGCCCTTGACCCTAAATCCAGGATGGTCTAACTCCCAAGTCTTGCCCACTGGAAGCAGGAAAGGGTGTGCAGTCCTCCGGCATGCAGAGCTGTCACATCCTTTCTTTGGGAAAAGCTGAATCTCTTCTCTTTCACCCCATCCTGCCGTCTCCTCTCCCCCACTCCAGTGAGGAGCTGCTTGGCATCCTGGTGGTCCTAGAACAGCAGCCACATGGAGCAGTGGGACGATGCACAGGAGGGATAGTGGAGGCAAGGAGGCCTGGGTAGTGTGGGGGAGCTCCCAGCTGCCTCTCCTAGTCCCCAAAGCTGTGCTCAACCTGGGACCACCCGGGGTAGAGAGGAACACCCCAGAGGTAGGCTGACCAGGTAGGCTGACCAGGTAGGCTCCCAGGGGAGGAGGAAGCTCCAGAGCGAGCTTGTCCAACCTGCAGCCCGCGGGCCACAGGCTGCCCAACACAAGTTTGCAAACTTTCTTAAAACATCATGAAAATTATACACAGGACTTTGTTTTTTTAAAAGCCCATCAGCTGTCATCACGGTTAGTGTATTTTATGGGTGGCCCAAGTCAATTCTTCTTCTTCCAATGTGGTCCAGGGAAGCCAAAAAGTTGGACACCCCAGGAAGGGAAGCCAGCAGGAGTTCCGAAAGCCCAGCTCCACTGCCTCACTCCCTGGGACAGTGGCCCTTTCATCTTTAGCCACAGTGGTGCTCCTTGTGGCAGCTTCCCCCATCCCAGCCTGACAACTCTGACCGCAGAGCTACCTTTTACAGTTCACAAAGCACTTCCAGAGACCCTCTCCCTTCTTCCTTCTTCTGCGATGTCTCCCACTGTCAGCAACAACGATTTACTATGTGCCTGCCCCTTGCTTCACATGCATCCTTCAGTAAGCCCTAGGAAGTAAGTTGTACTATTATCCCAACTTTATAGGCCAGGAAACTGAGGCGTAGAGAAATGAAAGCACAGGCCCATGGGCCCATAATGAGGATTTGAACCCAGGTCTATTGCTCCCCCAGGGCTCAACCACAAGGGCCTTTGGCAATATCCTCTTCTTCTATGTACCCCCCATCCTCAGGGCACATAGGGCTGAGACCTATCCCCAGGTCCTGGCCCTAAGACGAGGGGTGACCCTCTCCCCTTGGGCTCTCTCCCCTGCACCTCCAGGTGCCAAGCCGACTACTGGCACCTTTAAAGTCCAATTGTATTTGCATTCTTTCCAGGGGAATTCACAACCCACAAGTGATTTCTGGTCACAGACACTGGCCTTCCTTGTGTCCATGGTAGCTTCCAGTACGCACCTGCGCAGGCACACACAGGCTCACTCACTCACACCGGGAACCTGGGCCGGTGGAGGCCCAGCTGCTCCCAGGCTCCCGTGGGAGAGAGGCTAGAGGGGAGTGATGCTCTCCCAGCTGGCCATCCTGGCTGCATTCCACCCCCCACCCCGGGGTTTCGAGGGAACATTTCACAATCATGAGAATCACAGTAATAGTAGCTGGAATCAGCCTCTCCAGTTTGCAAACCTTCTTCATCTAATCTGCTCGACTCTTACAAGCTCTGAGAGGCATGTGCTTTTATATTTCCAGGTTTTAGGTGCAGCAGAGGTTCACGTAGATAGTTAGAAGCAGAGCCAGGGTCCTAACCCCCTTCTCAAGCCCTCTCAGTTTATGGTCCTTCTCCTGCATCCTAATAATGACATTTAGTTGTTGCTATGGGCCAAGCACCTATTTGTGCCTAGATTTGAGGTGCAGTTCATAAAGGTCAGTGTTAATCTTCACAATAGCCCAGCGAGGTGAACGTTTTTATGCTCCATGTAAAGATGAGGTAACTCAGAAAGGGTAAGGGCAGAATGGCAGCCTAAGGAATGTTCCTGAACTAGATGCACATCACATTAGACTAGCATACAGGAAGGAAGGGGACAAGAGCATCTAATGGGCTCTTTAGGGAAAGTGCATGCTGGGGAAGGGTAATGGATATCGTCTCTTCCGTGTACTCTGGCCCCCCAAGCACTGTGTCTGTTATTATGAGCTGTTTCTTCTGTTGCTATCTGTGTGTGCCCAAGGCCATGGTCACCAGAAGGCTGTAGCTGGATTTGCACCTGGGCAGTCTGGTTCCACAGCCTGCTTGATTAACCTTTAAGGAACTAGGGCAGAAAAAACTCAGACCTGGAGTCAAAATGCCCACGTAGCTAGACGCCTGGGGCGGCACCACTCCTCTCCCTGCCCCACTTACTTGTCTTGGGAAATGGGGTGTGTCAGCAACCTTGCCTTACCTTCCTTTTTCCTCCCCCACCCCCCACTTGTGACCATCAGACAAGATGAAGAATGCAGGCAGTGTTCTAAGGAGGGTACAGGGTGGTGGGAGTTGGGTGGAGCACATTACGGTCACAGACAGATGAAATGGCTCCAGAATCTGAGGGGAGAGTTGCTGTTTATTGGAGCCTGGCTCTTCTAGGCTGAAAGGCTCCCGGAGAGCCTCGGGGTCCCCTTAACCTTATTCTTAACCCCTCTTTCCCCCACCGTCTGACGATGCCTCCCCTACTTCCACATGTCCAGGAGCCCCAGATAAGATCTCAGTGACGGTGCCATTTACAGCAACAGGGCTGAGGCCAGGTGGAGGATGAAGGGGCGTGTGGGGGTGGTGGTGTCATGTTATTTGTCACGCCTAGCAGGAGAAGGGAAGGGGAGGCCTGGGCTGAGGGCAGAAGACTAAATGAAATCAAACATTAATGACAGCCATCTGTAAAATGGGACCGATCATCCCGCCCTCGCAGGTGGTTGTGAGAATGAAATGAGTTAATACCTCTACCTCCTTGTGCCCAGGGCGCCTGGCATTGAGCGGGCGCTCGCGGAGGGTGACCGTTGTAACTGTGTTACTACACACTTGTGTCTGTACCAGCCAAGCAGTCCCGTCCATTTCGGACAGTGGCCTAGGCCTCAGGGAATACCCGGGAGGTATTTAAGACAGTGCGGTGTGCCAACCTTGGGAGTGTTGACAGTGTCACGAAAGGGGCGCAGTCTTCAGAACTTGCCAAGAAAGTCTTCCTGGGCGGCGCAGGGCGTTAGCGCGCCCCCCGCCGGCGGTCTCCAGGAAAGCCTCAGCAGGGGGAGCCCGGAGCCCAGTCCCCGCAACCTCTCTCTCCCGCCCGCCCCGGCGGCCACCCTCGGGGGCGAGGCAGCCCGGCGCGTGGGAGGGGACGACGCGCCATTGGTTTCTGCGCGGCACTGAGAGGAGGGACTAGCGCGGGCTGCCAGACTCGGGCGTACCCCGGTGGCACTGGGTGCCGCGCGCGGCGCGATGTGAGCGCCCGAGGGCCGGAGGTTCCCCTGCACGCCAGCTCCGCGCAGCCGGCGCCAGCATGCGCTAGGAACGTAAGTGCTGCTCCCCGCCGCCGCTCCGGATCCTCGCACTTTCCCCTCCCGCCGCCCGCCCGCCCGCCAGTGCCTACGCAGCCCAGCGGCGCTCCTGCGGCCGCAGGGACCGCTGGGGACAGTGAGGACCCTGTGCGCACAAGCTGGGCGCTCCAGGACCTCTTGGCACCGGCGGATTCGGCCGGGACCCCACGGGACCCCGCCCTGGCTCTCCAAGGCGCCATTCGGAAGCCCCTCTGTTCTTCTCCTTTTTGTTCTTCGCTCGCTGCCCTTCCCTCTGACTTGGTTTCCCTCTCCACGGCTTTGTCCCTCCGTCGTCACCTCCCTCTTCGACTATTTCGCCCTCCCTCCTCCCGAGCTTGCGCGCTCTGCCTCGGAGCAAGAGGAACGGAGCGAAAAGCAGTTTCTCTCTCGCTGGGGCGCGACTGTCCCCGCGCTCGGTTCTCTGTCCCCTCCTCCATCTCTGCCCCCGTCCTCCCCCCGCCATTGTTCATGTCCGGGGAGTGCGCTGCACAAACTTGCGAGTCCCCCTCCTCCCTTCCTCGCCCCCGCTGGGCCGCGGACCGACGTGGCGGAGTTCCGGTAGCCCACAGGTCTGGAACGACCTTCTCGGGGGGCCGTGAGGGTGAGGGTGCTGGGCCAGAAGACCCGGGGGCACCCATCAGCCTCGCCTGGGGTCTTAGAAAGTGGGTAAGTGACTGGAGCTGGGAGATAAAGGACACATTGGAGCGGGGAACAGCAAGCCTGGAAAGACCCCAGTCTCTAGGCTGGTGGGGGGCGGGAGGGGAGCAGTCAGAAACGGAAGCCACGCCTAAGCCCCAGTTGTTGGGGGCGGGGTAGGGGAAGCACAGGTGGGGACCACCGCCCCCGACTCTGCCCGGAGTCGCGCGCTCAGCAGGATGGGGGCGGTGTGGGGCCACCGGCCTGGCGCGGGGTGGGCGGGGGCTCCCGGCGGTCGGCCGAATACTCACACCCACCCTGGGGCGGGAGAGTCTGCGGAGGCACCACCAGAACGCCGCGCCCACTGTGGGCGCGCCCAGCAGGGTCTGGCACTCGCTTTGCGTCTCCTCGCACCACCCTCCGCACCCCCACGCAGTCCCGGGCTCCCACCCCCTCCTCGCAGCGGTAGGGAGCGGGTTTCTCCCCGGGAACGTTGGGGGCGGGGACAGGAGCCGGGCGGAGGCCGAAAACCCAGAGGTTCGTCCTAAGCCAAGGCCACCCCGCCGCTCCGCCGCTCCGCACTTCCTGGTTGATTTCTTTCAGACAAACTTTCCCTGGTGGGGCCGTCCAACAGGACGAAGGCCCCCGGCAGTAAGGAGTACCCACCTCTGTCCTTGGCGGCCTCTCCTCCTGCAGCCCGCAACTCCTTGGGACATTGGAGGTGGGACGGGAGCGGTTGTTGGGAGAGACAGGAGGGGGCTCTGACTATTCCTTAGCTTAGCCTAAGCGCCACACTGGGCCCGGGAGGAGGAAAGATTTTTCTTGTTGGGTTGTTAGGAAGTAAGGTACTGTTTATTCTTCATGACTCTGTTATCCCACCTGAAAAATGGGCGGTCTGGTCCTCGAGGTTCCCCCCTGGCCCCAGTATCCTGGGAGGCTCCTGCCCTGGCTCCTCCTTTTCCGCCCATGTGCTGTCAGCTTAATCAGCCCTTCCAAATTTGGAGTGGAGGGCTGAGGCCCAAAGCCTTTCACCCATACCTGTCAACACGTGCTGGATCCAGGCTTTTACAGGAATCTGCCCCCTGCCTCGCGCACCCCCTCTCCCCGCGCAACTTCTCCAGCTCCATACTCAGATACGCCCCACCCCCCTCCAGATCTTATGTTAGACCCCTGTCTAACAGTCCCTTCCTCTGCTGGAGATAGTCCACACAGTTTTGAACTGTACTTGCCCCCATTGAACAAAGCGTTAGCTCTACATCAAAAGTGATTCAGTAACAAAGTGCCCAGCACAGTGCCAGGCACTGGGAGACAGCTGTGAACAAAATAAAGATTCTTTCCCTCATGGAGCTGCCACTTGAAGGTAGAAGGGCAAATAACTAATACAATCAAAAAGCAAATTGCTCGTGCAAAGGCCCTGAGGCCGGAACGAGCCTGCTGTGTTTGAGGAAAGGGTAAGGGGCCAGGGTAGCCAGGGTGGAGTGAGGCCACGGGGAAGAGCTAGGAGGCAAGGCTTGCTGAGGGCGGATGGAGCCGCCTCGTTTCACAGATGAGAGAAGTGATGCCCAGAAACAGCATCTGAGTCACCCCAGAATATGTAGTCCAGGAGAGGCAGCTGCAGGCCAGGGTACCCGATGCTCTGACTCCTGGCCCACAATACTTTTTCTTCACCCTGTATTTCAGCCATGCATTCACAGCTTTGGTGTGTCCCTCCCAGGTACTTCAGGCCTGGCCAAGTACCAGGCACATGGAGGGGAACCACCCAGGCTTAGTACCCCAAGGGGCTCCCTATCTCTGCAGCCCATTGCCAGCCCCCTGCTCAGGTTTTCCCTGTCTCCCTGCACTCAGGGCAGCATCTTCCTCTTGACTCAGAGTGACCCGTGTTCTCTCTTTTACCATTTCCTTCCTGTGGCCACCCCCTTGTAAGCACTCCACTTTGTATGCAGCCTGGAAGGGGACCTGTTCTGAAGCTGGTATGGTCAAGAGAGGAAAACTGAGGCAAAGAATGGCTTCTCCTACTCTGAGAATAACAACAGCAACATTATTACTGAGCATTCACTATGAAACAGGTCCTTTTCTAGGTGTTTTTTGGTGCATCTTCTCATGGTGGGAAGTAGGTGTCATTATTATGCCCATTTAACAGATGAGGAAACTGAGGCCAAGAAAGGTGGTGTCACTGGCCCAAGCCCATGCAGCTAATAAGTGGGAGAGCCAGGACTAAATACAAGTCTTTTGAGTTGTGGCCTCCTTTAATCAGTGAGCCAGAGCTGCAAACCCTGGGGGAGGTTATCAGTCCTGGACTCTGGTTCTGGCCCATCAGTGTCTTGGGAAAAAGTCCAGGGGCCCTTCTGTCTGCCTTCCCCAACCCACCTGGATGCAGATCACTTGCTTCTAAAGAAGTTGCCTGAAAATGGTGCATTTCTTCAGAGAAACTCCCCTCCTCCTCCCCTCTCCTCCCCCTCTAAGTTCCTGAGCAGCCACAGGGTGGGGGGCGGGGGCAGGTGGGAGAAGAGAGGGATGTGTCCACCGCCTTCTCAGAAGCGCTCTGGCCGAATGGGATCCGGAAGCATGACTGTGGCCCCGTGGGAATACAGACGCACCAGCTGCCTGCGAGGGCCCTGACGTGGTCACTGGGCCAAAGGAGAGGCTGGCCCACTCCTGGCCTGAAAAGGACAGGAATTCTCCATGTGCTCTGCCCTTTGTGAGTGACAGTGGGAGCCAGGAAAACCCTCTCGGTGACTCCTGAGTGGTGACGAAGGCTGGAACTCCTCCCAGTTGCACCCAGCGGCAATTTCAGACCCCTGGCCGGGCCCCCCGGGATGTCCTCTCCTGGCCTTCAGTCCTGCCTTCCCCTGCCCCCCGCCTTCTGAACACAGCAGGAGATGTTTATTTTTTGTCCCTGATACTTTGGAGATAATTTGTTTGTGACGAAGTTGGGCTTTCCTCTGCCTTCATGGAAATTAGGCACCTTCCAGAGACAGAGAACTAGCAGGGAGAAAGAATGTGTGTGTCCCTGGAGGTGATGGCACTTGGGGGCCCCGGCAGCTGGAGCTTGGGCCTTTTGGGCGCTTGTGGACGGCAGGCTTGGAAGCCAAATCGTGAATGTCACAGCCGGGACCACACTCCCATTTTTCCAGACGAGGAAATGAGTCCCAGAGTCGGGCTCTGGCTTACCTGTGATGGCAGACTCTGCCGGTGACCTCAGCTGGCCTGCCTCAGCCCGGCGACTCAGGGCTCCCCTGCCAGCCAGCCTTGGATCTGCAGTGTGAACCCTCAGCTGGCAGCTCCCATGTTCCTGGAAGTTTGTGGACATGGGGCGTGGAGTCCCTTTCTTGACTATGGAACTTTGTCGCAGGATTCGCATCAAGCTCCCTCCTCTCCCTGCCGGTTCTACTCTGTCATCCTCGCCCTTTGCAGCCGCGTGGACACACTGTGCCCGCGGTGATGGGGGGACGTGACAGAGATGGATGATGCAGCCCCACCCGCCGCGGGCTCCCCGGCAACTTTGAAAGGCAAGGCTGACTAAGGCTGGCCTGGCCTTTAGAATAATGACGCTGTCCGGGGACACACTGTGGCCGCCCTGCTGCGTGGCAGCCTGGCCCTGGCTTGCTCCCTCAGCCTCAGGTTCCCGAGGCCCCCACCCCCCAAAATCTGTACCCAGAGGCCGCAGTGATGCCTCCTTTGTCCTGTGACTTTTCCTAGTTTTGCTCTAACCCACCCACAGCCTAGTAGGTCAGGCGTCATCACCCCTATTTATAATGAAGGAATGGAGAGGGTCATCTGCCCAAAGGCACAGGGCTAGTAATGCACAGCCAAGATGTGAACACAGGTCCCTTCACCTCCCCCTCCACCCCCACAAGATTCACTCTGCCTGGGTTCTGGGCTGGGGATCTTTAGGCTCCATCTTGCCCAAGGGGGCGACAGGCTGTCCCAGGAGGGCACCACAGAGTGGATGATGTGGGCTCTGGTACTTGGCTGGGGCTCTCCCTGCCTCCCCTTTTCTCTGGCCAGGGCCCTGAGTCTCTCACTGCTCCCACCCCCTGGTATTGCCCTTGGTTTTGCCCTGTTCCAAACGCCATTTCCAGCTATTTTGCACGAATGTGATAACAGAACAATGGGTCTCCCTGCAGCGTTTCCCAGGTCCTGCTGGCGTCAGGGGCTTTAACCCAAGGGAGGCTGGACCCCAGGAGGAGTTCAGATGCTGGCGACTCACCAGGGACTTTCAAGGGGAGACGGCTTAGAGCTTAGTTCTTTTTGGAGATCAAGTTCACAAAGCAATCCCCGCCACCCCTCCCACACCTACACACACCTACACACACGCCAGCTCCTCTCAGGATGTCCGGTTAAAGCACAGTTGATTTGCTTTGAATGTCAGCTCTGCCACTTATCCCAAGAGACACTTGAGTGAGTTACTTTGCCTTAGTTTCCTCATCTGTAAAATGGGAGTGATACTATGGCCAAGCTCATGGGGTTGTAGTGGGGCTACAGGGAATTCCCTGTCTGGGAAGTACTTATTCCCCACTTCCCGCACCAGGATGGATGCCCTGGGGGCAGTGCCTACCAGCCTGGGAGAGACAGGTGTGCCACTCCTCCCGCAGAGAATGCTGTTTGAAAAGGAAGTGGTTCTTGGCTGTGACACTGAGCCGCAGTGACTCCCCCCTGAATCATGGGCTCAGCAGCTGGTGGGTGTTCTGGGCCCCAGGCCCCTTCCTCTCCTTCCCCCTCCCGCTGCCAGTCAGGTTCTGTGACAGGGACAGCTCTGCAGTCCATCCGTTTCTATGGAAACCAGGCTTCCTGGGAAGTCTGTGGGGGGTTGGGAGAGGTCCTCTAGGATGGGCAGGAGAAGGAAGCCCCAGCCCCATCTCAGCTGCCAGTACAGGGCCGGGGCAGCCCCTCCATAGCCTTGCCAATCGCTGTCCTTTCTGCAGCACATACCAGGTGCCTGGCCTGTCTGTGGCCTTTTCTCAATATGCCTCATCACAGCCCCGTGAGCTAAGCAGTAGTAGTGTGGTTTCACAAAGGAGGACATAGAGGCTCAGAGAGGCTAAGAAACTTTTCCTGAGGTCACAGCACAATTACAATGAAGCATCGGGTATACAAATCATTAGGTATACCCCCACCCTACTCTGTCATCTGCCTTTGACCCTTTTACCGCCCCCACCCGAAGTGCCCCTCCCTTCCTGCCTGGTTCAGTCTCTGGGGGCTTTGCTTGGCCTCTTCCCAGCCCTGGCCCCCTCTCTGTCTTGCTGCCCCGGGAGCTCTTTGGGGAGGTTCTCTCCTAGCCTCTGACGTCACAGCACATGAAGCAGGAAGGGGCTGCAAGGAGTCAGACGTTGGCCAGCAGGGGCACTCTCACCTCCTCTCCCAACTCACTAATTTGTCTCATATATTTGTTGAGCTCAGGTGCCAGGGACCATCCCAGGCCCTGTTGGCCTCAGCTTTGTGAGGTGGCAGGGGCGAGGCCTCATCCCACTCTCTCACCCAGTGTGTCCTGGCACCCCAGATGCCAGGCCCCCTGCCAAGATCATTTGCACCCTCTCCTGCACCCCCATGAACAGTGCCCAAGGCCACCTGCCCAAATGCTAACCCAGCCCTGCCTGACTGCAAAGCCCCTTTCCTGCTCCTCTGCCACCTGCTCACGTGTGGCCTGGGCAGATCCCGCCTGCGCTGGGCCTCTGCTTTCTGCCCTGTCCAGTGTGGGATTGGAGCACAGGCTCCCCTTGGGCCCTGCCACATCGAGCTGAGTGTGATCCTGAGTATTCTCGGTGGGTAGGGAGACCTCTTTCCCTTAGCCCGCCTGTCACTCATTCGCCTGTGCTGATGAAGTGCCTACTGTGTGCCCAGGCCCAGGGGGCACTCTCGATGGGCATTCCCAGCCCGTCTTCAGGGAGGCCAGCTGCCCGGGACGTAACTATGGGTATATGGGCTCGAATGGCAGTGGCTGCCTGCGTACTGAAGCCCAGGAGTCCGGAGGAGGGTGGGCACTGCCCGCAAAGCCCCCCTGGAGGAGGGACCCTCCGAAGGTGTGAAGAACAGGAGCATCCAGGTTTGGGGGGTGGGCGGGGGGAGGGCAGGGAGGGCCTTCCTGGCTGGGCAGCGATTAAAAGGACAGTGACTTGTCAGCTTATTGAGAATTGAGGTCAGGGAAGCCAGTCAGGGGGTCATGAACTCAGAGTCCGGGGGGCTGCAAGCGGTACCCCCAAGTCAGCATATGGGTGGGGGCAGGCAGCCCTCCCCTCCCTTAGTCCCTGAACGCCTGGCACCTGAGGAAGCCCCGGGGCTCTTCAGAGGGCAGTTAGGTCTGGGAAAGGAAGTGGGGCAGCCCAGCAGGCAGGCTTTTTCCATTGTGCACGGCTGAATGAGAAAGGGAGGCGAAGGAGCTGGGCCAGGCCCGTCCTGGGCGGGGCCTGCAGCGAAGGGCCCCGCCCACACGCGCCCTCGTTATCCACTGGCCGGCCAGCAGGGTGGACATTCTCGCTATTGTCCGCGGGGGCCGGGAGCGATACAGTGACTTACCTAAAGCCCTGCAGCTGGTAAGGGAGCAGAACAGGATTCGAACCCAGCTCTGGCTGTCCCAAAGCCAGTGTCCAGCTGCGTACAGGGAAGCGGGTGGAGGGAGGCACTCTGCCCTCTCTTGGGTTAAAATGGAACCAGGCCTAAAAGAAACATACAGAGTGGCCCTGAGGGGAAGAAAGTTCAAGGGCAGATCTGAGGGGTGGGATGTGTTTAGGGGCTGGGGGATATAGGAGTGTTGCGGCTGCCCGCCTACCTTCCCGGGGCTGGGCCCACCCAGCCCTGCGGGTAAAGAACGGACAGAATTCGGTGCTTGAGCAGTTAATTGTGCAGAGGAAGGATCCAGGCGTTGGAGATCAAATTTAAGATTTCTCCCTGGGTGGCCCCAGGCCCTTGGTTAGTGAGCTCACTGCAGGGCTTTGGGTGTGGCCAGAGGGGATCCCACCAGCCCAGGGACCTGATGGCAGTACTTGTAGGTAAATCTTGTCCCTCCTACGAGTGATGCCAGTGTCAAAGGGAGCCACTTTCTGTGCCCAGCCCCAGCAGGCTTGCACTGCCACACCTCACAGCCTTTGCTTTGGGGTTTTCCGCCTGCAGTGTGCAATGGGGAGCTTTGTGTGTTGGTGGAGAGGGTTGTCAGGCAGCTGACCCTCTGAGCTGGGGTCATTGACATAGCACAGGCCTGGTGCACTGTGGCCCGAGTGTCAGCCTTATGCCATGGGACTGAGCTCTGGGGGCTCTGCCCAGACAGGTGGAGACATCAGGAAGTGTTAGTTAGGCCCCTCCTGGTCCTCCCTGGTCTCCACCCCAGAGCTACTACCACATCAGGGCGCTTGGGCAGGCTGTGTCTGTCTAAGGGCCCATCCCAACTGAGCACTTTGCGGGGGCCAGGTACTGCCTCCCTACACATCAGGGAGAGCACGTCTTATACCCTTAACAACATCTCTATCAGGTAGGACCCTTTATTTTCTTGACTACAGATGGGGAGACTGAGGCACAGACAGATTGGGTGACTTGCTCACGGGCATACTACTAAGAAGTCGTAGATCTTGGATTTGAACCCCGAGTTTGACTTGAACAGTTAAGCTCTTAACCGTTAGGTCTCCTGGCTTTAATATTTAGCTCGCACTTTGTATCACATTTCCTGTCCACTATTTTCTCCTTACTGCGGCCCTGGGGAAGAAGAGTAAGGGTTTCCATGTGTTTGCATTTCACAAATGAGAACACTGGGGCTGTTGAGGAGAAGTTACTTGCTCTGGTTGATGGCAGACAGATCAGCGCCCCCTCCCCACCCAGGCAGGGAGCTACTTAAGGGCAGGGACCTGTCCCACCACGCTGTTCTTGGCTCACTGCACACCCTCACTAAATGTACTTTCTTCATTTCAGTGTGCAGGGGCTGTGGCGTGTGCTCTGCCCAAGCCTCTCTTTTTGCCCCTACATCTCTTGGAGATGGGAATTTTAGCTCCATTTCACAGATGGGGAAAACTGAGGCCCACAGCAGTGAGGTGACTTGCCCAAGTCACGTAGCCAGTAAGAACTGAGCCAGGCAGCACGGCTGGCCTGAGGGTTAAAAACACAAGGGGACCTGCTGGAACAAGACTGCCCATCCTCGGGCAGTGAGGATGCGGAGGAACTGGAACACTCAGGCATTGTGGGTAATGGGGCGCGGCCGAAGCAAAGAGCTTGGCATTTGCTCCTGGCGTGAGCTGTAGATTTACCACATAACTCAGTGTCATCCCACTCCTGGGTAGTTCCCTTAGAGAAATGAAACACTTATGCTCCCACAAAAGATGTTTACAGCAGCTTTGTTCATAAATGTCAAACTCTGGCATCAACCCCGTTGTCCCTCCGTGAGTGACGGGATGATGACCCTGGTATATCTGTCCCATGGAATGCTACTCTGCCATGAAGAGGCGTGCCCTGCGATGGGTACACAGCTTGGGTGAATCTCAACGGCATTATGCTGAAAGAAAGAAACCGGTCTCAAAAGGTTCTAGACTGTGATGGATTGCATTAATAAACACATTTGCAAAAAGAAAAAAAAAAACAGGAAGAAAACTAGTGACAGACAACAGATCGGTGGTGGGGGGGGTTAGAGGTGAGGGGAGGTGAGTGGGACAGAGTGTGGGAGTTTTGGGGGTGATAGAACGGCCCTGTGTCTGAGTTGGAGGCGGCGGTTGCATGAATCTATGTGTGTGCTAAAATTCACGTAACTCCAACAAAAAGGCCAATTTTCCCGTGTGTAGTTTAAAACCCCGAGGCCGGAGGGGAGGCCGGCAGAGGAAGGCGAGGGCCAGGCCACCAGGTGCTTCCTTCGCTGAGCGACGGGTGAGGGGCCAGCTCTTCGCTGTTCTCAGCAACGGCTTTTGGGGCCACCTGGTAGCGAAAGGGGTGCCAGGTTGATTATAGCTCCTACCTGGATTTATAAGAAGCTGGTGACAAGTGGCTGAGGTGCTGTGACAGCGCCTAGGTCCGCAAGGAGCAGTGTGGTTAAACCCTGGCCACCTCCCCACCTACTGGCATTGGGCATCTAGCTGCCTTCTTGTCACCACCAGTGTCCTCCCGTGCCCCCAGGTGTGTGGGGGGGAGGGGAAAGCCTGGCCACCCCCACTTGACAGATGAAGGACGGGCTCCGGGGGCGTAGGAGGGCCCCGGGCCTGGACATTGCACTCACCGAAGACTCCGTACTGATTGTGCTTTTTGTTGCAAACTGCAGCTGATGTGCTTCCTGCCTAGTTTATCTGGTTCTAAAGCCATTCGATTGTCTGTTCCGATGTTTATGTGCTGGGTACTTTATTTTGCTTCAAGACACTGGGGGGGCTGGAACACGTGGATGTAACCTGGGGGGCATTTCTGCACTCTCCCTCTGGCAGCCCTGGCTGGAGCTGGGGCAGTGACATTTGCATCTGAGGCCTGGTTGGGGAGGTCTGGCAAGTCCAGCTTAGGTTCCTGGCTGAGGGACAGATGACGTCTGAGCCTTCCCTGGAAATAAGGGGGCTGGGGGGTTCCTGCCTTGTCAGAGGGGTGGGATGAAAGGCTGGAGGAACCCAGGGCTGGTGGGACACGCAGTGGGGTGGTGGGTACTGCCATTATTTAACTCATCTCTATGGAACCTTATTGAACTTGGTTTACTCATCTGTGAAATGGGTATAAATAGCAGCCATTGTGCAGGATGAAGAGGCTGGGATTAGAAGAGCCCAGTGGCACCCCAGGCTGCCTTCTGGAGGCCTTTGCCTCCTCGGCTTACACTCCTGTCTCTTCTGCAGAGGCTCTGTGCTGACCGGCGGTGAAGACAGGCACTTGGATCATCTCTGCATCTCCATTGCCCAGCACAGTGCCTGGCACACAGCAGGCGCTTAAGACCTGGCACAAGGTGGAGCTGGGGGGTGGCCCGGGATTTGGGGCTATGGGGAGCCGTGGTGGGGGGAGAGGCTGGGGGTGGGTGCTGATGACCCGGAGGGGAAAGGCCTGGACTGCGAGAAGCCCTGCCTACCCCTCCGGCCATCCTTCCTCTGGCTCAGTTGGGTCCCATGGCCAGTCCCCTCTCCTTGCTTCAGTCCTGGCAGGCTTGAAGGCGGTTGATGGGGAGGAGATGTGAGGGAGGGAGGTAGGGCTTGCTGGGCAGCAGGAATTATCTGGGTAAAACTTCAGTGGGGAGCCTAGACCCCAGAGCTCAGGGACCCTTGCCCCAGGTCTGGGCACATTGTTCCCTCTTCTGAACGTTGTTGGTCTGACAGACCCTTGTTTACCCACATCCCCTCTTTGGGTGTGGTCTCAATCCAAACGCTCATCCAGATGAGGAAGCCGAGACTAGAGAAGGGCAATGACTGTCCGCTTTTTCGTCATGGCCAGGTGGTTAGAGAGCTGGGTACTGAGCCTGGCTCCTGAGATTCCTTGTCCTGGGATCCACCTGCTGCCCAAGGCTTAGCGGGGAGGCCCCGCAGGCCCTGGGCTGGGGTCAGGCCACCCTCTGAGGTCAGATGTCTCCCTGCAGCCTTTCCACAGAGGCCGGGCGCCAGGACAAGATGGCGGCCAAGCAGCCCCCACCTCTCATGAAAAAGCACAGCCAGACGGACCTTGTGAGCCGCCTGAAGACCCGCAAGATCCTGGGTGTGGGCGGAGAGGACGACGATGGGGAGGTGCACCGCTCCAAGGTGGGCCACGCCCTGGGCTCCAGCTCTGAGCACTGTGTGGGGAGAGGAGTTGGGGCCCGTAGAGCTCCAGGAGCCCCAGGACTTAGCTCCTTTTTCTAGAAACTTAATGGAGATGTTAGGGGAATACTAACAGCAATGAAAACATTATTAGAATTAATCGAATGCTTATTATGTGCCTGTTGTTACAACAACTGCTTTATAAGCTATACTTAATTGTGCTAGCCCTGGTAGATGCAGATAAAATTACTAACCCTTTTAAAGATGGGGAAACTGAGGCTCTCAGAGGTTAGGTGACCTGTCTGAGGCCACTCCAGTAAGTGGCAGAGCCAGACTTGAAGCCCATGTCCAGCAGGGCTCTGAGCTTTTGTTCTCGGCTGCCTTATTTTCGGCTTCATGTAAGCCTTGCTGTCTGGAGGCAGGAGGTGAGGGGGTGGCCTTGGTGTGACCCTCCCAACCTGGGTGGCCCTTTGGCTAAGCAGAGGTACCCAGGTGGATCCCTGGGCATGCCAGGGAGCTTTGGGGGGTGGTGAGTGGGCTAGGCATGTTGAGCACTGCCGCACCCCAGCTGCCTTTGACCCCTCTGTGTCTACAGATCAGCCAGGTCTTGGGCAATGAAATCAAGTTTGCTGTTCGGGAGCCTTTGGGGCTGAGGTGAGTGTTTGTGTGTGTGTTCGTTGGGGACAGGGCTATGGGGAAGGGCTCTGCAAGATGCCCTCTCATCAGCTTTGTCCCTATGGTCCTGCTGGTGATGTTGTCCTGTCATTTTCTCCTCCACCTCAGCCATCCCTGGGCATCTTGCCTAGAGAGGGAGGGGTCCCTTGAGGTCTGGGGGTGGCAGAGAGGGACCTGGCTGTGAACTTCCTCTTGACGCCTCCCCAGGGTCTGGCAGTTTGTTTCTGCTGTTCTCTTCTCCGGCATTGCCATCATGGTGAGCCCCCACCCAACCCTTGGGGAGCCCTGGGTCTCTACTGTGGGCTCTCCCTGTGTTCTGGGGCCCCTGCTGCCTCTCCCCACGCGGCCATCATGCTGAGGCTCCATCAGTCAAGGCTCCCTGGCTGCCTCCATGTCCTGGCTCCTTATACCCATCCCACCTGTGCCTACCCACCCCCCACCCCCCCCACTAAGCGCCCTAGAGCCCACGTTTATAGCTCTGCCTCCTTGCCCCTGACCCTGGACTGCCCTGGGGACTCTGGCCCTGCTCCTGGGGGGAGGAAGATGTCCAGGGGAAGTTTCAACAGCCAGTTCCCCCACCCTGAGCCTTCCGCCCGCTATCCACAGGCCCTTGCCTTCCCTGACCAGCTCTATGATGCGGTCTTTGATGGAGCCCAGGTGACCAGCAAGACCCCCATCCGCCTGTATGGAGGTGCCCTCCTCAGTGAGTATTGCTGGGGCAGACTCTAGGGGACCGACTGGGACTGAGGGGACCCTGGGGAACCTTCCTTTGTGCAGGGGCTCCCCTCCCAGAACACGCCTCTCAGCTGATACCTGTCTCTGCTGGGTGTATGCTGCCATCTTGTGGCCACCGGTAGAATGCAACCAGTGGAGCGGGGCTCTGTCTTTGCCACCAGAGCGCTTGGTGGTGTCCTGGGCGCTGGGATGCAGAGATGACTGAGGCCCAGGCCCTGCCTTCCGGGGCCTCACAGCCTGAAGACGGAGGCAAAACCAACACAGGGTCTGCAAAACCCCTCACGCTCTTGGTCCTCTCATTTGAACCACTTCTGTTTCCTCTCCAGTCTGAGTCACACACAGTGCTTGTTAGGGAGCTGAATTACAGCTTTAAAAACCTAGCACAGATGGTGTCCCTGCCCTTCTCTGAAGCATTCTATGGCTTGCTGTTGCCTGTGGAATAAAGTCCCAGCTCTTCCGGCTGGCACTCAGGGTCATCTGTGGGGTGGATCCAGCCTGTCTTCCCAAACCTACCTCCCCCACATCCAGCGACACCGCATGAAGTCCCACTCCCAGTCTCAGAAGGCCTCTGTGTCCCTGCACACACACCTTCAGGGGCCAGCGCCAATACCTGGGACGGCCTCACGCATGTCACCCACACAGCGGGACAGCTAGCGTCACGGGGTTAGGTTTGTTGAATTAACACGAGTACATACATACTGGTGCCAGAGCCAGGGAGAGGCTAAGTAGGCGGGTCTTCCACTGGGAATACGGTCTGCCTGTGCCCCCCTGGGGAATTCCTTAGCTGGACCCCCTCATGGGCTCAGGTTTTCTTGTCTCCGGGCGTCCATTTGGAGAGAAAACATGATCACAGGACCAGCTAACCCATTCACACACTGACTCCCATTAACGCAGAATCATAATTGAACCTGATGGGGCAGGTGTTCCCACTTTACAGATGAAAAGACCGAGTCCCGCTGAGGGGACCTGACTTGCCCAGGGTCCCAGGGCACTTAGGAAATTACATGAACAGGAAAGAGCTTATTGGCTGAAGCAGCAGAGTAGAACCTAGAGGAACACGACGGGGGACGGACGAATGAGGCGCGTGCATGGGGACAGGAGACGCAGAAGCCCGGGATCCTGGCTCCCTTGCTGTGTAGGGCCGAAGGCAGGAGGGCCAGGCCGCGCGTCCCTGCGCCAGCGGGGTGGGTCAGGCTGCCCCGTCCTTTGTCCCCGCCCAGGCATCTCCCTGATCATGTGGAATGCGCTCTACACGGCTGAGAAGGTTATCATTCGATGGACCCTGCTCACGGAAGCCTGCTACTTCGGGGTCCAGTTCTTGGGTGAGTCGTCAGGGAGGCTAAAGGCGGGGTGCAGGCAGGACCGCTTTGGCTCCGTCTTCCAGCTCTTGTCACTTGGGTTTCCAGGAAGTGGCGGAACCTTGCCGAGGGGGAGGGACCACGTGGCTGTGTGCTCACACGCCTAACACGGACCTGTCTCTTCCTGAGGACACACGTGTGCATTTCCACAGCCCCCCCCCCCACGTGCACCTGCAGCCGCCCACACCCCAGCACGAGTGTGTTAGCACACACGGGTGTGGCCCACAGGTCCCAGTCCCCGTCACGTCAGGGACATCACAATAGACATGTCTGTGGGGTCGGGCAGCTGGCAGGACCCCCCAGCTGAGGGCAGAGCCAGTGAGGCGGTCACCCCAGGGCTCCCAGGTCATCATGTCATCCTGGGGTCTCTGACCTCTGTCCCCTCCCGGCCTTTCTCCCACAGTGGTCACCGCCACACTAGCCGAGACAGGCCTCATGTCCCTGGGGATCCTGCTGCTTCTGGCCAGCCGCCTCCTGTTTGTCGCCATCAGCGTTTACTACTATTACCAAGTTGGCCGAAAACCCAAGAAAGTCTAGCCGCCCGCCTGGCTGGGGGCACCTCTGGGACAGGGAGGCCGGGGCCTCAGTTTCCCTTCAGTTCACGGAAGGCAGAAGGACCCTGCCCTGCAGACCGGGGTGGCCACCTTCCTGTCCTCCTGGGCACTCCCCAAATGCTGTGAGCTTTCAGGTTTGGAGAGGGATGGGGCCCCTGTACCCCATTCTTCACCCCACATAGTGACGCCTCCTTTCCTTGGGCCTCTTGGCCTCTGGATCCCCTGGACAGACACTGACTGAAGGGCCTTCCTCGTGGGGAATTGGGCTGAGGTGAGGCTCCTGCCCCAGCTGCCGGGAAGCTCTTCTGAGAGAGGAGGTGGGCTGCCTCAGCACCCCACGACCCTACTTTGTCCCCTCCCCACTCCACCCCCAGCCAATTTAGTTCCCAAGTAGCTGAACTTGGCTTCTGTCTATGCTTGGAAAACCCGAGGACTTGACCCTGTGCCCCTTCGCCTGGCTGTGGGCTGTCCCCACAGGAAGGACCCCCTCCACCCCCAGATACACATAACCTGTCCCCGTCTCAGCCTTCCTGCGAGGGGGGCCACATGTAGCAGAGCCCCCCTGTTCCCGGCCACCATGGGCTCTTTGGGGCCTCGCTGCCTCCACCCCAACTCCTGCAGGCCCGTAGGAGCCCCCTTCCCCAAACCGGCCTGGGTCCAGAGCCTGCCAGCGGCTCACCCACAGGCTGGCCCTGGCAGACGGACACGCAGATGACCCCAGGTAGAGGCCACCTGTAAGTGATGGGGTTTAACGACGATGAAAGAATAGCAGTGGCATTTCCTGGTCGCTTGGTATGCTCCCCAGGGGGCTGCCCCCAAGGCCCGGCAGAGTAGGACTGGGTGCCCTGCAAACTCAGCAGGGGAAACACACAGGGATGGTTCAGCAGGCGACCCCCTCTCATTCCCCCCGATGCCTGGAGAAGGCCGACAGCGGGCTCCCTCCGAGCCGAAGACCCCCGGCAGTCCCACCACCAGCCTGTGCTTCCCGTTAGTAACTTCCAGTGCTCTCCTTCCGTCCAGGACACAAGTGTGCCCAGCAGGTGGCAGCCCCTGGGTTCTGGGGACAGGTGTGGGGAGAAGCAGCCCGGGGCCCAGTCTCGCTTCCTGTCTTGGGATAGAATGTTTAAGGGGTGAGATGGTCCATCGGTGCGGCCCAGCTCTGGCTTCTGCCACGTGGGCCTGTCAGGGAACCTTGCCCTGCCCACACCGGGCCTCACACTGCCCTCCGTGCCCAGCTGTCCCTAATGCCCAGCAGAGAGGCCCCACCTTAGGGACTGGTGCCTAAGGCTGTATGCCGAGCGGTGAGTGGAAAGGAATCTGGTCACTGGGGAAGGACCTGCTCTATCCTGGCATCTATCTGTTGCCACTGACATTTGCCCTGTCCCCGGGGAGAGCCCTGGGCAGGCTGCGAGCCCTCCGCTACCTTTGGGAGGTAGTGTTGGTGGCTGTTGGGCTGTGCTACCAGGCCGAGGCCACGTTGTCCATCTGACCCATGCCTTTTAGGGCCTGGCTAGCCCTCCAATGGGGAATGGGTGGTGCGTCCCAGTAACCGCTGGGCATGGCTGGTAGGTCCCTCCGGAGGCAGGCACAGAAGCAGGCATGGGGCCTGGAGTCAGGCTCTGTGTGGGGCATCTGCTGGGGGCTGGGTACACGGGCCGTGGCCTTGTCCACAGGGTACAGTGAGGGCCCACTGGGATGGCGCTGTCCAGGCCCTGGCACCGAGCTGTGCCCCTGAAATTCCGTGCTGCTTGCTGAAACCTGAGGGAGCGAGCTCGGCAGACAGTCTAGGGCCTGGGGGGTGGGGGCAGGGACAATGTTAAGGCAAGGAGGGGTCCTGGTTGGGGAGGAGGCAGTGGCAAAGCAGGGCGGGCCACAGGGCCCCACAGATCTAATGAGGAAGGCCCCGGGTGGGCCCGGCCCCCACCCTAAGGGCATGGGAAGACCCAGAATGCCCCTTCTCTGTCCCCCCAGGCTCCCCCTGCCACCAGCACCCAGCACCGTGTTGCCAAGCTCCTGTCCTGGCCCCAGCCCACCCCCAAATCAAGACCAACTTTCTTCGCGGTCACTATTTATTCCTCGTTCCTTTTTCTTTTTGTAAGAAACAGTCACAAAAACCAGTGCAAAACCATCAGTGTGGGTGTCCTGTTTTATATTACAAAAACTCTTGATATATAATATAAAAAAGGGGGGCTCATGGGAAATAAACATGATAAATTAGCTCTGCTATCTACTGCAAGGAACATTTAGTTTTCAAAATAGACTTTCAACATAGGGCCTGTGGGGGAGGGGAAGAGGGGGCATCCGGGGAGACGGGGTGCTTTTGGCCTCGCCTAGTTTGAGGGGTCCTGTCCAGGTCCCTTAGACATGGATAGGAGAGAGGGACTGGGGAGGCCGTGGAGGGGCCCCAGCCCCTAAGATGCATCCCCTTCTGCCAGAGGCAGTAGTGTCTGGAGCAGGAAAGACCAGGGCGGGTGCATGACTGACCTGTGAGGTCTCCCCTGGTCCTTGCCCTGTTATTATTGGGGTCACAGGAAGTCTCTAAAGAGGCATTGCTGACCTCCCCCCATCCCTAGCAGCCAGCAACTGCCACCAGCACCTATTATGTATCTGGACCAACCCAGCTGTATCGGGGTCTGGGAGGCTCCTCCGTCGGTTCGGGATGGAGCAAATGGCCTCAGCAGCCTTGTAAATAACTACCAGCCCGGACCCATGCAGGGAGCAGCCCCGCTGCCCTGCTTTCCCTTCCCAGCCCGAGAGTGTGGTCAGCAGTTGGGGAGACCAGCAGGGGCAGATCCAGGGCTGCTTGGCCCCTTCCCGGAAAGCCCTTGGTGGTGATAAGTCTCAGATCCACTTGTGAGCCCACCCCAGCCAGATGGTGGGTCCTCTGAGACCACCTTGAGCTCCTATGGGGCCCAGGAGTGGGTGGTGCCAGGAGCCAGGCACCTTCTTACTTTCAAGGCCCCAGATTCTCCTGGGCAGCAAGTGGGAGACCAGACGCTGGGATTGTCCCTGGACTATGGGTACATAGCTGCCCGATTTGACCTTGGGTCACACCTGACCAGCCTGAGCTTGTGTTTTGGTCAACCTCAGACCAGCCTTTTGCCTCCTCCAGGAAGCTGGAGGTAAGTGTGTGGGTGGGTCTAGAGGGGCAGAGCTGTTGCCCTTCTCAGGCTGGGCTGGGCTACGAGCTGTGGGGCCCCTGGATCCCGGGGATGCTGAGTCACTAGAGAGCTCATGGCATCATGGAGTTGACAGGGCAGGCTGTTATGGGGATAACTGGGAAAGACTCAGTTTGGGCACCTGGAGGGAGGCCCAGGATGGGTGAGGACAGCAGGAGAGAGGAAGGGGGAAAGGGAGAGATGGGAGGAGGGTGTAACCAAATCTTTACAGCAGGCACAGAGCACTGGCTGCGCATCAGAAGGGGGCAGGCAGAGCAGGGGAGCACTGGGCCCTTGGCTGCAGCTTAGTCTCTCTCGGTGGCTAGAGAGCGGGAGGGGAGGCTGGAAGCTGGCACAGGGCCTATGAGACAGAATGGGCTCGTCCCAGGCCCTGAAGAGAGGCAGTGGAGGAAGAGAGGTGGGCAGGCACTATGCCTACCCTTCCATTCCTGTGCCTGTGGCAGACATCACTAATCAAGCTTCAGGTATCTGGCAGACATTACTAATCAAGGTTACACTGCCCTCTCCCGCTGAGCCCAGACCAGACCATGGATCCTGGGATCGATTGAGGTTGAAGCATCTTACAATCCAGCTGCCAACACTGGTCTAGAACGTGAGGTCTGTGCATGAGGGGTTGATTGGTGGGTGCTATGGTGGGTGTCAGTGAGTCTGTGGGAACACCTCCCCTGCCTGAGCCTGGAGGGAGCACTCAGAAATGTGCGATGCACAGTGAAGGGATAGCAAACCACGGCACAGTGGAAACGACGAGATGCCCTGGAGTTCTTCAGCCTGGGGGTAACAGGTCTCAGGGCGAGACAACATGTGGTCTTAACACCTAGGGAAGTGACAAGGCCAGTGGGTGCCATGGACAGAACCCCAGGAAAACCTCTTCTGTATATTGAGCTGATGGTATAGCCAGAGCAGTCCAAAGGCAGAAGTCTTGGGAGGTAGTAAACTCCCCATCCCTGTCGGTGTTTAAGAAGAGGGTGGGGATGTCTTGGCTGGGATTTTACAGAAGACGTCCAAGCCACAGCCCTGGGTGGGGGGAAGAACCAGTGATCTTGGGGGCTCCTTCCAGCCCTGGGGGCCAAGGAGCTGGTGGAGAACAGCAGGGGTGGGGGTGGCTTGTGGGGAGAGGTGGGCAGTGTGGTAAAGGGACTCTGGTGTGTGTACATGTGTGTTCTTAGAGGAGGTGGGAGGGAGGGCAGAGGTGTCTGAGTCCTGAATTTTCTTAGCTGTGGAGCTGGGAAGACAGCTCTTGGCCACCCTGCTCTGTCTCTGCTGGGGAAACCGGATGCTGAGGCCAAGGAGAGGTGTGAGCAGCAGATCTGCTGGACTGACAGAACCCTGGAGGGAGGGACAGGCAGCCTGGAGATGACCCAGTTCTCATTCAGAATCGCCATGCCTATGCTGTGTGACTTTGGATGAGAATCTGTGCCTTCTGGCTCTGGCAGCTGGGGAAGGCCAGGACCCCACCAGTGGGGCTGCTCTCGGGTCCAGCATCCGCAGCCCACTCTTCGCCCCTTCGGGGCAGGGATAACTCCATCCGCCGGAGGACCCGGGGTTGCGCGTAGTGCTAAATCCTCAAAGACATGTTGCCCAAATCTCCTTGGAGCCCCTGGGCCTTGGCGACTTCTGCCCAAGATCTGCTTTTGCTTCTTGGTGCCTGGATCCTCACTTTCTTGGCACCCAGTCCTGTAGCTGTGAGGAGAGGGCCCAGGCTCAGGGCTGCCAGAGTCCAGCTGGGAGAAAGAGAGGACTTGGGACTGATGTTCCTTTGGTCTCTAGACTGCATCCTGGGCACTGGTGCTGGGGCCCCTGTGGAGAGCCCATGGCTCCCACCCCGGAATCCAGGTGGGGTGCATCAGTCCATATTTTTGTCATTTTGTATTGTTAAAAAAATAGCGACTTTCCCCTATCCCTTCTCCTGGCCATTCATGATGGCCTCACCTCCTCCCCCAAGGACCAAGGGGGGAAGGGGTGGGGGAGGGGAGGGCATTGGGTGCTGGGCAGTGGTGGGTGGGGTGAGTCTTCAGGCTTCAGGCCACACCTTCTACTGGATGCCCCGGAAGAGGCACATGGCGAAGATCATGGCGAAAAGCTGCACAGAAAGGAGGGGTTGGTTGGTTAGAAAGAGCCCTCAGCCCTCCACGGGGCCACCCACCCGGAGCAGAAGGGGTCGTCAGGCCTGCGGCAGGGAGGGTGCTGGCCTATGACAGCACACTCCTGCTGTGGGCCTCCCGCGCCCCCGCAGGTGGCGAGCCCCTCTCACCAGCCACGGGGCCCCTGCCTGCGGTGTAGCCATGGCGAGAAGGGGGCTCCGCAAACCAAGAGACGTGAGTTCAAACCCAGTGGTGACCTTGGGCCACAGGCTTGCCTCCTCTGGGCCTGAGTGTGTCTGCAGCCCTCACCGTGTGCCGGGCACAGTTTGAAGCGCTTCCTCAGAAACCTTTTCACAGACCAGAAGTGAGACACAGAGAGATCATGCAACCTGCCTAGGGTCACACAGTGACGAGCGGGGTAGCCGGGGTTTGCACCCAGGCACCTTGACTGCAGAGCTCACGCTCATAACCTGTGCTCTCCCCCTTCTAGTTCACAGGGAGGGGGTGAGATGGAAGTATAAGCCGATCCCCTAATGACGTAATGGTGCCCGCCACCCAGTCGGTGCTTAGTAAAACGTCACCAGGGTCGTTCTTGGCAGGCGAGGGTGACACACCGGTCCCAGAGTAGGAGCACACCCATCGATCACCTGCCTAAGGGCTCCGGGGTGGGGGGGCAGGCAGAGCCCCACTCAGGGAGGCCCCTCTGACCAGACTGGCCCCACAAGAACAGTCCCCACACCACAGGCCCATGGCCAAACCTCCAGGGGGACGGTGCGGGGGCGGGGAGGTGGGTGGGGACCATGGTACAGGTTCCTGTCTGCTGCTTGTTCATTGTTGCCTCCTCTGAGAGGACTTGTTCACCTTGAACAGGGTTGGCACGTAGTAGGGGCTCGGTCTGTGCTTGCTGAGTAAATGAATGACCGAAGGGCTAAGGGACCCCTCCCTTTCCCCCATCTCCAATAGTCTCTAAGGCCCAGGTGGAAGCTGAGCAAAGGTGCTGGGCGCCCCTTCCTGGAGATGGTTGGGTGTGGGCAAGGCTTCCCCTCTAACCCCCCTGAGCAGTGGGTTTGAGATCTGCAAAGAGGAAGGGAGCGGCCAGCGCCGCCCTCCGGCTGGAGCGTCACCTACTGGTGTCTGCAAGAGTGTGCAGCTGCCTTTAGAGGCGCTGGCACCTTCGGGTAAAGGGGGTTCTAAGAATGCTCTCTGAGGTTAACAAGGCCGCACAGGCCCTGCACACACCACAGAGAAAGGGCCTGATCTAGAAGCACAGAGAGCAGCCCCTCCCGCAAGTCAGCTGTGCCGATCCTTTAGTCAGTTCAGTCTGGACCTTGGGTGGGGTCGGGGTGCAGGCGGTGGGGGTCTGGTGGGAGAGGAGTGGAGATGGGGAGGAATGTGAGGGAATGACTCTTAGGCCCTTCCCATCCCCACTGCCCGGAGAGACGTGCTCAGATGTGTCCAGAGTCCAGTGATGACTCTCAGCTGACAGACAGCAGGGCCTACCGCCCCAAAGTCCCCGTAGTGGGGGACCCATGGGTCCAGGGTTAAGGATGAGAAGACAGAGGTCAGCTAGGGATTGCAGGCCACGGGGGATCTGCCCCAGACCCCATGTGTTCCTTGCTTCTGGGGAGTCACACAAATGGGGCCTTCACTTACCTCGATGGCCAGCACCCCTATGGCGAGGGCCCCGGCCAGGTAGACGTAGGTTTCGAAGGCGTTGAGGATCACCGTGTAACAGCCCTGGGGGGGAAGGACCAGAGGTGAGGCCACAGCTAGGAAGATAGTTGGGGGTCACAGGCGAGCATCAGGATAAGGGTGTGAAGCTGGGGAACTAGCATGTGGCCCCCAAGCTCAGGCAACAATGTTGGCATGGAGCAAGGCTTCAATCCCTATGGGACTGCCCCCTCCCCGTACCCCCCCGATTGGTGCAAAGCGTCTGAGCACAGAGTTGGGGGTTGGGGGGAATACCCCCTGTGTCTGGCAGAAGAACACATTCCTGACTTGTCTGGGTGACTGTCTTGACCTAGAGAAGGCTGAGGAATGAGCTGGAGAAGCTGTCACATGGGTTCGAGTCATACCAATGGGGGAGTCCAAGTGTCATCATAGGTTATACCCCTTTTTGAGATTTCCTAATTTTTTCTTCATTGGAGTTCAGTGGTAAACAGGGCTGGTGGACTAACTGAACACCCGTAGACAAGTGTCCTCTGCTCTGGCTCCTGGTGGCCACGTGACCAAGTCCAAGCCAGCAAGATCTAAGCAGAATGCCGCTGAGGGTTTCCAGGGAAGAGGCTGGTGCCACCCTTTCCACCGCTTCCTGTCTTGAATACGAGTGAAATGTCTGGAGCCACAGCAGCTGTTTTGCCATCACGAAGTGGCAAGCACAAGGAAAGCCCACAAAGGTCAGAGACCAGACCTTGAAGGACACGATGGAGCCACTGATACAACGTGAGAAACCAGCACCTTCCGGAATTCTTGCCACATGTGACACACAAAGGTGGTGTGTGTGAGCCCTCTAGCTGGGATTGCATTAGGAGTTACTTGCAGTCCAACGTGTTGCTCTGACAAGACTACGACGGGGATGTAAGGCCGAGTCAGCAATGCCTCTGGGCTTCAGGGAAATGGGCTTTGGAGAAAAACCCAAGCAGATACTTCCTGGGCAGAGGCTTTTAAAGGGAAGAATGCTCAGGAGGGACATGAGTGTCTCCAAAGAGGAGTCCCAGAAGCCAGTCTCGGCAATATTCGCGGGGAGCAGAGGAACAGTCCTCGTGGAGAGCTAATGCAGCTGCTCGGGGACCTCGCTGGTGAGATGGAAGGAGGCCGCATCACAGAGGATGAGTCAGACATGGGAAGCGTGTCAGGAGAGGCCCTAGAGGACCAGGGCCCACGCAAAGCCTGCTGGGACAATTCACAAGTGGCCTTAGGAGACAGGGTTGGTTGTGGCCACCAGGCATTCCTAAGAGCAGCTCCTTGAACAAGTGAGAAGTTCATGTGTCTCTCACGTCAAATCCCCAGCCCTGGTGGCCACTCTGCTCCACGGAGGGGTCAGCAGCCCAGGCTCCTCCTCTCCTAATGCTCTGGCTTCCTGGAAGTTCTAAGATGGCTGTCACTATAGCTGCATTCCAGCCAGGGGTAAAGGAGGACGATGCACACAGTACTGTCTCCTAAGGATGTGACTCAGTTGCACAAATCACGTCTGCTTGCCTCCCTTTGGCTAGAATGTGGTCAGCTGGCATAGCTGCAAGGGAGGCTGGCAGGGACAGCCTTTACCTGGTGGTCATGGGGTCTTCTAAAGCCCCTCCTGTCAAGGAGGAAGGGGTAGGGGCAGCCAGCACTCTGCTACTGTGCAAGCGATCTCAGGTCCAGAGAGTTGTGTCCTGGCCAAGGTGACACAGTGGCTAACAGCCCAGACCAGGCTGACAGCACAGCCTAGAACTCCCCACCACATCCTACATCCTCTCCTCACAGCAGAGCACCCCAACCCCCAGGCTGGCCTGATCCTGGGACCCTCGTTTCTTGGTCTCTTGTCCCCAATGCAGGAGGACAGGACTGTGATGGGCAGAGAAGCATGGCTCTTGTGGGGCCTTATGAATTCTTTGCTGTGCCACGGGCAGGTGTAGGGGCTGGGGGTGCTGAGTTCATGGGGCAATAGGCCCCGGCTTAACTGTCCCCTCTGCTGGACTCTGACAGGCCTGCCTTGAGCCCCCCACCCTGGTCCCTCCTAGCCCGTCACCTGGTTTTACTTCCTGCTTGGTAATCATTGCCACGTGAGATGATTACTTTTTGTCTGTTTGCTGCTTGTTTATCATCTGCTTCTTCTAATAAGCTGTCAGCCCCACAGGAAAAGGGGCCTTGTCTCCTGTCCCCAGAGGGTGTCTCCTACATCTGGAACTCTCCCACAAGATCCTCATTAAAGGCCTAATCAAGTGATGGGTGTGGGGTTCGGGCTCAGTCCACCCTCATTCCCCCACCTAGCCTGGTCTCACACATGCTGGAGATTGACTTAGATGAATCCTCAGATTGTAAGAGAAGCAGAGAAGTCTGAAAGCTTTCTTGACCTTGGAGGGTCAGGTCAGGGAAACTTTGCTCCCTTGGGGTCAGGAGGTACCCCAACATGGCAAATGTGAGCTTCCCCCAAAATAGAGTGCATGACTGAGGAGGGACCCTCCTGGTTCTAGTAATTCTGGCTCCCGACCTGCATTATCAGAAGTTCAAGGAGCGTTCTGTCTGAACACTGGAAAACTCCTACTCACCCTTTAACCCCAGCCCAAATGCCCACTCCTCTGGCTGGTGCCATCGCTGAACTGCCTGCCACCCCCACCCGTTCCCCACTTGGGTTGGGTCTCAGGGGCCTGGATGGAGCTTCATCGGCCCCTGTTCAGTCCCACACCACAGCCAACACTTCTGGACTCCCTCAGACCCTCTGGTCCAGCATCGCCGCCACCCAACTCTAGCCACCCATGTCCCCCTGCCTGGGGGAGCAGGGTCTGGTACCTGCTTGTTCAGGAACAGGTCCCTCCCCAGGATACATTCCTCCCTGCTCAGCAGGACCCCGTCCCGGGCCTGGGGTTCTCTTCGGCAGCAGGCCTCCGGCACCTCATCACTATCCAAAGTCAGGAGTCGAAACACTGATGCAAACTGAAAGTCTTCGGGCCCGTTGACCCCACAGCAACCAAACTAGGAGGAGAGCAGAGGGAAGGGCCTGGTGGGCGGGAGCGGAGCCCGGGGAGGCGGGGAGGGCTTGGGCAGAGGTCGACAGCCTGTCTAAAGGCCACAGTGAGGCCGCAGGATGGCACCGAGTCCAGACCTGCTCCTCCTGTGTGACTCTGGGAAAGTTACTCAGCTTCTCTGAGCCTTCGGCATTCTCGGGAGCAGTGGTGACCATTCCTACCTCACAGGCACTTAGCCCTCGAAAAACTCTTGCTAGGATTACTGTCATCGACGACAATGACAATGGCTTGTGGATTCAAGTCCGAGATGGCAAACAGATTCCATCCTGAGTACGCACTGTGTTCGACGGGCAACGAATGCTGGGAAAGGCGCGGGGATGCGGCTCTGAGCCCGGTGCTCGGCTCACCGGGCCCGGCCCGGCCGCTTACTGATGCCCGGCACAGGCGCGAGCAGGGCGGGCTCAGAGCGCACAGCATCGGCGCGGGGTGGTGCCACTCACTGTGATCATGACCGAATTCCATGTGGCGGAGAAGACGTCCGTGCCGTTGTTGCCCTGGTAGTGCTTGGTGAGCTCCTTCGTGAAGAATTCTCGGGTGAGCTGGAGGCAGAGGGAGAGGGAGGCCGAGACTCACACCTGGCAGCTGACGCTGGCCCCGCGCCTCCCTGGCCTCTCTGTCTGCTTCAAGGGGGCGGGGGGGAGGCCTCAGGGCCCTGGTGCCCGACTCCTGGCATTCTCCTAAGCTGCCACGGTGGGGTCCCTTAATCCCACCCCAAGGCTTGTGGCCCCCCACTATGGTGGGCTCACCTGTGTGAAGCTTACGCACACCCCTTGGCCACCCCGAGGCCAGGGCGCACTGAGAAACTCGCTGGATCCTGCAGCGCTTCTCAGAAGGGGTCTTACCCAGGGTGGGTGCTTACCCCCTCCACCCTGAGCTGTTCCTTAGACAGAGCCAAGCAGATGCCCAGGCCCCGAGGAAGGCGTGGAGCAGGGAGTCTTGGCACAGCCATGGTTTCCTACCTTCAGAGTAGTCTCCCAAGGTCTCACCACCCTACTTCCTGCAGCAGGGCCCCGGGAGGTACCCCCAGAGGTACCATCTGGGCACCACTCTGTTCATGGGCTACACCTCCTGCTCCCCTCTGTGCCAACAGTTTAACCGCTGGCCCCAGGGCCAGCTTGTGGTTCATGCCCGCCTTGTCCCTCTTTCCCTCCTCTCTCTATTCCAGGTCACCTTTGGTTGGTCCTGGCTCTTACAGACTCAGGGAAGGCAGTTGGTGGCCATGGTGGTTGGAGCCCTTGGAATAAGATGGCCTGTGGGGACAAGTGGCCCAAACTGGATACTGGCCAGGCCCTCATCCAAGTGCTCTGCTCTGTTCTCTTGCAAGTCAGTCATTCCAGGGCGGGGCAAGGTGGGGACACATAGCCCCAGTATCCTCAAACTGTCAAATGACTATTGCTGAGCCATCGCTGGGCAGGGTGTGGCATTGAAGAGTCCAAAATCTGGTTGCACCAGATGCTTTGGGAGAACAGAGACCCTTAGGGATCCCGACCTTGACCTTCTGGAAGAGCCCTTGCAGGAAGAGGCTTACTGGGGTCTCTCTCTGGGCCATGGGGCCTCACTGGGGTGGTGTGTCACAATTTGGGCTGGAAGTGCTAGAGGAGAGGCTGCTGACTCTGTGAGACCCGCTGAGGAGGGGACAGGATGGCCATGATGGCCACCAACACCTCGCTGGTTGCAGGGGCCAGGGTGCACAGGGCCCTGTACGTACATTTTCCCGGAAGATGAAGGCCAGGATGGCTGCCGAGAGCTCCGCCAAGAAGATGATCAGGATGAAGAGGAAGAACTGCAAAGAGAAGGAGGCAGGCCCCTGAGTGCTGAGGGTGGGGGGCAGGGGACACCGTGCCCCGAAGCACCCTTCCATCTCTTACACAGCTGACACGATGTACTGATGATGTGACACTAAGGAACTTCACTGCCACAAGCCAGACACCCTTCCTAATAATCATTCCAACAATCCATCTTTGGAGCCAACAATCTTGTAATACAAACATGGAAAAAGTAAACAAATAAATGTGTCTCGGGGCAAATGGCGCCCCTTCGATGGGGCCCCTGTGCAGTGAGCAATCTGGGCAGCCGTACCTGGCAGCGCTGGAAGGAGAGGGGCGTTGAGACCTGTTTAGGCCCCTCCAGGTGGACTGTCCAAGCTGTGGGGACCCTGACTTCCCCGGGGACCCCTGGCTGGCCGTCCCCCCGACTGCCAGCCCCAGGGTCACGTCTCCCTGCCACTGCCTCTGGCTCCCACGGGAAGCGGGGAGCTGGTGCTGACCTCAGCTGCAGTACGGGAGCACGCTTGGAGGTGTGTCTATCAAAGTGGGAAAACCCAGCGGCCGGGATTTGGAAGTCTCATAGCACCCCCACTCCACTCAGCGCGTTTCTTGATGCACCCCCAGTAAACCGTGATGCCTCGCACTCAGGGCCCCTCCATGCTGCGCTCCCTCTGCCAGGAAGGCCCCTCCTTCCTCACCCACCGGCTCCTCGTCTTCCAGATCAGGCTGAGCCCCAACTGCTCCCCTGGTGACACGCCTTTCCTGGCTTCCCCACATCACAGTGCCCCAGAGAGATGGCCTCATCGCAGCTGCTGTGTCCCCGCTGCATCCCTAACTCAAGCACAGGTCGCTCAGCACGCTATTCCCCGCACCCGGACAGCACGGGTGTCGGCTCACGGCTATCATGGACGTAGGAAGGCACAGTGACCGACACGCCATCATGAACTTGCTGTCTGCTATGCGTCAGGCCCCGGTCATCACAGGCACCGTTTTGGGCTGAGAGCTGCTGGCTGAAGAGGAAATGGCCTTGTCTTCAGTACTCAGCATTGCTGGAGCCCTTGGCGTGTGTGGTCTGCGACAGTGCCAGAGTTGTCACCATTCCGGAGAGACCACCAGCAGAGGACTAAGTGCCCAGTGCACACAGAGACAGGCTCTTACGTGCGTACACCCTCCTGGCCGCCTCAGTCGGCTGCCCCGAGACCTGGTCCCTCAGGTCACGGTCTCCAGGGCCACCAGGCTGTACTAGGTGTACCTGGCTGGAAGGAGGCAAAGCATCCTGGGCTTAGTGTCAGGACACCTCAGCCCACCTTGCCTTACTTTGCATGACCTGGGACAAGCCCTCACACCCCTTCCAGCCTCAGTTCCCTCGTCAGTGAGATGGTGATGACAATACCCACTTCCAGGAAGTAATGAAGTAAGGGATGTGACAGTGTCTGGCACGTCATAAGACGGGCTGAGCAGAGCCTGTCACTGAGGCTAGGCTGTTCCAAGTACAGAAGGACCGCGGAGCCAGCTCGTGCTGTGAGTGCCCAGAGCCTGGCCCCAGTGACACACCATGTGCCAGATTCCTCACAGCCATGCTCATGGGCCGCTGACGACACCCTGGGCATCTTCTCCTGCCCGAGGAAGTCTTCTGTCACTTTATCCTCACCCTAGGATGACCCCAGTCACGTCCCCTCCCTGACTTTTCAGCTTGAACAGCAGCTGCCCCATAGAGGCCCAAAGATTCCTGCAAACCTCTTGGGTTCCAGACCACTTTTGGGGGGACCCTCAGGATGGATTTCGAGATGATCTGCCCAGGACACAGATATAGTATGTCTTCTAAAGGTTTGGTTTGGTTTTTTAAACTCCCCAGCCCATGGAGAACCCCTGGCTTAAACAGACTGGCCAGCACAAAGCGTAGATCTGTCACACCTCACCCCAAATTGTCGTCTTTGGCCACGGGGGTCTCGGTAGGCTCATGCTCCGGCATGGGTTCCAGCCTCAGAGAGGCTTTCTTCAGCATTAGAGCCCAATGCCTGTCCCACCTCTCTTTTCGGTTTAGCCCTCTATTTCCCCCGTGGAGGAATCAAGCCACAGGAGGGCAGCTCCAAAGGTCAGGGCAGCTCCTTTCGCCTTCATCGGGCTCCTCGTGGAGAAACAGCTGCCTCTGTGTTGAGGGCCGTGGCTCAGGACTGGCCTGTCAGCGACTCGGCTGAATCCTGGGGGTCTGCTTTCTACAGGTCAGTGGCAGCCAGCTGTGCAGGGTGAGCTGTGCGGGGTGAGCTGTGCGGGGTGACCTTGGGCTGAGCTCGAGGTGGGCTGAGTTGCCCAATCAGAGGGCATTGTGACAGAAGGCATCCTGTGCCCCTGGCCACAACACCTGCAGGCCATCCCACCACCCCGTGACCTGCACCCACCCGGCCCCCACCCCCCCCGCCATGCACTGGTTGGCCCTTTGGCCGAGCAGTATGTTCTCCACCTCGGTGGCCTCTCATGCCCCTGACAGTGATGGAGGCACCTGGCAGGGCTCCTGGCACTTCCATTTGGCCAGTGATGGATGGTCATCCAGTCCCATTGCATGCGGCCTCCATGGGAGCCCCTCCTGCCCTGGGCCCCCTCGGTGGAGCTGCTGGCAGTCCTCAGGCTGGTGAAGAGTGGCCGCAGAAAGGGTCTCCATCCTTGGCGATGTGATTCAGCCGGCTCAGGCTATCGATTGCAGCTGACACGGTTCTAAACGATGGGTGAGGCCGAGCTCTGCGTGCTCATCACTCTGGGGGCGCATGTGTGTTATCCAGGGTGATTTAGCACAGCTTCGGGGAGACAATGCAGGCAGAACACTGTGCATGCAGCTGGCACAGCGTAGGGGCTGCTCGGAGGGTGGCTGTGAACCAAGGGGAAGCGTGGTCTTTGAAAACAGTGCTGGCCTGGGTGACCTCTGGACAAGTGACGACATCTCCCATCCACTGAGTGCTTCCTCTCTAGGCGCTATGGATCTCCATGGATCATTTCACTGAACACTCTCAGCAGCCTAGAGAAGCATCTCCATTTTACTGATGGGACAACTGGGACCTGAGAGGGGCACCATGGCACAGCAGGTAGGGAGTCCACTTGGGACAAACACAGGAACTCTGATTCCAGAGCCTGGCCTCTTAACGCCAAGTTATCGTGACACTCCTAAGAGCCTCTGGGCCTTAAGACTTTCAGATGGCCTCTAGGGTCTCTTGTGGATCAACACCAGTCCATTTCATTCCCCATTTATCAGTGCTACCTGTGTCAGGAAGAAAGCAAGGCAAGATGCAGGCACATTTTCTCAAGGAACCACTATCACAACACTGTGTCTTGGAAGGAGATATTATCTTGATTTTATGTAGGAGGAATCTGAGGTTCAGAGAGGTTAAGTAACCAGCCCCAGGTCACACAGCCAGGAAGTGGTAGAGCAGGGATTAGAGCCAGGCTTTTCTGACTCAAAGCCCATGCTGCTACCCACACCTCTGACACCGCCTTCTCACAGTTCTTTCATTCCAGGGCTGTTTATTGAGCACTTACTCTGTGCTAGGCATCAAGCTAGGCACTGGCAACCGAATACACACAGGACAGATATGGTCCCCATCCTCACGGAGTTTACGTTGAGTTGAGATTATAATTCAAGAGATGAAATTCATGAGATGAAATTAAAGAATGAACCTGGTAACTCAGTGACAGGGAAGGCAGGCCTCGCCAGAGGAAGGGGGTCTGCAGACCTCCTGGCCACGGCTCCCGCCTGCAGCAGGGCTGAGCCAAGCACAGGGACCGAGGGGTGACGTGAGTGGGGATGAGTGTGAGTCACCGGAAGGCAAGTGCTAGGCCGTGGTGCCAGCATAATGCCACTTCTGCCAAATTCACCTTTTCCAGCCTGAAATGCCTTTATTTGGAGGGAATGCCCCCAGACCGGCCACAGGGCTTGTTCTGATGTTTCCTGGGGCTTCCCTTCATCGGGGCCTTTCCCAGCATTTGTTTGCTTGGGTTCATCTAATCTCATTCCATCTGTCTTACAGACACATTGGCCAGTATTCCTGAGCATCAGCGCTACAACACTTTGCACAGGAGAGGAAAATTAACAAAGGGGCAGAAGCTCCTAGTCTGTCTACTGGTGAGCATTTCCAGACTTTCCTAACCCATCTGCCTACATCTGCTTTCAGTTCTCACGTCTAATAAATATTTATTAAATTTACATACTTCACGTGCAATTCAGCTTACTTATCTCTTTTAAATACATTCATCTCTTTGCTGTTGCCTTTGCCAATGGAGCATGCCTTTGTTATAAAATATTTTAAAAATGTGAATCAAATCAGTGGTCCAAAAAAATTCCCTGAGCGACTCAGAGGTAAGCAACCAGGAAAAAGAGATGCCACCAAATGTCAGCAACAGGCTTAAATTAGCCCACTGCAGGCAAGAACGCCGTCAAGTATCAACAGGAGTGTCTGAAAACTGGATCTTTAGAAAAATTGATCATTAGGTCATGTGGTCGTTAGGCTCATTGTCCCTGGGCTAAAGGTCACGGGGACCCTGTGGGTTTTAACCTCAGAGCAGGGGGAGGGATGCTGAGTTAAGCTCCATCCTCAGGCCTCTTTTTTCTGCAGGCCTTTAGCAGGGTCACCGAGGAGAGGAGCTGGAGATGCTCCCGCTGGGCCCCACCCAAGACAAGCCTTCCTTCCTCTCAGCAGGTAGAGGAAGCGTCTTGAGGAAGTGATTCCTTTTATTTTTCAGGTCATGAATGTTTTTGAAAAACTTCCCTAAGCTGTGTAACCTCCCCCACACCTACAGGAATGAGCATGTGCACACAGTATACACACCTACATACACAACACACATGTGCAGGCCCTGACATCATGTTTTACATGTAATTTTGGGTGGATTTTGGACCACCTGAGTCCATTCCAGGTTAGGAGCCCCTGGGCCAGCCCTGGTCTGACAGACAGGAGACCTGGGCCCGAGGGCCCCATCTTTGATCCGTACAGTCAGGAGAGAGGCAAGGAGCACTCAGGAGAGAGATACGGAAAGGCAGTAGGGAGATGAGGCTGAAGAGACATAACCAAGGGAGGGAGAAAGACGGCAGAAGGTAGCGATCGGAAGGGTCTACTCTAAGGTCTGCAGGGCTGGACCTGGCCACGGCCAGGACTGAACTCTTTTGGGGGACTTGGGGCACACCTCATCCTGGGCCTCTGTCCTCTCCTGAGCCCTGAGGACATGTCCTCATCCATCTGGCAGGCTCAGAAGGAGCCACTTAGTGCGATGCCTCCCCAGCCCAGAGCCCCAGCCTGGCTTCCTGTCTTGGCTCCAGAGATGAGCCCATTAACAACGGATGAGCCCTGGGGGCTGAGGTGCGCACGGGGGTGGGAGGGGGTGGGGCACGGGAGGTTCAGAGTGTCCTGGGACCCAAACCCATCTCCTTGTAGTCACGTGGGCAGCTCCCCGAGCGGACCTTCCCCTGCACCTCTGACACTGTAGAGGGCTGTCCACCAGGGGGCGCCCACGAGTTTCTGTGCTTCCCTCCAAATGAAAGCAGCAGAAGGCCAAAGGGACCCCAAGGCTGCTGTGTCACCCATTTCACTTCCTCTCTGCAATGTGGGGCATCTCACTGTGACACGAATGGAAGCCGTACAGTAGGGTGTTCTAATCTGAGGAGGAGACCCTGAGCCAGATCTCTTCCTCCCAAAGCACTGGGTGCCGGCTCATGAGCAGTAGATGGACGCCTTGCAGGGAAGTCCTCCTGATGACCAGCCCAGATCTCTCTGTCACTTAACGGCCACCCCACCCATACACACACACACACACACACACACACACACACACACACACTTCTCTAAGCAGGGCTGTCCTTAGCTTAACCCATGGCAAGACTGGGTCCACCCCACAAGTTCTCCTAGCCCTGGGGCCCCACAGGACCCCATAGGCCATGAAGGCCAGCAGAGACTCAAAGGACCATAGCTCACGAGAACAGAACAGACTTGAACAGAACAGCCCTGCTCCTGTTGGGCTCCCATGAACAGCTGAGCTGGTCGGCTCCTCGCTTAACAAGCAGACACAAGGGCTCCGACAGGTTAAGAAGCTAGATGGGCGTCACATTGTTAGGGGACAGAACAGGGTGCACACTCAAATCCAGGCCTGCCTGCTGGCTCGTCCTCGTGGGCCCGCCGCCTCCCCATGATGGAGGGGATGGCCACTCTTGGCCCCGGTGCATCGTGAGCACCTGCTGAACTGTGTAGCTCGTGAACGAATACAGGAGCCTCAGAGATCATGCCATTTCTATTTTAGGTGAATGATTTATCCGGCAGCTACCTCAGCTTTTTTACCAAGGAGTACGTATTTGAGCTCTGAAAAGTAAGCAAGAAGAAAAACAGTACGGTCAAGGGTCTCAATTGACCATGCCTTGGAGAAGCTTTTCCTGTTCAGACCTGAAGGCCAAGTCCACTGTCCACCTGGGGGCAGCTTGCCCACGTGACAGACCTGGGCCCAGTGCAAAGAGTGGACTCCGAAAGCTGGGGCCCCAAGTGCACATGGGAAGGGTTGGGGAAGCTGACTTGGCTCGGACCTCAGTGTGAGTCTCCTGCACTGTAGGCACAGGGGCCTCGTGTTCCACGGCACCCATGGGTGGGGGTGGGGGGGGCATACTCACAAACAGCAGCAGACACTTGTTCTCACGGACGGCCCCACAGCAGCCCAGGAAACCGAGCAGGAAAAGCAGGCCCCCCATGGCTAGAAGGATGTAGGCGCCCGTGATGAGCAGGGGGTTGGCAGCCACAATCTCTCGGAAGCCGGTGGGGTCCACCATGACCCAGATGCCGATGCCCAGGAGGCAGGCCCCACCCAGCTGCTCCCAGGTCCGGGAGGGAGGGAGGGAGGAGAAGAAACAGGCAGACACAGATTAGACCCTTCCCACACATCGTTTCCTTGGGCGAGGCCCCGGAGCAGAGGTGGGGAGCCCGCATGAGGTGGGCAGGAACCCCATTTGCTGCAGGAGCCAGTGTCCCAGCACCGTTTGTCACTGCTTTGACTTTTCCTACTTACTCTCATCTTAAGTGCAGCATGCGTCATCTAAAACCTATCTCTGACCCACACCCCACCTCGGCCTGCTGAGAACCAGATCGTGTGCAGTTTATTTGCCACTTTTATTCTCCTTTAAAATGTCAGAGCTGCCGGGTAATGAGGTCATCTAGTCCAACTCTCGGATTCCACACTGAGCCCCAGGGCAGGCCGACGACTTGCTGAAGGTCACACGGTAAGTTCGAGGCAGAGCCTGGGCCTATTCCTGGGCCTCCCTGCCTCCAGCCCCAAGGACTGTCACTACGCTCCCCAAACACTGGCACCCACACTGTGCCTGTACCCTACGTGCGGCAGGAAGCCACAGACAAGGCCCATCCCTGCTGTCTCCAATAGGAGGGCTCAGGTGGGCTCCCCGTTCTCAAATCCGTACCCTGAAAGCCTTCTCGTTTATGTCTACATCTGCATGGCCCACCTCTCTCCATGCCTTACTCCTGTTTGGAGAGAGGCCGCCGAGACCTGAGAAAGGGCGGTGGCACCTAGTAGCTCTGAGACCTGGGGGAACTGCTCAGCCTCTCTGCGCCTCAGCTTCCTCGTGGTGAAAAGAAGATAACGAGTCCCTGCTCCCCGAGGAAGAAAGGACGGAACGGGTATGAATGTACTTGGCAGGGCTCCTAAGTATCTGCTCCCTTTGTCCTGGGCACAGACAAGAGCTGCAAGTGGGTCTGTTGCTGGAGAGCCAGTTTGTCATCACTGGATTTTGCAGGCTGTGAAGTGTTTGATGTCCCTGTGTGGTGGGAGGACCTGAGGAATGAATGACATATGGGGGCTAAGAGCAAACTGCTGAGCTGTGGCTGGGCTGAGAGGGGTCTGCAAATCGGGAGGAAGAGTTGGATGACTTGGGGCAAGAGATGATATTTTAGGGACAGCTGGGTCAGGGGATGGGCCCCCAGAAGTCTGACGGAGCCGGCAACGGTGGGGAGGGGGGACCAGCAGGGACAGGCCAATGACAGAGGCTACATTTTTGCTCTTGGCTGTGCAACGTCTCTCTCCTCGGTCCCCCACCAGTCTCCAGGAAAACCTGTGTCTCCTCTCATGGCTGTTGGAGATTTTGGGGTTCAACAGTTGTGTGCTGAGGTCTGCTTCAAGGAGGGTTTGGGCATGGGATGAGCTGCCCAGGTCACCCAGCCCCCTTTCAGGTGGGGACCCTGGGGCTTGCCAGATGCCACCTAGCTTGGAAGTTGGGACTAGAATTCCAGTCTGCAGGGATCCCTGCTCTTTAGAATCATGAGGCAGGGAAGGAAGTCTAGAACAGGTGCTGAAATGTATAAAAAATAGAGACAGGCAGACGGTCGGTCAATATGGACCCAAAGGGGATCTCCTTTTCATAGTGACCCTGCCCTGGAGGACATTAGGGGCCGTTCCTTCATCCAGGTCTGGGTGCCACCAAGGTCTAAGGTTGAAGTGGGGTCAAAAAGTCTTCAGGGACTCAAGACGCCAGGAATGTGGCCTTCTCCTGGGGAAGGCCAGAGGTCTGAGCGGAGCCCGGGGTGAGGGGCAGGGGCTGCCAGCAGGCGGGCTGTGTTGGAGGGCGCTGGGCTGGCCCCCTGAGCCCTCAGGGCCCTGTCCCTCACAGGGAGAACCCGGAGGTTGGATGGGAATGGAGCTAAGCTATTGAGTGCTGATGCACTGCAGGCACTTCCTAATCTCGCCTCGTTTTCGCGAACCCCGTGGAGGTGGGTAATTAAGGGATGAGGGTGCTGAGGTTCAGAGAGGTGAGGCTGTTTCACATCACACAGCTGGTACGATGCAGAGCTGGGCTTTGAATCTGGGTCGCCCGGTGCCAGAGGCTTCAGTTCCATCAGGTCGCACCCCCGCCGCCAGCTCTGGGGAAGGGGGGTAGTCAGGACTGGGTGAGGCTACCTTTGATCACCCCCATCTCCTCTTTCTCCCCTCATCCCCCAGAGGTCAGATCCCAAGACACTGGCCAGGGCTGAGGACTGAGGCCCTCGCCCTTGGTCAGAGGAGCTGAACTGTCCCAGAGCCTGTGCAAAAATGTCTCTCCGAGGACAGTGGCCCTTTGGAGTGGGATGGGCACTGTGGGGGGCTGCCTTCCAGGAAATCCTGGCTGGGCAGGTCAATCCTTCTAGTGCTGACCCCTGTTCCCACCTTTGGGATTCGGCCCAGTGTGACTATTTCCAAGCAGCAGTTGGCTCTGCCCACCGAGCAGAGACCTAGAGAGACCCCCAGCACAAGCCAGCAATACTCACAAATATGAAGAAATTGAAAACAAACATCAGATACTTCATGCAGCTGAGACAGTCGCCTTCCATGGTGCTCCACCTACAAAACAGCAAGGTTCCTCAGGCCTCCCACCTGGACAGAACCCCTGATCCCTCCCCTCCCCCACGGTGGGGTTTGGGGGGTGTCCCAGCACCAGCCTGCCCTTGCAGGGGAAGAGGGAGGCTGAGCACTTCCTCTCCCAAGGAAGGCGCTTTGCCCTGTGGGGCCAGAGTTAGGAGTGAGAACTTGTGAGCCAGCCTGCCCGGGTTCAAGCTTGTCTCTAACATTCATTGGCTGTGTGGCCTTGGGAAAATGTCTCTACTTCTCTGAATCTTGCTCTCTCCAACTTAAAAATGGAGATTGAAAACAGAAGCTTCCTCCCAAGTGGTGAGGATTAATTGAAATAATGCAGTAACATACTTAGCAAGAGGTCTGGGAGGTGGCGAGGGCTCAGGGATGCTCTGTGATGATAACATTTGATTGCTGAGGTGAGCCTTCCATCTGGTAGATGAGAACTGGGGCTCAGAGCCTTGAGGGATTTGCCAAGGTCACGAATCAGGATCAGAGCCCAGGCCTGACCAACTTCCCAAATCCGCACACGCCCTCCCACCCACAGGACGGCTCAGTGGAGGGGTGTTGCAGGGACAAGAGGTGGGGGCACCTAACTGGGGACCCAAGACCTACTCCTGGGGCCAGAACCTCCCCATGCCCTGACTAGCTCCAGCATCCTATCACCCGCAGGGGCCTTCCCTGTCCGTATGTGAAAGTGTGCCCATGATAACGAGTCACCAAACACAGTCCTATTCAGCCAACAATTAGTGTGTATCAACCAGATGCCAGGCACTGGGGCTTGAAGCCAATGAGATGCAGCCCATCCCTGTCCCCAGGAAAAGCAGGCAGTGTCTACTGTCCTGAGTCAGACTTCAAGGTATTCAAGTCATGTTCATGTTCAATAGTCAATGTTTTCACACTTGCTTCGTGACAACCTAGGGGAGAGGATGGGTGGGACCAGAAGGACCTACCTCTGCCCTTGTCCCAGCCCGAGATTCAGTGGGGGCCCAGGGGAATGGCTGGCCTGCTGTCTGTCCAGCCAGCACCTCCTCTGGTTGGCCCATACCAGTGCCCACAGGTATTAAACAGCTTGACCATCATCCCCAAGCCCAGGCTCCTCCTCTGTTAGGCTCGGACTGGGACAGGCCTTTGGAGGGCAGAAAGGGCTGCCCTGAGGAGAGGCTGAGAAGTCTGCAGGAGATGGGGTCCCAGCGTCCTTCCTCTCTGCCCATCCAAGCCACGCTGCTCACCAGGGCCAGAGGCAGCTTTCACTGGACTCTGGCTGTTCAGCAATTAAAGGGCACAATAAATATGGCAGCCCATAAACAGCCCACCTGTATTTATGATGTCTCACATTCATTAGAGAGTACAGTGAATGGGTGGCTCAGTAGCACTAGGCTCCCTGACCGATGCAATAAAAGAGGACGTGTCTCCTGGGAAAAACCTCAAAGGTGAGGCAAGGTAGAAAAGTAGATGCGAGCTGGAGGGCGATGGAGACCTGGAGGCTGGGGTTCCAGCTCTCGGGCAGCTGGCAGGAAAGGGGGCTTTGCTGAAGGCACCACTGTTGGCTAAATAAAACCCTGGAAACTGTGGGATGTCAAAGGGCTGAAATGCAGGCGTCAGCGTCAGGGGCGAGCTTGACTGCGTGACCGCCGCTCCCTCCGCGCACAGGGAAGGCGTGCAGGAGGGCACTCTCCGTGCTCTCGTTCCGGGTGCCCTTCCGCGCCGGCGTCTGGCACGCACGGGAGCCCTGGACCTGCTGCGGTGCGTCTCGTGGTCTCAAGGCTCCTGCGCCTGTCACTGAGTCCCCAAACCTGGCTGAGGGAGCATTCAGGCTTACGGATGGGTGATTCCCCCACCCCAGTGCAGCTGAGTGTTTCATGTGTAACAAAACCAGGTGTTGGAGAGCTTGCAGGGGATTTAAAGGAAACTTCTCGGGCACTACTGTTTGTGTACGTGCTGATTTGGAACCCAGCCCTCGTATAACTTTGGTCCCCAGCATGTCTGTAAAAGATGTTCTTGGTCACCAAAAGGCAGGGCAGCACTGATCTGGCCCAAAGCCCTCGCTTTGGAAACGAGACAGCTGAGGCCGAGAAAGGGAGAGGGGGTTTGGCCAAGTTACAAGACGGGATAGCGAGGGAGCTGAGCCTAGAGCCCCATTTCGTGAAGCCTGGGCTCGTGTCTGTGGATACACTACACACTAGATGCCTCACTCCTTTATTCTGGTGGCACGCACGTCCGTGTTAGAAGGTACGCTTCCTAAAGATATGGACCCGTTTTGCTCACAGCCAGGCTCCTAGGTCTGGAGCAGTGCCAGGAGCATGGTGGGTCCTCAATTAACATACGTGTGTGTGAATGAATGAATGAATGAATGAATGGTGGGAAAAGAGAAAATAGAGACAGAATAATGGAGAGTCAGCACATCAGAGACACAGACAAAGGCAAGTCAGAAAGAGAGAGAAAGATGGAGAAAGACGGGGAAAGAGAGTGAGACAGCAAGAAGTGATATGGGAAGAGACAGGCTAGCAAAAACTGAGGGGGGTGAGGCAGTCGGGGGGCGGGCAGAGGGGCACGCAGAGAGGGAGGCGACTGCTGACTCGTCACCTGGGCAGTTCTTTAGGTGTGAGCAGGACGAAGTCTCCCGGTCAGAGAGGCTCCCGTGTGTTTCTTTTATTGGCCCAGCTTGTCCTGTAATAGAAAATACTCAATTACTGTAGGAAGTCATTAAGGAGCAGCCAAGAAGCTGTTTGTGAAAACCCGCCCTCCGGACGCACACTCAGGGCAGGGGCCTTGCTCTTCTGGGCCCATTAATGCTAATAAAGGGCTCTCCACCCCCAGGCCCCTCCGCTGGGGAGGCCTGCGTGCGGTGCCCACCTTCTGCCCAGATGGCAGCTCCTGGGTACGCTTGCCGGGGCTGCGTGAGGAACCACATTTTCAAGAGACCTGCCGTGTCTGGCACGGGCTTCCTCTGCTGGCGAGCTGCGTGTGGCTGATGAAGTGGGGGCGATGAGGGGCGTGAGTGGCCCACGCACCTGGGTGCTACCTGGGAGTCTGCAGTGATGCCTCAGCAGAGAGAATACCAGCGGGCCCAACTCAGCAAACCCCCTCCCCAGGAACCCTGGCTCCCAGGAGAGAGAACTTGGGTGTTGGCACGCATTCCTTAGCTTTGCATAAGGATGTGCCAGAAGGTTCCTTTAGAGAGCCTGCTCCCCCTTTTGGAAATGTAGGTTTGGTTTCAGCAGTCAGATGGGCCCAGATGGAGAGTCCTGTTCCACCACACTTGTGGGGAATTCCACAGCCAGATCCTGCTCAAACACCGGCTAGAGGACAGCTCCAGAGAAGAATCTGAGGCCCCGGGGCAACCTGGGCTACGGCGGGCGTCCCCACGGGGACAAGGGGGGCATTTCTTCCCATTCACGCCCGTCCGCGCTCACGCCATCACCGCCGCTCCTGCAAAGCCTGGACCGCATCTGCCTTGGCCAGCTGCCTCGAGACCTTTGGAGGGTCACTACCCGCCCTGAGATGCTAGTTCTCTGAAAACTGTGATTCTCCATTTTGAAGCCAAAGGTGGTTGTCGGAATTCAAATATGAGACCCATGAAATGAGAGGCTACAATATGAAAACGCTGGGACACCCACACAGCACCACGCCCGAGGGGAGCCATTACTGCCAGCAGCATCATATACTGGAAACAAGCGGGTGCCCGAACCGCACTCAGCGGGTACCAGTGAGGGACGGGAGAGGGGCAGCGAACCACGGACACATGTTGGTCAGGGTGGTTAGAAACATCTTTCCCCTCTGTGGCCCCGAATCCAAAGGAAGTTTTAGTTTTGTGGTAACGGAACCTAATATTAACTAACTGAATGTTTTCCACGTACTAGGCCCTGCTAAGTATTCCCCTTGCATTCTCTTATTTAATCCTCACCTCCGAGGTGGGTGCCATTATTAGCCCATTTTACAGATGAGGCCACCGAGGCTCACAGAATGTCCTTAACTGGCCTGCCTGAGTTTATTCACGTGGTTAGCAAGACGTGGCCATGATTCAGGCCCCAGTTTGCTGGAATCCAAACCAGAGCCCCTGACAAAAACTAGTCCATGGACGTGGCACCAGAGAGAGGACACCCCAAAGAGGGCGTGCTATCCCTCAGTCCCCAGTGTGCCTAGCCTGGTGCTGCTCTGCCCGGAATCTGGAAACCAGCCACAGGGTCCCAGGGAGCCAGCTAGCATCCCCCCCTGTGTCCAGGGGAGAGCTCTGGGGGAGGACCCAACCCTGCCATCCCCTGACAGATGGGAGCCCTGAGGCCCAGACGGGGGGCAGAGTTGGGGCGAGGTCGTGCAGCGCCTCAGGGCTCTCCTCTGCAGGCCCCTGCCTGGGCCACACAGCTTTATTAGTCTTGCCCTTCCCACTGCCCCAGATGGTGACTCAACCCCATCTGCACAGAGCGGCCGGGAGGGATTCTCTGATTAAGAAGAACAGCTCAGTTCATAAATCACTCTTTTTACTTACACTGCCCCCCGGCCCCGGGGCAGGCTTTCTGGAGAGAGAGAAAAGGAGGCAGGTGGGTATGAGCCATGGAGGCCCCCCCATCAGAGAGCGGATCAGAGGAAGCCAATGTGGATCTGGGCCTCTGCAAAGGGAAATGTGTTATACGCGCCTTGGCCAGGTGTGGGCGCTGTGGTGCCAGAGCGGCCTCACCTGGAACCTGAGCTCCAACCCCAGGGTCTCTGCCCTGTCAAACTGAGCCTCCATCTCCTCATCGGAGGCAGGGGGATGCTCAGCTCTAACACCCAGCGTCACTGAGAGAAATGAAGGCGATGATGTAGGTGAAAGCATGTCAGCGGCTGCACATCCAATTCCTTCCTTCCTGTGTGCACCGGACACACCTACGGGTGCCAGCCCTGGGCTGGGGCCGAGGCACAGAGAGCAGTGACCACTGGCTTCTCGCCCTTGAGGACTCCCTCAAGTCCAGGGAGGATCAATAGCCGTGGTACTTGGGAAGTGTGTTAACAGCCACATCACCCAAGGACTCCAGGCATGGCTGGCAGGCCTGCAGCCTAGAAGCTGGGGGAGGCCGGTGGTGTGGGGGGAGGACAGGGCAGAACCAGCGTTTATTGTGCCATGGGCATTTGCCTGTAACAGTGCTATGTGATCCTCCCAAAAGCTCTGCAAAATAGACGATATTATCATTGTTCCCTTTTACAGATGAGGACTCGAAGGGTCCCGGAGCCAGAGCTGACATCCGGGTTTTCCTGATGGCGAGGCCCGCGTTCTCCTTCATCAGCCTGGGGACTGGGGCGGGTCAGAGTAACGGTGGTTCTCGCCATCGGGTGCAAAGCTGGGAGGGGAGAACTTAGTTGCTTGCTGGCTGTGCCTGTTGGGCCTCATCCCGAGACAGACCGTCTCGTAAACGAGCATTTGGCCCTAAATCCTGGCGTGCCTGGCGATGGTATGGACACGGGGACACAGACGCAGCTGAGTGGGGTATAAAATCTAATTAGGCTCCTGGGGGCGGTGCCTGGAGGGGTAACGGTACCCGGCAGCCTGCCATGGATGCAGTGGGATCCTAAATGACAGCCTGGACGCTCACTGAATGGTCCCGAGAACACTGTCACAGCATCTGGGAAGGCCCTGTCTCTGGCCCGTGAGCTGACCCTGTACCTGGGCACCCAGTCCCTGCCATAAGCCCTTCCCTCTGCCTTACCCAGGCCTCCCAGGGGCTGTTTCCATCAGAGAATCTTCAAAGGACAAAGCGCCTTAGTGAGGACTAACTCCAATGCTCTGAGGCCCAGAGAGGGGAAGGTTCTCGCCCGAAGTCACACAGCAGGGCTGAAACCAGGAGCCTGCTGCTTCCCCACCGCTCAAGGCAGCCGCCGAGACCCACATCTTAATTATTTTTTCACTTCTGAAAGCACTGGACACATATTAACTCACTGAATCCTTCCAACCATCCCAGGAAATGGTCACTCCTGCTTTATCAGTGAGGAAACTGAGGTTCAGAGAGGACGCCAGGTAATACAGTGGGTTGGAGAATTGCTGGGGCAAAGCAGGATTCCTCATCCTTGTGCCCTGGTGGTCCTCCAGGTGTGGCCTCGGAGACTTTGAGCCTGCTGATTCCCAGAGTGACCACCCTCCATGCCTCCCACCCCACCCCACCCCACACGGACCTGGGCTGGACTCAAGCCATGGAAGGTGCTTATCCCAGACACAGTGGGTCCATGTTCCCACCTTTGCACGGAGATGGGCCTGCAAAGGCCTCTGGGAACAAAGGCTCTGTGTCCCCTTGCAGGGACTTTTACTTGTCATGGTCCAGGTGATGAAGTAAAGGCAACCGGGCCATTTACACTTGAGCATGAGGAAGACAGGTGGCAGTCACTCTGTGTGTCAGTGAGGAAGAGGACTGGGCCTCAGCTCACTCAAGGCCAAGTCCAGTGTGGTGCCCAACAGCGTAGTGCAGTGGGCAGGACAAGGGACAAAGGAGGGGAGAGTGAGGACACCCTCCCTTTTCCTGAGGCCAATCCCACACTGTCCTTTGCCCATCTGAGCCCTCCAGGAGAGTGTCCCTGCCTCCCGCCTGGTGGTCTGGGGAAGAGCAGGTGTGAGGAGGACACTGCAGACATTCCAAGGAGACGGGGTTGGGGTGGGGGGGCCTCCCAGTTCCCCGGGAGGACAGGTGCAGTCGGGCACACCTGAATTCCTTCTGGATCGTGGCAGGGACACCCTGGTCCTGGGAGATGGCATGGGCATCACGGGGAAGGGAAAGACGGCCAACTCACCCTCACAGTGGGGGAGCCAGACGCTCGCACTAGGATTGCGGGGGGCGGGATGTGTTCTCCGATAGACTGTCTGTCGCTGCCAGACCTTCCCCACCAGACCTAAGCTTTAGGGGGTTGGGGCCGTGTCTCCCACTTCCTCTGAGCCCCCTCGGGCGCACATGGGTGAATGTAACGGCTGCTCCTGCTTCATGTGTGTCAGGAACCGTCCCCGGCATGGTCCCGACACCCTCTACCGTGAGCGAATTATCCCCGACTTACCCGGAGTGCACTGAGGCTCAGCGGAGGTGACAGCCTCCCACGGGGGTCCAGCTGGTAAGGGGCAGGACCGAGATTTAGACCCAGAAGGAAACCTGATGGCTGGCGGGCTGTTAGACACACCCGCAAGGCAGCAGCAAGTGGGGAAGAGAAGGAACACGCAAACATGAGTTCTGGGTTTGAGTCCAGATTCTGAAAACTTGGGTGAAGCCCGCCCTCTCTCTGACCCCCAAGTCTTCCGGCTGTTTCTCATGGCCAACTGCAGCTCTATGCCTTAGTGGGGGGCAGGAGCCCCCCAGCTCACCCTTCCTTCCCACATCTCATCCCTCCTCAGGGCCTAGCACCGCAAGAGACCCTTTGAAATACTTGGTAATCCATCCCAAAATATGCTGGGCTGTTGCTGGGGCAACCTGGCTACCGCACAGCCAGGATTTAAATATTTAATGGCTTCATGGGTATTAAGGGCCTGGGAACTGGGCGGGAAAGGGCACAGGTCTGAGCTGGGGTGAGGGGAAGAGCGGGGTGGGGGGAGCCAGAGCAGCCACCTCCCTACTCCCCACCCCCCACGCAGAGTAGGGTGCCCAGGGCTCCGGGCTTCTGTTGCTGTACTTATTCTGTAAGATCACATCACACAGGATAAAACAGGTCTGGACTGGAACCCAGGTAGTGAGTATGACATACAACTCCACGCTGGGGTTCCTGGGAGATGTGGTCCCAGGGGGCATTTCTCATTTGCAGGTTGAAAAAGAAAACGCGCTTTTTTCCTTAAGTGCCTACTTTGTAGTTCTCACATGATTTCCTTGGATCTTCACTACAGTCCTATAAGGCAGGCCTATTATTATTCCCAATTCACAGCTGAGCAAACTGGGATCAGAAAGATGAAGTGACTTGCCTAAGGTCACACAGCTCCTGGGTGACCACCTTGAACCCGAAGTGCCGTGGCTCCAAAGTCAGCGCTCTTTCTGCTACATCTATCAGAATTCAGGGCCAGAACCACTGCTCTTAGCTAATAACAGTAATGGCTAGCATGTACGAATTCCTCTCTATGGGCCAGACACTGGGCTAAAGGCTAATTGACGGAACCCTCACAACAGCCTTGTGAGAGAGGCTCTGTTACCACCACCACCTGACACATGTGGAAAGGGAAGGCCACAAGAGAGGGAGGAAGACACCACGACCACAGGTAAGTAGGGGCACCTGGGTTCAGGCCTTAGCCGTCCACTCCGGAGCCTGTGCACTTCTCGCTCGTCTTAGCCCAAATTTAGAAAGGTGTGTAACAACAGTGACACATCAGTCACAATCCTGTTTTACCTTGCTGTTTTCCCCACATCCTCCCAAACTGAACAGGACAGCAAGAGGAAATTCTTTCAACAACTTAGCAATAAGGTTGAGTCAGCTTGGGGTCTGGCTTCAGTGACCTGCTCTACACATGACACATGTGCACGACCCAGACAGACAGCTGTACAGACGCAGCCACGCAGACACACAGACACAGACAGACGTAAACAGACACATGCACAGATATATACACAAGCACACACTCATACAGACACACAGGTATAGTCACACACATAAGTACATACATGGAGGCAGGCACACACACATACACACATGCACGCACGCACGCATGTGCAAACAGAGTGGCCCCTGGCCACTTTACTGCTTGATTGAACTAACTATAGTGTCACGAAAACTATAAAAAAGATATCCAAAGTCATGTGGCCCATGCCTCTGCCAACATCAAGAATGTTTTATTCAGGCAAATCATTCTGATTTTCTTCTTAAGGATCTTCAGGAAGGGGGACCAACCCCTCAGCCCCATTCTGACGTCTCCTGCTTAAGTAGGGAAGTTCTTCCTGGCGTCTAACCAAACTCCCTCCTGCTTTACATTAATCACAACACAACTCTTTCCATCAGTACTCTGCTTTACAGCTCCCAAAGCTCTGGCTTGATCCTCATAGCCATCCAGTCAGGCAAGCAGGGCAGACTTGATTATTTTTATGGCGAGTGAGGCCCAGAGAAGTTAAGGGACTCGCCTGAGACAGCAGAGCTTTCAACATAGCTGTTGTGCCTTTGTTTTTGCTGCTGATTTCACGGCTCCTTCAGTGACACCAGGTTGCAGCCAATGTCCTGTCCATTTCACTTTGCAATGAGCTTCCTTGGATCTCAGCCTGTCTGTGCTTCCAGAGGGGACTTACCCGGTCCTGGGTTCACTTCCCTCCTGCCCGTGTAATGCCTGCTTGCAGCTTAGAGGGCCGGCCTCTCAGACTGGGTGATCTTGGGTTATCCTGAAGCTTCCCCACCACAGATAGCAGGGTTCCTGTGCGGAGAGCAGACTGGGGAAGGCTTCCTCCTGGCGCCCCCACCCCAACCCAGGGCCCAGGAACTGTCATTAGAGCAGAAATCAAGTGCCCCCCCCCACCTGCTCCGTCAGCCTCACATCCAATCCACAGGGGTCACTGCCCCAGTTACATTTGCTTGGCAATAAATAGTAGAGACACTGGGTCTTCCCAAGTGCAAATGAGTCTAGTCACCTGGCCCAAATTAGGGAGGCCACAACCCTTTCCTCTAAGAGGAATGACAGCAGGTATTTAAAGCTCAAGTTATGTAGGGCAAACAACTGAAAAGCAGAGAGATGGAGACAGAGGGCCCCACCTGGGTTGGGAAAAGCCTGCAAGGAAGTGAATCAAAGGGACAGTCTGGGGCCAGGGCCTGAGTGGAGAGGCAGGCAGGAGCCAGACAGCCCTGTTTTCTTTCTTCTCCATACAATATCCTCCCAGCTGCCCCTACGAGCCTTAAAGAAAAATGTGGGCCCGGGGAGAGGGCAGGGACAGGGCAGGGCTTGGATGGAGACCAACCCCATTCTCAGACAAAGGGGCACAAGAAGCTGCACTGCCCTCCACAGAAGCTGTTTCCCAGGCCCGCCCAATGGCACTGCTCCATCCGGGAAGGGTGCAGGCAGGCCCGCCAGGGGCTCGGGAATGAGCAAGGACTCAGTCTTACCGAGCTCCAGGGGAAGATTTCTACTTCCTTCTGACAAAATAATAATAAACGATAATATGAAGAAATAAAACATCTCCAGGTCTTGGTTTCTCCATCTGTAGGATGGGACAGAAATCCTTCTCCATCCTTGCTCTTCCCTTGGTCTGGTGCCAGCACCAGGAGGGGAAAAGCCAAGGGAAGGGACATGGACTTGAAGGGGACAGGAGAGGATGTGCCAAGCCCTCGTCTAGAGTAGGGTCGGCCGCTTTGTTGTTCTGTAAAGGGCCAGATAGTAAATATTTTAGGCTTTGCAGCCACGTTGTTTCTGTCACAAGGACTCAACTCTGCTTTTCTGAGAAAATAGCCATAGATGCACTTGGACAGATGGGCGTGGCTGTGGGCCGATGCAACCAATACAAAGAAAGATTGGGCAGGGCTTGGCCCACAGATGGTAGTTTGCAGACCCCTGAGCCTGAGGAATATTTAGGGACTCACCTTGGGCTAAAGTAGAGAAGTAAATGTGTTTCCCCCTGTTTTGTGGGGGGTCGGGTGGGGCGGGTGGAGAATGGGAGGGAGAACAGACCCGGATATGCAGAGCTGGGTTCCAGCCCTGCAGTCAGGCTGTGCAGCTTCTGCCGAGCCCCAGCACCTCTCTGAGTCTCGACATCTCACTGTTAGCACAGGGATCCTGAGGGTACCACCTCCAGGGTTGTCATGAAGGTCAAAGGAGGCCTTCGCGGGTAGTGGGCAGTGCCCTCAGGAATCAGAAAACACTGGGTCAGAGGCTAACTCAAACCGCAGGGCCTCCTGGGAGCTGGGGAGGCCTGGCTGAGAGCTCTGCGTGGGGCACGCAAGGGCCTGGTCAGCACAGGGGGGGCTGTCCAACAGAAGGGTGGAGGAGCCCGAGAAGCCGGAGCCGGTCACCCACTGAGGCCTGGCCCCTCTGCCCAGTAAGAACCCAAGAAGAGCCTGCCTCGACTGCATCTTTTGCCAAGAGCTCTTGCGAGCAGGGCTCTGCTGCACGAGGGCCGCTGGAGGGCCGGGAAAGGCTGGCTCTCAGGCCACGGCCACTGCCGAGTCCAGCACATGGCAACGTGTCTGGGCAACGCGTGCTGCGGGCTTTGATCCCCTCTGAGGCTGTACCCAATGACAGATGACTGATGCAGAGCACAGTACCAGCCAAGGATGGGGCCTCTGATCAGCCGGCTGTGCCTGGGGGGGCCTCTCCTCCGTTCTGCTGAGGCCCCCCAGCAATTACCAGGGGGAGGGAGCTGGCGCACAGTGGGGCTGGGGCTGGGAGGGGGGCGGCACGGTGATGATGGCGACGATAAGAGTTTTAACAACACGTACATGGTGCCAACCCGGATCCAAACACTCTGCATCTATTAACTCATTGAAGTTTCGCACAGTCTTTGAAGCGGGTACAATTATTAGGCCCATTTCGCAGAGGAAATGAGGCACCGAGAAGTGGGATAACTTTCCCAGAGTCACACAGCTATTAGGCTGGCCTGTGAAGCAGGCATGTAAGTCACAGGGTGTCAAAGGCGTTCCGGAGCTGGTGGGGCAGACCACGGATCTCTCCAGAATTAGGAAACGCACTAGAAAAGAGTGCCGGTGCAAACTGGGGTGCCCAGGGACGAGTCCTTGTTCTGCCACTAACCAATCAAGTGATGCTGGGAACGTTCCTCAGCCTCCCGGGGCTTATCCGGGGAGGCAGCGTGCAAAGGGACCACCCCCAGCCCTGCCTGTGTGGCTGGAGCCTCTGAGTCTCAGTGTACCCTGTGATCTCACAGGTCATGTGCACGTCCCATGAGATCACGCCGCCTGAGATGTGGCGAAGCTGTCTGGAAGCTGGAGCTATTAGCCTCGGGCATTTGGAAGCCACACAGACTGCTCGGCTACCCCAGGTCCTGAGCCGCAGGTTCGTGGCTCCCAATGCAGATGCTGAGCAAACATTTGGGTGTCACTGGCTCCATTTGTGGGTGGAAAGAATTTAGGGATCGTCCTTTCAGAGACGGAAGTGGCTGTCTGAATAGCTGATGAGCAGACGTCACCATTTAAAAATGTTAACACAGCCTAACCTGTAGCATCCAGAGCTAAGGGGTGTCAGTGACATGAAGGGGGTTAGGGTGTAAAGGGGCCCCGAGGAAATGCTGGGAACTCGGGGAGCAGCAGGAGGGTGGCCCCTGATGAACACCGGATCTCAGGGTGCATGGGGTATGTCTGAGCTCAGCAGTGAAGGCCATGTGCCCATTCCCACACACTCAAGGTGCCCTGCAGGGCACAGACAGCAATGGCGCCAGTCACCTGTGTATCTCCTGAGTGGGCAGGTTGGGGCCACTGAGAAGAGGGCTGTGGAAGGGGGCTTCAGGTTCAAATGAGGCAAACTGGTACTTTTTCTGCAGTTCCTGAGCACGTAAGGATAAAAGGTACTTCCCTTGCATCTGGGGATCTGGGTTCAAGTTTAGATTTCATGGCCAGCCAGCTAGCTCTGGGGCTAGGCCAAGTCCCCCTCTCTCTGCCCTGGGTCTCGTGAGCCAGGCTGTGCCTCTGCATCTCAGAGTCGCCTCCATCCACCTCTGTCTGCTCTCTCTGCCCTCTCTGAGTGCCCACATGCACGCGCACACACACGCTGACCATTTCCTGGAGAGGTGGGAGACTACCTGCTGATGTCTGCTGAAACACTTCTCTTAAAACACACCTCCTTCAGGGGCCCGGACATAAATCCCTGCCCTGGGACTGTGACCCCCCACCCCCACCTGCCAGCAGGCAGTGGTCATATTTAATTTAGAGGCGCTGCATGTGTGAGCCATTGTACAAAGCCGGCTTGCCCAAGGCAACCTCAGGACTGCCGGGGTCCTGCTGGGAGCAGGGGTTCTGGGGAGCCTCCTTGCTGGGAAAAGGAAGAGCCTGGCAGGTGTTTCATTTCCCCTGGCTGCCCAGTAATTAATTAAGCAAGAGGAAGACTCAGCAAGTTCATGGGGCAAGGTCAAGATTTTCAGGGACCGTGTCGGGTGCAGAGGGGTGGGCATATGGAGCAGGCTGTAGGCCAAGGCTGTCAGACCCCATCTCTAGGTGCTATGTGACCTTCAGCGAGCACCTCTGAGCCGTGACCTCTTGTATAGACCCGGGTCACGTCCAGGCAGACCTAAGCGAACGGGAGTGCTGGAAAGATGACTCTGAATTTTGCTTGAGGCCACTATTCCCCCAATTGCCTCTTCCAGGGAGTGATTCTGAATAGCAAATATTGTTGGAGAAGAGGTTCTATGTGAAATGGGACTTCTCTAGAGGCGTCACATCAGACTTTCCAAGGTCAATGTTCCAGGAGGAGATAAACCTGAAAGAGAACCTGGATCCCATTACCTGAGTGACCGGAGGCATCAGGGGCAGGCAGGGATCGGTCCGGGACAGGCAGTGCTCCCCCAAATACGAGGTGCGCTTAGAACAGCATGGGCTCAGGGAACACCTGCTCAGAGTGCTGGGCCCCGGGTGCGGGATACACACTTTCACATATATCTCACTGACGCTTTTCCACAGCTGTGCGGGGTATGACTATCCTTGGTTCGTAGATGAGGAGACTAGGGTTAAGGCCCTGAAGGACTTTGGGGGAGCTGGAGCTAGGATTAGAGCTGACCTGTGTGAATTCTAAAGCCCCGCGCCTTTGCCTGGCTCGCCGCTACTTCTCAGCTGCCTCACACCAGTTTGAGGTCATGCTAACCTCTGAAACATGGATTTGAGGAGCCTTTGCTCGGCTTCATCAGTGCTGCTCAAAGAAACCCTTTCTTCCCAGAATGCCTTGTTCTTATCACAAGGTTACAGCTGCCCAGCTGCTTCCAGAGGGGACTGCTCTTCGGGGGCAGCTGCAGAGGTTCAGAGGGTGGCTGGGGTCCAGGGCCTGGGAAGGAGCCCCCCGCCGGCCCCCCGTTCAGCTGTGGAGCAGCTCACCAGGAGAGAATCAGTACAAGAGCTTGTTGCTCTCCTACAGCGCTGCGTGTGCCAGACTCAGTTCTCATCGACTCCTACGATGCTATTATGTCCTCCATTTTTCAGCTGAGAAAACTGAGGCTCAGAGAAATTACGTCACTTGCCCCAGGTCACACAGCCAGAAAGTGGCAGGGCTAGGATTCGAACCCAGGTAGTCTGGCTGCAGGGCCTGGGGCCCCTAACAGCGGGTCAACACTACCCCTCCCCCATGTGTGGTAGCAGGAGCCCCAGGCCTGTCCCTTTTCTGGGCACCCCTCTAGGGTGAAGTTGGGGGCCCACCGTCTGCTGCCCCGACCCAGAGTGGAGCGGTGTTGTCCCCCTGGGGGCGGGGGGGCTCTCACAGAGGAATCTAACACTCTCCCATCTTAGAGAAGGTCAAGGCTTGAGGGGCCCTGCGGTTCCGAGTCCAGCCGCTTTGTTATACCGCTGACGGCTCCCAGGACCTGCCTCTGGTGTCAGCGGCTGGCTTGGACTTAAGATTCTGTTTCACTATCTTCGCAGCTCACCTCTCAGGCCCTGTGGCTCAGTGGTGACACTCGGCCTGGGGCCCTGCACTCAAAGGGGTCTCGTGGAGTGAATACTTCCCACGTTCCGGAGATGTTCTAGGTGTTCCGCCTGTGCTCTCACTTAATCTTCACATCACGAATAACGCCCCTGTTACAGACCAGGAGCTGGGGTCCCAGGGAGGCAACACTGCTCCCCAGGGCTGCAAACTAGAGAAGCTGTGGTCTCGGTGCCTGGGCCGCCAGCTGGGGGCAAGGGCCCTGATCATCCACATGCACAGGACAGTTCCCAGCCCTGCCGACCCAGCCGTCTCACTCCCTGGCATTCACACCCTGCACCCTGAGTTCATTCGGAAGGGGACAAGGTTTGCGAAGCTGTGTCACAGTGGCAGACCTGGGGGCTCTCCAGGCACAGGCATTGTCAGGGGTGTCTATGGGTCAGTCTTTCGATCACATGGCTTGTCTAAGATGGAGCCCCAGAGGCCCGGGTTTGGACGATGGGTCAGCCCTCAGCTGACCACCCCCTTCCCAGCTTTGCCCTCTTGGGGATGGGAGGTGAGGCTAGCTAGCCTCTTGTCCAATCAGAGGAGGAGGCGGAGAGCTAGGCATGGGGCCACCCCTCAGCAGCTGCAGGAGGCGGGGCCCCGAGGCTGCTGCTCACCCCTCGCCCAGAGACAACTTGCCTGAGTTTTCAGAGCACAACAGCACACCCTCGTCTGCTCCCCCTGCTATTCTGGCCTCCAGGCGACTAACCATCAGGGACCACACACACATAGTTCTGGTTGAAAGAGTCCTCCTCCCCCACCAGCTGACAAGCCCTGCCCCCATCCTGCTGGCTCATCTCCCCGCTCCTCCTCCCTCACCCCACCCCAGCCAGCTGGAGCCACAGTGGGGTCTTCCAACGTGCTAAGCACATTGCTACCCCAGGCCCTTTGCAGCTGCTGGTCCTTCTGCCTGGGACTGTCTTTCCTTCAGCTCTTCCACGTGCTGTATTCCCTCACATCATTCAGGTCTCTGATCAAATTCCTCAAGGAGACCTTCCCTGACCACCCTACTTCCACTCCTCGCCAGCCCTAAGATAGTCCCTCTCCCCAGTTACTGTCTATCCCCTTGTTGCTGACCTGACCTCCCACAATGCTGTCCGGTTACTTATCTTCACTCCCCTTCTCGTAACCGTAGGAGGGCAGCAACTGGTGGGGTGCGTGGCTGAAGTCCCGCATCCGGTGCAGTGCCTGCCACAGAGCGAGTGCTCAATGGATGTTGGGAGAAGGAAGGAAAGAGGGCAGGAGGGAGGGAGAAATGGATCTCTGTCTGGGCCCCCTTCACGTGCTTCTGACTTAACACTTGCTAAAACTTTATTGGAAGACACAAGACCAGCTACATGATTTGTGGGGCCCAGTAAAAATGAGGGGTCTCTTAACTGAAATGTTACTAAGAATTTCAAGACGGCAAAAGCAGAACATTAAACCGAGTGTGGAGCCCTTCAAAGCACGGGCCCCATGGGACCCACCCAGGCTGCATACCCGTGACGCTGGCCCTGGGGGGTGTCATCGCCATTACCAGGGTGCCGGTCAGGGATCAGAGGATCAGAGAGGCTTAGTGGCTTGCCCAACATCACACAGCATTATGCTATGACTTAGAACCTCCTAGGCTCACCCTTCTGAGTTCCCGCAGTGGCTATGGAAGAAATCCTATCACCCTCTACATACATGGGGACCCAGCCCAGAGAAGAAAGTGGAGGAGCAAAATTCTCCTATATGTGTGTTTGTGTATATATATATATATATATTTTACATATTTATATGTAAATATGTTTTTATATATATTTGCATTTTACTTCAAAACATATCTACAGTTGTTTTAATATAAAAATAAGGTATTGTCTTCCAAGTCTTTGAGAACTGGTGTTCTGTTAAGACACATCCTGAGGCTTTGTGTACCCCCTGGCTCAGAGAGGAACCTCCAGACCCTGTGGGTACCCACAGCTCAACTGAAAAAGCTTCATCCTGGGTAGAAGATTCTAGCACAGGCCCCACAGCCGACACTGCACAAGAAATGTGTGTCCCCCTCTCCCTCCTGCTTGGTCCAAAGGAAACCTCCTCCAGGATGGCCAGAGACCCAGAGGGTGCGGAGCTTCCCACAGGTCTGGCGGAGATGGCGGATCTCATTATTCCAGCAGGGACAGAGGGGAGCAGGCTTGGCTCATCGCCTCCTGTGGGGATCGCGCTCAGGCCTGTTAGTGGGAAGCGAGGGCGTCATTACCCTGCTCAGCCAGCCGGGCTCAGTCACCGTGCTAATTGGAACATGGAATGGTTTGTTAATACAATCTAATTTGGGGAGGCGGGTGCACTGGGGTCTCTGCCGTGGGGTACAGCCTGGGGGAGAGGGGCCTCTAATGGCATTGCCAATGGGGGCTGGGAGGGTGGCTGGGACGCTGTTTGGTTTTGGTGCATGCTTTGCAAAATGATGTCTTAATCCAAAGACTTGAAGTCTATTGTGCTGCTGCTGCTGTGTGTTTGTGTGTGTGCCCACGCCTGTGCACACAGGGACTAGGATGGTTGGTGGGCGTGTGCACGGGTAGGGGTATCGTTCCATGTGCAGGGAGAAGAGAACACAGCTGCATCACACCTCAAGGCAGAACGCAGTGCTCTAATTTGGAGAACACAAACAAAGGCGTCTATTTTCCCATGACTAGCTCGCCCAGCCCCTATTAACACTAATTAGGAGGACTGGGAATTCCCCATAACTTCATAATTACTGTTAACAGACTTCACAGGGGCTGCGAAGGAAATGGAACACCCCGGTCTTGTTTTCATAACCAAAGTGATGAAGGTTCAGGTGGCCACTCTGACGTTCACATCCCACAGCCCCCAAGGCACTGGCATTCCCCCAGGGACCCCAGATGCCCAGCCTGCTCAGGATGACAGTCTAATGGAGGTGGGGGCATACCCGGGGGCTCCCTCATGGGCTGCTTTAGCTGTCTCATTAAGGTGAGGAGGGGCTGGGTGAGGCCTCTGGGGAAAACTTGCTGGTGCTGGAAGCTGGGAGCAGTAGTACAGGAGCCCAAGGAAGGTGTGGACACACCTCAGGAAGAGACCCCCAACTGGGCTTTGGGCCTGGAGGTCCAAGAGGGGACAGTGCCCTCTGTGCCAGTGGTGACCCACTGCTGCTGGCTCAGGCCACCTGTCCTGGGCTGCTCACCCTGCCCCAGCCCACCCGCCTCCCTCTTAGGCCCTGTCCATTAAGATGAACCATATTTTAAAGGTGGCGCCAAAGAGCTGGCAGGATCACAGCAGTGACATCACAGTGGCATTAGGCCCCCTCCCCAGCCTGCCGTACCCTGCAGCCAGATGTCTTAGGAAACCACAGTTCAGCCATTACGGGTACCCTTCGGCGGCTGGGCGGCGGGGCGGCGGGGCGGCCGCTTTTGCCAGCTGACAGGCACCGGGACTTCCCAGCAGCAGCAGTGCGGGCCCTGCCCACCAGGCCTCATTCATGCACACAAAGACCCTCCCCCGGGCCGCCCTCCCTGGGCCCAGGCAGTCCCACCACGGGGCTCAGCGAGGGGCTTGGGAGCGGGCGCCAGGGCCGGCCCTTCCCCGAGAGCCAGCCTGTGCGTCGCCCGGCTGCCCCCACCCCCAGGAGACGCTGCCCGCCTGTCTGGGGCTTGGGGCCTGGCTCCACTTCCAGAAGACACTTCTTTGTTCTTTCCTGTCCACACAGACGCTGAGATTCTCCGTGTTTTAGGGAGCTTAACGGCCACTTACTTAGTCACATTCAAAAGGGCTGAAATGGTACCAACATTAACTGACTGTGGGTGGTTTTCTTCTATTCTTTATATTCAGGCGATTTCTAATTATTTTTCTTATAAAGAACATGTATTATTGATGTAATTAAAACAAGTCATTGAGAAAGGGCCACTTAAACCCTCACGCTAGAGCGGCCGGGGCTCTGTGGGTGCTACAACCTGGTCTTGCGCTATTTTCTTTCCCTCTGTCTGCCTGGAGAGCTTCTTCCCACCCGCCAAAGCCCCAGCTTGATGACTCCTCCGACGCAAAGCCTTCCCTGATTTCTCCAGCCTAGGAAGTGTTCCCTTCGGTTTAGTTCCAATGCCCTCATTTGTCAGGCCTCACACAATGTCTCTGGTGGCGAGGTCTGCACTAGGACCTAGAAGGGCTCCTTGTACAGCATGGGGGGTGGGGTGGGGAGGAGAAGTTGGTGAATCCTCCCATTGACTCTCAACTCCCCCGCTTCCTCCCCTGGAGCCAGTGCCTGCCCTGTCAGGGACAACCTTGACCTCTGTCTTTGTTTTCCCCACTGGAATGAGCGAGGGTGCTCTTCCCCCAGCCTCCAGATCATTGAGGCATGGGATGAGGAGCAGAGAATGGCCTGGTTGTTGTTCTACAAAGAGGGTAGGGATGGAGGCCAGGGGTCTTTGCTCCCTCTCTGGAGCTCAGGGCTGTGTCTGAATGGCCATCCTCACGAGGGCCAGGCAGGGCCACCCTGGGCCCTTCCTGGGCTCCCACAGGGTTCCCCCTGGGTCTGCATCTCAGTGCTGCTACCAAATAGCTGTCATTTCCCATACTTGCACCTTATCATGCATAAAACACCTCCCATTTACTGGGCACTGGTTGGGTGTTTTAGGGACACGATGGCTCCCTTTCACCAGGCGGCTATCCCCACCCCCATTTCACAGGTGAAAAAATCGAGGCTCAAAAGAAATGAAACCACTGCGCCAAGGTCAAGAGCTAGAAGTGACTGGGCTGGGACTTGAATCTAGATCTATTTGGGGTCATAAGCCCAGCTCCCAAGATAGCTATACAGATGGGATGAGATCATCGCCCAGGCAGCTCCACAGATAATAACACAACGAACGTTAGAGCTTCTCATTTTCATTTTATGAAGTAAGTGCGGTGGCGAATTGAGCTGTGGAACCAGCCTGGCCAGGGGTCAGCAGGGAGGAGGAACTTCTTGGGGACTTGGCAGTTGGGGGAGTTGGCAGAGCTCCTGGCAGCCCCTCGTCTCCAAGCTCAGGGCCCAGATTTGCTTCTGGCCATAGAGTTTTGTTTGAGAGTAAATATTATTCTACCTTCCAGCTTGGTCCAGACCAAACTTATCTTCCCACTGAAAAGCCCACAGCCCAGAGAAAGTTAAGCTCTTTGCGGCTCTCCTAATTGCAGGCCTGGAGCCCCACTTGGGGACATTAGCTGTCTGGAAAACCCTGATAAGTGGTCTGGTATTTGGCAGTGGCATCAAAGAGGCTGGATCTGGGCTGGGCTGTCCAGCATTCCAGGCCCATGCTGGGCCGGCGGGACCCCATGGGGGAGATGGCAGGCTGGGGCCCAGGGCCTGGATCCAGGGGTCCCCCTTGTTCACAGGACCTGCTACCCCAGCCCCAGGACAGATCTAGCTACCGTGGGGGTAGGGAAATGAATCCTGTCCCCCAGTTTCATGCTGAGCCCCACTTGGCTAGAAAAGCAAGATGGCTCAGCGCACTGCCGGACCCCTCTTTCCCTCTGTTACCTGGTCTGTTTCCCTCGCGTGTTCCTCTAAAGTGTGGACAGAACTGGTTCTTGTTCAGACCGGAGGCTCCAACACTCCCCCACCCCAACACATACACGCACACGCACGCACACACACGCGCACACAGAGTTTTTCTCAAAAAAGGCCACAAGAAGAGAGGGGTCCAGTCTTGGCAGGTTCCATGCTATTAAGGGGTGGGGATCCTCAAATGGTCCAAGGAGCCAGCATGGGCCTACCCTCCCCTTCTCATATCTGTCTTGCTCAGCTGCCCATTGGGAAATGCCAGCCAGGACAGACCTAGACCAGAGGGACAAATGATGGACCCTCACCCAGGTGCCAAGTGTCCAACTAGTTCTCCGGCTTGGTGCCATCTCACCATTTTCCTTTTTCTCCCCGGGGTTTTTCTAGAAGGATACCTGGGAAGAGAGGGGACTGGGGTCCAGGCTTTGTGATCAAGACAGACCTGGGTATGAATGTTTGCTTTGTTCTAGTCCTGTGACCTGGGACAACTTCTCTGTGCCTCAGTTGGCTTGTCTGTAAAATGGGATCAACATAGCACTCTCTGCTAGTGTGGTAGGGAGGACTGAATGAGATTATGAATGCAAAACAATTATGTTGGTTCTTCCTAGCATAGAAGGGGAGGTTTTGCTCAGAGATAAAGATACAAAGATCGTTGATGTTTATGGGGCCAGATGGGCCCCTCCTCTTGAGGACTACCCTCTTCCCATGCTCAGGGTACCTGGCTGCCCTCTCTGGTTGGGGGAGTTAAAGGTGGAACTAACATTTGTTGAGAAACTATCATGTGTCCTCCACTGTGCTAGTCCCCCACCCCCTTTACAGATGAGGAAACTGAGGCTCCAGGGCATGGAGTTCGTCCAGGAGTGCACAGCTCCCATGGTGGAGTGGGAATATGTTCTCACGCTTATATACAGGGCTCACCCCCACCCCACTGAGCACCCCAACCCCCTGGGAAACAGGCAGCCGTGCCATTCCCATGCTGCAGGTGCAGGGCCCGAGGCCCGGACAAGTCACCCATCTGGCCTGGAGCAGTCAGGCTGGCCTGGGGAAGGCCCAGCTCATATGAGCCCCCAGAGGGGCGGGTGCTGACTGATGTCTGTGAATGAGGCGTGCCAGTTCCCTCATGGTCAGCAGCAGCCCCCCAGGCCCCAGCCCTGCTCAGTGCACCTGTCCAGAGAGCTCTGAGGAATGGTGCCTTGTACCCAGGCAACAGGTACAGCCTCAGTTCTCTTGGCCAGTTTTCTGCTTTCCAGAAGGAAAGAAACCCTAAGGTGTCCAGACTCCTTGGCTCCCCAGACCCTGGGATAAGGAGCTTCCAGCCACATCTCCTTGGACTGCCCTCCCGTGCATGCCTTGTAAATGCACGTCCAGCAGGGTCCCCTTCCATGCTGCTTCCTTTGCTCTGGTCAAGGGGTTTGTCTACTCTAAGTGTGCACATCCCTCTCTCCACATCCATAGGAATAGGACTCTGGGACTCTGCAGCTGTTCTCACACTTGCATACAGGGCTGTCCCCCACCCCGCTGAGCACCTCGAGTCCCCCAGGACACAGGCAGCAGTGCCATCCCCATTTTGCAGGACTCTTCCCATACCCAAGGGACCTACAGGAACATACATACTTCCTATGACTAAGTATGTGTGCTCATTAGGCTTTCTCAGGGTCTAGACTTGTGGCAAGGATGGAAAGGGGATTCTCCCACGGCCCGCACTGAACACTAACCGCTGTGACAAGAATGCACACTGACAGCACTTACTACACACTAGGCACTGCTCTTAAGGCTTTACGTGCCATCACTCAACTCACAGCAACCCTAGGAGTTTGGTGCATGCTATGGATTGAACTGTGACCCCCAAAAGTCATGTGCTGAAGCCCTGACCCCAAGCTGAATGTATTTGGAAATAGGGCATTTAAGGAGGTAGGGAAGGTTAAATGAGGTTCTAAGGGTGGGGCCCTCATTCGATAGGATTGGTGTCTCTAGAGGAAGAGGAAGAGATACCAGAGGTCTCTCTCTCTCTCTCTCTCTCTCTCTCTCTGCACACAAAGAAAAGGCCATGTGAGAACACGGTGAGAGGGCACCAATCTGCAAGCCAGGAAGAGACGTATCATCAGAAATAGAATTTTCTGGCACCTTGGTCTTGGACCTCTCAACTCCAAAACTAGGAGAAAACTCTCAGTTAACTGGCACCCAAGGGGATTGGCAGATGCCGGATAAATGGAAGTAGCATCTCTGTTAACCGGAACTCAAGCATCTGGCACTGGTTGCTTGAGATTTTGCTGGTTATTTGAGTTCCGGTTAACGGAGAGTCTCCTGTATGTTCTTATTGCCCAAGCAGGCTATGACAGTGTAGCCCTAGCCTTAATCCCATTTCACACATAAACAGTGAGGCACAGTGAGTTTAAGGGCCTTGCGCGAGGTCATACCTGCTGAATGGGAGAGCAGGGTTTAAATCCTGGCTCCCCCACTTCCGAGCTGTGTGACTTCAGGTGAGTGCCTCAGTCTCTCTGAGCTTCCATATCCTCAGCCGTACAAGGATTCCATCTCAGAGGACAGAACCAAAGCTCAGATGGCATCAGCAAGCCTGGCACATGTCATGTGATCAGGACATGCACATTTCCTTTAGTTTCCAGTGGGTATGAGCTGCCTGACACTGGGTGTATCAAAGCAGATGTCGGAGGGCCCGAGGGTGGCACTGGGTACACTCTTGTGCTTTACTTCTGTAAGGATTACTTCTTACACTTTACTGCACTGAAGTAAAGATTGTACTTAGTGTCTCTGTGTTTTTCCAACTGTAAAAAAAAACCACCCTTATGACTTGGCCTTGGCTGGCTGTGGGAAGATGGGCATCTCACTGAGTGGACACAATCTCCACCCCGCCTCCCCAGGCTATAAAAAACAGGAGCCCACACATGGTGTATGAACCATTTATATGAAATGTCCAGAAAAGGCAAAATCTATAGAGACAGAGAGTAGATTGCTGGTTGCCTGGGGCTGGGGGGTGGGAACGGGAACTAAAGGCAAATGGGTACCAGATTTCTTTGGGGGATGATGGAAATATTCTAAAATTAGATTTAGTGATGGCTGCACAACTGTAAATTTACTACAAATCATTCAAGCATACCCTTAAAATGAGCAAATTTTATGGGGCGTAAATTCTGCCTCCATAAAGCACCACCATCAACAAAGTAGGGGTCCGGAGGGGCCGATGACATGGTGGAGGGTGGTGGCCGCACCCGGTGGCGGCCGCGGCAGGCTGACCTGAGGTCATCGCCAGTTTCTGAGACTGCTTCTCTACCTGTGGTTTCACGCTGGCACTTTCTGTTTTTTGCTCTGTAAGATTTGAGGAAAGGGAACCAACCCACGGGCCAATCTCTTTAAATACCTGAGGTGAACCCAGGCGATGTGAGGAGGTGGGGTTCTGCAGAAGAGAAGGGGCCTGGGAAGGGCCCAGCATGAGGGGGGAGGCCTACATCTCCCAGAAGCCTAGAGACCTGGGCTGGCTGCCAGCTCAGGGCATCTTGTGGTTTGGGGTCTCTGGGTGAGGTTAAAAGCCAAGGACTTGGCCTGGCCTTGTCACTAAGGCCCTGGCGAGTCTGCTGGAGCAGGAGGCGATGAAACCAATCTAGTCCTGAGCTCCTGCTAAGCACGAGGGAGGGACTGGCATTTATCCCGGAGATCAGCAGCAAAGACCTGTCTGGGCTCCGGGTCTTTGCACTGTGGAGAGATTTGCTTTGCTCAGGGTTGTAAAGACGTCTGGTGTAAACCTCTCTACAAGTGAGAGGCGGGTATTGAGCAAACACATTTTAGACAAAAGGAAACCAGAGCTCTGGAAGGTAAGTCAGTTTCCTGAGGCCACAGAGTAGGAGGTAAGGGTAGAACTTGAACCCAAGGTCTGTGTAAAGCAGGAAAATAAGTTACAGAGCAATCTGAACATTGGTAGTGAGCTCCCCATCCCTAGAGGGATGTAAACAGAGGCTCCATGACCACCTACCTCTCAAGGAGTCAAACACAGATGATCTTGAAGACCCTCCCAGTCCAGTTAAGTCTGTGAGGCCACAAATCCTTGCTGACCACTTCCCTCAGGAGATAAAATTATATACTCAAAGCAAAGCGAAAGGCAGGAGCCCTTCTGAGGGAGCGGACTTGGTGGGCAGGGCCTCACGGGCACCTCCTTAGCTGGAACCACAGCTGCTGTGAACACTCACCACAAATAAGCATGATTGTTGCTTGGGGCTAATGTGATACTTGAATGCACAGGGCCCAGGACAAGGCCGGCATCGCAGGCCTCTGAGCAGCTACACGTGAGCCTAGACCAGCCCCAGGAGTGGGCGCAGGAGCTGCCAACCCAAAGCCACTGCCCCGTCAGTCAAATGGTGCCCCAGCCAGCAGCCCATTTCTTACCTGTCCCACCCTCTGCCCTGCCAGGGCACCCCACCCTCCCTCTCCCCTGTGTGGGCCTCCCCAAGGACTCAGGATCCTGGATGGGGTTTGCAAATTCCCTCTTCTCAGCCCAGGACTCACCACAGGATGAGGTCATCGGAGGCCCCTTCCCAAACAAGAGACGCGGGCCTGGGAGAGGCCCCTCTGCTGCCTTTTTTGTGCCTGCCTGGCCCTGGGAAGGCCCTGAGGGAGGCTGAGCCTCTCTGGGAGAGGCTGGGCTGAGCCACAGGGTTCCCCAGCTACCTCCCCTCCATGGGGCTCCCAAGCCAGCACTGAGCTGGGGAGGACAGGGGTGCCCCTGGCCCACACTGTCACCCACCTAGGCCCCTCCAGGCCCCCTCCCAACCTCCACCTAGCTCCACCCTCAGGGGGGTCCAGGTTTGCCTTTGCATTTCTTGGTGCTTCTACTCCACATGAAGAACACACACACGCAGTGGGTATCTAAGTCTCCTCTACACCAGAGACAGTAATACATGGAGACGGGGGTGGGGGGTGGGGGGGTGGCGGGGAAGGCATGAATGCAGCAGGACCGTTACACGATGCTTCCGAAGTACTAAGACAGAGTGGGACGGAGCTGGCTCCCTGGGCTCCAGAACCCAATCCTGGGCTCCCCTGAGGAATGTTCTAGCAACAGGGCAGGGCTCCCTCAAGACCCAGGCTGTTGTAACCTCACCCTGCCTCCTTCTTCTCACCCACCACAGCCTCAGCCCTGCCTTGCAGAAGCCAGCTTGTCCCCTACTGTGGTCCAGGGCCCTTCACCTCAACCATCCATCCTGCCTACCATCTTGCCAGGTACAGAGCTTCCCAACTTCTCTGCATAAACCCTTTCATGGCTCCCCAGAACTCCTGGGGGACAACCCAAATGCAGAGAACAAGAGCCCCTCCCTTCCCCATGCCCTCTTTTCACCCCAGCCCCCTCAGCAGCAGCAGTGTAGCTCCTGCAATGCTTCTGCTCTGACATGCCCCAGGGACTTTGCACGTGCTTCTCCCTCTGCCAGGAATCCCCCCCCCCCCCCCGCCCCCAAGTCACACACAGATTTCTTTGTCCACCTCTCAGTCAGTCATAATCCAAGCCTTCCCCAGCACCGTCCCCTCCCCCAGCATGAACTCTGGCACCTTCCACGTGCTGCCACATCACAGCGTATTAGATTGCCCGTGACCTGCCGGTAGCTCTCAGTGATTCTCAGACTTGAGCTTGCATCAGAATCCCCTGGAGGGCTTGTCAAAGCCCAGATGGCCAGACCTTACCCGCCTAATCTCTCGTTCATTAGGTCTAGAGCAGGAGTCCGAAACTCCTCCCTTCCAACAAGCTCCCAGGCAAGGCAAGGCTGCCGCTCTGACAGCTAGTTAAACCCTAAGCGCTCTGAGGTCCATCTTGCATGATTTTTCACCTCTGGTCTCTGGAAGAACCTGGTCCCTAGTTGGTGCTCACTAAACAAAGGAATGGAAGGTATTGATTCATCTGTTGTAGCCAATGTGGGTGGCAGGAGAATTTACCAAGATGATCTTTTCTGATTAGTCTGCTCTGCTGTGAGCATTCTCTCTCCTCTTCCCTAAGTCATTGTGTCCTACACCTTGGGGGCTGCTGTTTTCCAAGGTCAAGCATGGCGGTTGCTGGACCTAGGAAGACAGTCCACCATCTGGGCTTTGGAGGGCCATTAGGCTGGAACCCATGGAGGTGGAGAGGTGGGAGCCAGTGAGGGAGGGAGGCAGTGGCAGCAGACCTGGGGAGAGGGCTGGGGAGCATCTCAAGTCAGCAAGGAAATGTGAATTTTGTGGGTGCCCAAAGCTACAGGCTCAAGTGCCCTGATCCCAGAACAGCCCTCCCAAAAGGTGACAGGATCTCGATGGGGCCACCTTGAGGTGCCTGAGAGCGGCTGGGAGTCTAAACACACAAACTCCTGGCTTACCGGTGCACCCAAAGACCTCACTGCACCCAGGTTGGTATGGAAATGACCACAGTCCACTTGCCCCCATGGGACCCCAAAGCTTGGCAAAGGAACCTGTCTGTGAGGTTCTGAGTGGACTGACGTCCAGCAGCCTCCCCCAAATGTTCTGGGTCACATAAAGGCCACCAAGACTCCTATGCAATCCTAGCGGGGCAAGACTCCTCCTTCCCTAACATGACAGAGATCGAAGTCCTTCAAATGGGCAGAAGCAGCTCAGTGACAGATCAAGTCAGATCTAGAGGAATAACACAGATGGCATATGTTGCCTCCTGGTGTTGGTGAACCTCAAGCCTGCTGTCAGTCTGTCAGCACCGATGGGGCACAGGGCCATGTGGTGGGCAGACCCTGGCCTTTCCCGATGAGGGAAGGAGTATGGTAGGAATGTCAGAAGGTAGACAGGAAGAGCAACTGTCCCACTGGGAGCACAGAAGCTTGGGCTGGACTGAGCCCTGGGCTCCATGACAAAAGAGGGGACCCGGGCGTGTGTTGAGAAACGGTGTCGGTTGAGCCTGGACCAAATGTGGCATACCTCAGGCCACGCCCCAGGACTCCAGGACAGAACAGTGAAGACCCACAAAGTCTGGAGCAAACTGAAGCCAGAAATGCCAAGCTGCCTCGAGGTCACAGGTCACCCCTGGCTCCAGTGGGACCACTGGGGCGCCAGCCTCAGGACTTGGGACCTGGATGGCAATTCAACACAACAGCTCCCTGGCCACGGGTCCCTCTTGACTGTGTACTGTCCCCTGTCCTGAGGGAGGGAAAAAAAAGGAGAAAAATTACAGACTTGGAAAGCTCTGTGTTCAGAGAATGTTGCTGGGGAAGGGGAAGGAGAGGAGCTGCCCAATGGAGGAGGGAGCCGTTATTTGCTTTTTCCTTCTCCTTCTGGATCACTTGAATTTTTAAGGAGCATGCTTTACTTTCATAATAACAACTTTTAAAAATAATTTTTGTCTTAAAAATGCAAAGCAGTCTGCAAAAATCTATCGGGAAGAGAAAAGTATATGCAACAAATAGCGCCTTAAGGTGTCCGTCACTACGCCATCATCACCCTTTCTTGAGCACTCGCCAGTCTGCTCCTGGCGTTAGCACCCATTATGTAATCTGATGCTCATCGCGGCCCTGCGAGCTGGGTGCTATTAGTGCTATCATTTTCTAGACCAGGAAACAGAATTTGAGAGAGATTAAATAAAATGCCAAGGTCACCCAGCCTTGGAGATCGGGTCTAGACTCCTGTGTCTGACAGGAAGCTCTCATCCTCAGATCAGGGCACACACCACGCTGCCTCCTGCAAGTGACAGGGGACACTGACAAGCTCAACAGCCATTTGTTTTGCATCCGCTCCATGACTTGAAAACTACTGATGTTGCACAGGAGCCCAATCCAAATTGCCTCTGGAAACCAACTCGGAGGCCGGTGTCTCCAACCACCTTGGAAACTTGGACCGAGGCTAGAAAAGCCTCTGTTACAGTGAATCGACCATAATCCGGCCATCTGTCTCTCTGTTCCCCAGCCACGGACTGAAGCCCCCCACCCCCAAGCCTGGCTCTTGTGCTGGATGCTGGCGACGACAGATGGAGAGATGCTCAGAGCCACCAGAAAATGACCAGGTGGGCACAAGGCACACTGGATCCCTCGGCACCTTCAAATTTGCAGGCTTTTTGCCCTCCAGTGATACCCCGAACTCCTGGCACTTGGGGATCCAAACAGGAATTAAATGGGGTGAGAATGAAACAGCCCTGTAATCCATGCCCAGTGGCAAGGTACCCTTCCTGTCCAAAATACTTCAGTTTGCGTAATGCTGAACCAGGACTCGGCAATCCAATCCACCTCTTCGGTCTGTCCAGGTACAGGGCCAGACCGGTTCATTGTGGTGGATTCTCTAGGATTTCACTGGGACCTTAGCCCCAAGATGGAAATGGGGTGGGGGTCCTGTAAAGCTCCAAGAGCCATGGGAGGCAGGACCCCCATGGGACTTCTTCCTAGGGGCTTCAGCCTGCACACCACATGTATCCATGCTTGGTACGAGGTCCTCTGGCCCGCGCTGCCGATGAGCCAGCTGGAGGGCAGAGGCTGTCCCACAGTCAGCCTGAGTCGCTGGGAGCGGGCAGCTCGGGTGCCCCATTCCACCAGACCCCATGTGCCTCTGAGGCCCAGGCTACAGCACGTGCTCAGTAAATATCTGATGAATGAACAAATGAATGAACGAATGAATGTGAGTGTGAGGAAGACAGCTCTACCCCCACCTGGAGACGGGAGGGGCGAGGCTCTCGGTCCCATCACCAAATTTTTGGGGCCATGGACTTAGGCTGTCCTGCAGGCTCCTCTGTACCAGACACCATGGAGGATCCCTCCCACAGAATTATTAAGTTGAAGCTATAAACACTGGTAGCAGCAGTGCTATCATATAGTACCGACCCTCCAGCAGCAGCACTGCTAAGGGCTTCACCTCATTTAGTTATCGCATTTAATCGTCACATCCGTCCTGTGAGACATGCAGTATTTTTACCCCCAATTTACAGAGGAGAAAACTGGGGCTCAGAGGCCCACGGTCGCACCGCTCGCAGAGCTGGGATCTGAACCCAGGTCTGACTTGGAATAAAAAGCTTAAAGCTAGAAGGGGCCTCACCCTTCATTTTACAAACGACAGATTGCATCCAGGCCGGGGAGGCTGAGGACCTCAGGTGCAGAGGCTGCGGGAGGAACCCCAGCCTTCCGACTCTCCGCCCAGGGTCGGCGTGGAGGCCCACCGCTCACAACGCTCTGCGCATGCGCGCTCTCTAAGGTCCGCCTTACAACGCTCTGCGCATGCGCTCTAAGTTCCGTAGGAGATGGGAGGATTGATTACTCCTGGTGCCTGTGCAGTGCCTTCTCTTCCCTCTAAAATTACCTCTCCTGGGGAGGGAGGGAGGGGAAGAAAGGAAAATGGGAGAGCTACACTGTGGTTTAAGGCAGCCTTAAAGATGGCCAAGCCTGGCGGCCTGCAGGGAAGAAGCTGAGTACATTCTCACTTCCTGCCCCAGGGCCCTAGCTCCAGGCCTTCTGCTCTCACGGGTCCTTCTTCCCATGATCCCCTTCCGGGCATCCTTGCCTGACGTGTACCCCACCCAGTGCCAAAACCCAGCTCCAATGCACTACATTCCCTGATCTATCACCGTTGCCACCCAGAAGTAGCCTCTCAATCGGGTCTGGGAACCCCCAAGTCTTCTTTTGTATTTCTGCTCTGAACCCTCTCGTCCTCTACCTTGGATGACAGGGATTTGCTGTCATGTCTGTTTCCCTTCCAACAGGCTAGGAGCCCCTTGAGGGGCCGCTGAGCGCTGACCTCGGAGGTGCAGCTGAAGAGCGGCCACTGATGGGCAGTGGAGGTTGGCCAACACTTCTTGGTTACTTGTGCACACCCCTGACCAGGTTTGCATACAGATCTCTTAACTGTGGCCTTCCGTTCCTCTCTAGGACTCATCACAAGCTGCACCTTAAACTCCGTCCTAGATGGTGAGGACCAAGTCATTCTAGTGGTCTAGAAGGGACCACAGTGGTGTAGAGGGTGTACAGTAGTCTGTTGGTCTTCTCTGCAGCTCATTCAGCAGCAGGGCATTTAAAAAGTGTGGTGGATACCTGACAAACGTCCTCCAGGTCTGACTATGGTCTGGCACTGAACGACACACTGGACAAGACGTTGGGGGCCAGACATGCAGACGAATGGTCCTGCCCCCAGCAGACCTTCCAGAGAAGGCAGGACCCCCTTCTCGATCCCCAGCAAAAGAAATAGTGTCTGGCACATGGCAAGAGCTGAACAGCCACTGGCTGAGCAGATGAATTACTGCTCGTTGCCCCGGGAGCATAGAGCACACCATATAAGGCAGGGTGATGCTGAACTCGGAGTTATCTGCATGGTGAGTCAGAGCTGCAGAATCCATGGGCAAGAGAGATTCAGAGAGAGAGAGAGAGAGAGAGAGAGAGAGAGAGAGGCTGGTGAAGAGCCAGGAGGTTTGTAGTTGACCCAAAGCAAGCGAAGGACCGATCTTAAAAAGCCCTTGGCCACAGATGCTTGGGAGGTAGCAGCATATACCCTAGTTTTCCATCTTTTTTTCTGCAGAGCCATCTTTTTTCAAGCAAAATCACACACTGCATCCTAAATGCATAACACAGCTGCCACGGTGGACATCAGCCGGCCTGCTCACCTATGACCTGGAACCCCTTACAGGCCCTGCGGTCCCTTGGAGACGGGGCTCCTGTTCAGGCAGCACTGCCTCCTCTCTTTTCCCTCTGAGAGGCCTCAGGAAGGTGGCGGCCTCTGGGAAGGGGGCTGTCACGGGCCTGGTCTTCTGGGAGGCCATCTATAGCACATAAATGCTAAAGTAGCTCGAGAAACTTTCCCCAGAGAACTCACACTGGGTGGTGAACATACAATGCAACAAACAGACGATGCACTGTAGAACTGTACACCCGGAACCTCTGTAATTCTTGCTAACCGATGTCACCCCAGTAAGTCTAACAATAAAAAATATATTTATAATAAAAATGAAACTTTCCCCAGAGATAAGGGAGTGGGAGTGGGATGGGAATGGGGGAGGGGGTGAAGGTAAAAATGAAAAGATCCTTCAAGCAAGTGGAGGAGGGGAACCCAAGGCAGCCAGCTGTGAGGTGGCTGAGGTAGTAGGGTAGCCGCTAGAGAGCACAGAGACTCAGTTTGGGAAGGACTTTTGGGGGCAATGCTTTTGAAAAGTGAAGTTCCACCTGCAGCTACATCGTGTGTGTGCACGCACGCATGTCAGTCAGGCTCTGACACTGGATCCACAGAAACCGAGGTGCATCTGTGAGAGGCTGCCCCTGGGGCTATAAGCCCCAGGAAGGACCTGGTTAGGACAAATCAGCCCTCCTGCTTGCTCCATGTCCCCCCACCCCCTACCCTGGCACCAGTCGGGAGCATCTGTTTTGTCTGCACAGCACTCCTTCCTCCTTCTGAAAATAGCACCTGGGTTTCCCTTTAGGGTACCAGCTCTCTCATACTTTCAAGCTCACTCTCCCCACCCACAACGCACATACCCCCCCCTCACCATCCATCACCCAGCACCGAGCTGGTCTGGCCAATCAGCATATTCTCTCCTCCTGGTTTCAGTGATTGGGCAGAGGTGGTCAGGTGACCCAAGAGCAACCTATTAGCTTCTGCTCTGGGACTTCGGTTGAAACTCCTGGGAAGAAGTTCTCCTTCCACTGGATCTCAGATGAGCAAGATGTCAGTCTGGAGCTGCTGTTCACTGCCCCTGCACCACGTGGAGAGTGCCTGCCAGGGACTGCAGCCCACAGGAAGGAAGCAGAAGGCACGGACATGGGCATGATTTCAGTCTTGGATTCAGTCCTGCCTTGGACACCAATAAACAGCCCCCAAATTGCCAACATACTGGAAACGAATAAAAAGCTAAAAAGTTGCCTGTCTTGCTTAATCAGGTTTGAGCTGAGTATTGACTCCCAACTGACACAACATCTGACCTCAGTTCAGCCTTTGCCCAGCCTCTTATCACCCTGGTCTCCCCTATACCCAGCCTTCACTTCCAGCCTATCATTGGTTCTTGCTGACCTGGGCAGCAGCTCCAGACCTCCCCTCAAACCCAAGGACTGGGCACAGGTCTGCAGCCTTCCCAGCTGTCTGACTCCTCCTAGGGTTGTGCTTTGGCTGACCTATGAGGCACCTCCACTCTTGGCTCAACCACTCCCCCTGCCCCACTCCTCACTGTCCTGCCCCACTGACCTTTGGTCCTGCTGGGGGAGATGGCGGAAGGTGGCAGCCTCTGGGAAGGGGGCTGCCACTGGCCTGGACACTAAACAATGAGTAAGGCCCTGGGAGCCAGCCACTCCTGAGCTTGGGGCAAGAAGAGTCACCCCAGGGCACTGGTCTGTATTATCAGCGAGACCTACCATGGGAGAGAGGCTGTGGGGACAGCAGGGAGGTATTGGGCTCAGGCGTCAAGCAGGCCCAGAGAGGTTCCTGCACCTCTTACCCGCTGTACCAGGTAACTTGTCCTCTCGAAGTTTCATAATCCACAATTTCAAAACGGGGATCACAGCGCTACACACTGAATAGGACACAAATCCTCAAAACTGATAGCACCGAGCACTGGGGACATGGAGCCACAGGGGTGCTCACTCATTGCTGCTGGGAATGCAAAATGCATAGCCACTCAGCAGACAGTGTGGCAGTTTCTTAAAATGCTAAATATACTCTCATTGTGCAATTCAGCAGTCATGCTCCTAGGTATTTATCCAACTGGTCAAAACCTATATCCACACAAAAATGTGCATGTGAAGGCTTATAACCACTTTATTCATAATCACCCCAAAGTAGAAGCAACCAAGATGCCCTCAATAGGTGAATGGATAAACGCACTGTGGTGCATCCAGTGGAATATTACTCAGCGAGAAAAAGGAGCTGTCGAGCCATGAAAAGACATGGAGGAACTTTAAATGCACATTGTTAAGTGAAAGAAGCCAGTCTGAAAAGCCTACCTACTGTATGATTTCAATTATGTGGCTTTTTGGTAAGGGCAGAACACTACGGAAGCAGTGAGAAGATCACTAGTTGTGAGGGGGAGGAAAAGGGAGTGGGGGGGAAGGCAGGGGTGAATCACTTCATCTGGCAAGGTGGAGGGTCCCCCACATGCATTTCCCCCTTCTTCCATTGAAATAGAATTGTGATTGGGCAGCTGGTCACCCAGAACAAAGACTAATTTCCAGCCTCTCCTGCAGCCAGGTGTGTCATATTCCTGCATTCTGGCCAAGGGGACATGGGTGGAGGTGACATCTGTGCCCTCTTAAAAGAAGGGGCACCCTCTCCTTCTGTTTCCCCTTCTTGCTGAGTAGAATTGAGACAGTCTGTGCCATCGCGGATCGTGTGGACAAGTGATGGAGCCACGGGACAGAAAGAACTTGGGTCCCTAATGTTCCCGTGCAGGAGAATCCCTTTAGCTCAGAATTTTCATGGAGAAAAGTCAACTGCATTTTTGTTTATGGAGCCATTAGTTTGGAATCTTGTCACACACAACCAGACCCATATCCTGACTCATGCAAGGAGCTTCAAGGATTGTTTTGAGGATTCTACATAATATAAGCACCGCATCTTCACACATTCATTCACTCATTCATTTATTCATTCAACAAATAATGGCCAGGGTACGCTGCTGGTATATGGGGACTCAACTAAGGACAAGACAGACAAACGCCACATTCTAGCACGAACGTGGACTCCATCAATGTGAGAATGAAGTAATTAAAAATCATCGTGGGTGTAGACATACTCCTAAGAACAGCTAACACCTATTGGGTTCTGAGCTTACGACGTGTCCACCCTGTTCTTAGCCCTTGTCACATATTACTCTATTTTGTCTTTACTACAAACCCCAAAGGTGGGTGCTATTGCCTCCTTGTTTGACTGACGAGCAAGGCTGAGGGGTTCCAGGATTTGAACTCAGGTCTGTTAGAATTTAGAGCTTTAGTCACTGGGGTCTCCTGCTCATGATAATAAACTGCTCTGTGATAAGGAATGATAGGGTCCCTGCTGACAGTTACTATTAGCAACAACAACAAAAGCAGCATAAAACCCATGTTGAACAAGCATGAACTCCCTTACCTGGGTGGCCAGAGTTGGGAGGTCTGGAAAAGGACTGTGCCCACGTTTCTAGAAGCCAAGTTCAAAGGGGACCGTGTCAGGAGCTCTGGCCACTGCAAGCTTGGGACTGCTCAGGAGATGCCCACCTGTCAAAGACAAGCAGAAGCAGCCATGACTGCCCAGTTGAGGGAGATCTCACCAGCTCGCCTTGCCTGAGATCTCTTCTTTTGGTTTGAAATGCTCTCTGGGCTCCGAGGAAGCAGTGTGACAAAGCAAAGACTGTGGAAGCCTGGGGTGAGGCATCAGGACTGGGGAGCCATCATCCACATCCCAACTAAACTTGCCCAGAGACAATTCTAAGATGCAAAGATATGCATATGTCTGTGTGTGTACAACCTGAATAAAAATACGTAAGCATCACACCCACTGTGTCTAGCACAGTGCCCTTTGCAGAGACGCAACAAATGTCTCATGGTTTGCTTTGATACAAAACCTAATTTTATATTTCTGAGTGAGTGGAAACTCTGGGAGAGTTCAAGTGCATTAGGGGAAAGATCCTTCCTCACGTGCAAATAGAATATTCCTTCCAGCCCGACCAAGGGCTTCATTTTATCAATGAGGAGACTGACACCCAGACGGGGCAGTAACTTGTCCAAAGTCACACAGCAAGTTGGTGTACAGTGAGGCCTAAAACCCGGGGTGTCTCCTGACTCGTGGCTGGGTGCACCCTCCTTTCTCATTGTCAGCCTTGCATCCCCTAGAGCAGCCCGGGCACACGGCTGAGGTCTGCTGCACGCCTGTCAGGTGGATGCTGGGATGACCCCATTGCAGAAGTGGGACCCTAGGCAACTCAGATGTCCTCTCAAAGCCTCAGTTTCCTCATCTGTAAAACAGGGATAATGACAGCATCTACAGGACTACAGGAAGTTAAAATGGCTTTCCTAAGTCTGTGAAGCCCACAGCAGAGCATTTGGCACATCGCAAGAGCTCAATAAATGTTAGGGAGGCAACATAGGGCAGGATGTTGTGAGTGCCTGCGGGGGAGGTGGAGCCCTGGGCTGGGAGTTACTTTGTGTCCTTGGCACATCTCTATTAGACACAGATCTCTCCATTCCCCCAGTCATTTGTTCCCTCCGATCCCACCTGTCTCCCCCTCGTCTGCCGCGCCGACCAGCGTGGGCCCCCAGGCCAGCATACCAGCTTCTTCCTCTGTGCTGCAAATTGCACACAGGACCCCACACCCCAGCCCACGTTTTGCTAGCCAGCAAAATGCAAATGTCATTAGCGCTCTGCAAGCTGGTGAACGCTAATGTCACACCAGACGGCAGCCAGCGCGTGCAAACCGCGGAGGGGTGGGGAGTGGGACGGATTCCCTGGGAGGGGTAGCATTCTCTGCTTTTTCCAAAAGGGTATGATAAAGACGTAAATAAATGGCTGTGGGAAAGAGGTGGCAACGGAGACTGTTTTAGCAGCACGCTGCGCAGCTGTGCCTTCCTCACGGGCCCACGAGGGTGACAAGTGTGTGTCAGCCTCTCTGGGCCTCGTCCTCACACGCAGCTGATGAAGAGGCTCATCGGGGGGACCCGTGGCCTCCATCGTTTATTCCAGAAGAAAGCTTGTGGAAGGGAGGAAGGTGGAGCTGTGGAGAGCTAACAGAGCCTGGACAAAGCCGTTCCCCAAATTTGCCATGGCCTGGCCCTGCATGCCGCAGAGCAGACACAGGAGTTCTGCTTCCTGTTCACTCACTCGGTGGGTGTTAACTCAGCACAGGCTGTGGACCTAGGACTCTGGGGGTGCCAGGGATGAGAGAGGCACCAAGGCACCTTCAGAGGACCTCCCTGCTGTGGGGAAGAGAAGGCAGTGGCTTCGTCTTCATAATTCATGGTGGCTAAGGAGGGCTCTGAGGTCAGAGGACCGGGGGGCCCCTTCCTCCTGGAGCTCCAGGGAAGGCTTCCTGGAGGAGGGGACAGGTTTGGAGGTACAGAGATGAGAAGAGGGCACTGTGGGGTGATGGACTTGAGCTGCAGGCAGCGAAGTGCTCCGGGTGGATGAGCAGCAGCTGGGCGCCCAGGCCAGTGGAAACAGATGATGAGAGGGTGCTGGTGCTGGTGGGATGGTAAAGGGATGAGGGCGGGGGGACCTGAAACTGGCAAACTGGGGGGAAGGGAGGCAGCTGTAGGAGGGAAGATGATGAGACTGCTCTTAGACATGGTGGGTGTGCATCCCAGCTCTGCCACTGCCACCAACTGTGTGGCCTCAGGCAGGACACTTAACCTCTCTGGGCCTCAGTTTCCTCTCCTACAAAGTGAAAATAAAATAAGATAAAATAAAGCCACTTCATAGGGATGAGGGATTCAAGCAGATAAAACGTGAGAAGCACTATAAACACGTAAGTGGTGTTGGATGCTGGCTTTTATTAATTAGTGGTGCACTTCCCTATGACAAGTAAGGACACCGAGGCTCCAGGTCACATGACTGGCTGGCTTGGGCAACGCTGGGCCTTCAATCACAGGAGGAGCCAGTTCTGAGCAAATAAACCTGGATGACTCAGAGAAGAGTCTTGATTTTAAAATATTGCTAAAGGAAAGGGCTGTTTTATGACTTCTGCACTGTGCGCTTATTAAAACCCAGGCTATAAATGTGAACTAATAAGTAAAATGAGTTCAGTTAATGAAAAAAATCAACCTTCAGGACGGATCCATATTACCTAATGGCAGTCCATAAACATAAACATAAAAATTTAAAATACAAGAATGAATTGCAGTGCCCAGAAGCTCAAGGATTCTGCAATTTCTCTGTGAGAAAGAAAAGCTATTGATTTTAGCTTAGGTTCTCATTGCTCATGAGTGAGTCTTTGAGAAGTCGTAAAGGAAGGAATTATTTCTGATTGTTTACTCACTAAGGATCGGATGTATTGAATTTAAATCGTCTCCGATTCCTAATTAGTACAAAGCAAATTAGAATCCGAGTACAGCAGATCAGGAAAGGCCCTTGGAGGCCTCTGAGCTCAGTTGTCTTTGTTTGATAGACCCGGCACCTGAGGGACAGAGAGAGAGAGCAACTTGTCCAAGATCACACAGCAAGTGGGGTACGATCCAAGCTGTAACCGGGGCTCCTGGCTCCCAGGTCTGTGTCCTGCCCTGGTCCCTGCTGCCTCTGGGATCAGATCATCAAATTCAGGCCTAATGGGTGAGCCTCAGCATGGGTGGCTCCTACAATACCCTCCTCTCCCGGCTGCTAGGGAACAGTAAACTGCCCAAGGAAGGAACTTTGAAGCCAAATGGTCTAGCTCGGACAACAGCACAGTGGGCTCTAAGTCACGTTAGCATATTGGCAGGTAGGGAGCCCTTGAGCCCTGTACCAAGACACTGGGCCAGACACCTTAGCCGGACAGAGACACACACAGGGTGGGGGTTGGGGGGTCTGTTTTGAGAGGGGCTTCAGGGTGGCACAGCTCCAGGGCCAGGTCCGTTCCTCCCGCATGTCCCAGGGGAAGGCAGGGACACAAAGGCCTCAGTTGTGTGGTGGGGAAGGGAGTGGCCTCCACTCAGCCAAGCACTGGCTCAAGCTCCCCCCACCCGCGCCCCCTCCCACACAGAAGAGCACCACAGAGACCAAGGAGCTTTGCGTGCTGCCAAGGCACGCATGCGTACGCGCATGTATGTGAAGCTTCAGCCTGTACACGATTATGAAGCAGATGTTTAATTACTACCTGAGTGTTATTAATCAACACGATTAATACACAACCCGTACCACATAATTACTTTGCAATTACACCGAAACGAAATATTTTACTGCTGAGGGTTTGCTAATTACCCGGCCTTGCCAAAGGACAGGTATAATGGGGGGCGATTTTTCTTCCTCTCCTGCCTTCTCTCCCTCTCCGGCCCTCTCATTCATCTTGGGGGCTGACATCCCCACCACACAGAAGGGGGAGCCCATGCAGGCGGCTGGCCCCCTCCCCAAACTGCTGCTTCGGCACTCACGTCTCCTTTAGTGTGAACCCTAAATCGCCTGTCCTCACCTCTCAACTCTCCGGCTTGGAAAAGCATGTTCTTTCCATAAATAAAGCCGGCCTCCCGCAGGCCTGGGGTGGAGAGGCAGCGTGGGACAGGGGTCCCGGCGGGAAGCTCTGTCCACGGCTGCTGGGGCGGGTGCCTATCTATGCCAGTTACTGGCTGTACGCTTTATGTCAAGTTAACTATGCCTCAGTTTCCCCACATGTAAAATGGAGATGATAATAGTAATTACCTCGGGGTTTCCTGTGAGTATTTAATGAGACAGAGTGCATAAAGCACTGAGCACAGTGACCGGCACAGAGTAAGGCTTCAGTAATAACTACTATAACTATTACTGCTATTAACTATTATTGTTATTATTTACCCAGACATGGCTCCTCCAGGAAGCCTCCCAACCAGTCTCCCAAACGGTCAGGGTTTTGGATGCCACCCTCTTCCCTCCATCCCCGCACAGCTCAGTCCCATATGCCTAGAAACATCTTACACTGGCCCCTCCCCGCTAGCATGCCACTCTCCGGCTCAACAACCTTCCCTAGCTCCCCAGTGCCGTGCAGCAAGGCCCACCTCCCCTTCTGGTGTTTTAGGTCCTGGAAGGTCACTCATGCCCCATATTACACCTTCACTTCTTAGGGCATTGACATAGCATGAGCCCCTAAGTTTTTCACCAAAGGAAGAGAGAGAGAAAGTCTTGCTAGATTTTAGAGGCATTATGCTCACCAAGCTGGAACATCCAGAACATTTTGTAAGCCTGCTTACCTCCATGGATGTGGGGCTTTAACCTTCATTGTTCATGTCCAGGCTATCTGGGTTCCCTGCCACTTCTCCTGACCACTGTCTTCCCTAAGCTCAGCCGCATGTAAGCACAGACGATCTTTCAGGGCAGAAATCTCTACACTCTCCTCCATTTCAGTTGTACTAATTTGCATTCCCGCCAGCAGTGTGTGAGGGTTCCTTTTTCTCCATTCCTTCCCAGCATTTTGTTATTCCTTATCTTATTGATAATAGGCATTCTAACAAGTATGAAGTGGTATCTCATTGTGGTTTTGATTTGCATTTCTCTAATAGCTAATGAAGTTGAGCATTTTTTCATATATCTATTGGCCATTTGTATGTCTTCATGGGTGAAGTGCCTGTTCAGGTCCTCTGCCCTTTTTTTAATTGAATTGTTTGGTTTTTTTTTGTTGTTGAGCCATGTGAGTTCTTTATATATTTTAGATATCAGTCATTAGTAATCACATGTCTAGCTGAGCAAAAATCCCGTATGAGGGCCCTCGGACGCGGGGCCTAGTGTGTGGTCTGCTTCAGAGGGGAGCGCGGGACGTGGCGATAGACTGCAGCCCGGGCGGCACACGCTGAAGAGAGCCCAGGGCGCGTGCGTGCGTGCCTGGTGTGTACACGCTCACGTGAGCAGGGCCAGTGCAGCTACTTCTGAGTGTGAATCAACTCTTTCCATTACCAAAATATCACACAGCGAGAACCATTCATTCACTCATCCCAGGATTTCAGAGGACATTCGTGGAGGGGCATCGGAGGCCACAGAGGTCCTGGGTTTTCCTTCATGGTCTGAAGTTCAGGTCTGAAGCTCTCTCCCGGGAAGCTGAGGCAAAGGTCTCCAGGGAGCGTTGGTTCTGTTTCTCTTGCCTGGGACTTACAGAAAGCTCCCTGCTCAACCACAGGGCCAGGCCACGGGGGAAGTGCTCCAGCCACCCACCCCTGGGTGGCAGCAGACATGGGACTAGCCCAGACGGAAAGCAGGAAGCAGGACCCCTCCAGGCAAAGGCAGAAAGGGGCACAGTTTACTGCCTGGATATGCTTGTTTTCACTCAGAGGCAGCCAGGCTGTGGTCATCCCTCTGCTGGACATGACGCGGGTGGCTGGGCACACAAGCATCCCTTCTCTCCCCATGGGCCTCCGTGCCCCCTGCCCCCACCAGGTCGTGGCCCCTCACTCATATACACGCACACACTCCCACCCCCACCTCCCTTACACACACGCATGCATGCACACACACATGGCAGTCTGCTGTTGGACAAAAACAATGAGGTCCAAGGTTAATAGTGCTGACCAGAGGCAGGAAACCTTTCTCACAGCTCTGGGAGAGCTTTGCTGTGTGCTCTGGGCACATCACGTGCCCTCTCTGGGCTTCTACTTTCTTCTCTTTCTTAAAACGAGATGGAGGTCTTCAATGACCTTCAACCCTCGAGTGAAAGGAAGGCGCTCGGTCCCCACTGATGGGTGAAGGTGAGTTGAAGAGGCATCTGCAGAGCCCAGGGCCCCATGATGCAATGGCCCATGCCTGGGAGAAAGCCAACTGGGCGCCTACCGGGGCAAGAACTCACCGGTGGGTGAGGCTGAATGCGAACGCCCAGCACTCAGTATGTGACTTTGGACGCCTTATGTGAACCTCTCTGAGCCTCAGTTTCCTCACCTGTAAAATGGGGACAAGGGCACTTCTCATTCGCAGAGATAAATGAGAAGACATGGGAGCTTGCCCGGCATGGTGTCTGCCCCCAAGTCGGCCTCAGTAAGTGGAAGCTCTTGTTAGCATTACAATGACAGCATCCCCATTCTGGGGAAACCCTCGCCCCCTCTGTGGTGACCTCAGGCTGGCAGGGACCCTGAGAAGTGGCTTAGCTTCATCTGCATCCTCACTGGGACTCCTGGCAGCCAGAGCCCCAAAGGGGGACTTTCCTGACCACACCCAGACACTTCCAAAGTGTCAACACTGTTAAGAGACACAACAGGCCCAAAATGGAGTCACTTGTGCTAAGCCGCCCTTTAGCAAGCCGAGACTGAATACCTACCCTAACTGCAGGTGCAGCCTCTCCCAGGAATGCAATCTTAACCAGTCAGTCCGCAATGTCCTGGTCAGCACTCGGGAGGCCATCCCCAAAGACGCCTTCCATCCCACAAAGGGGAGGGACCGAAGTCTGAAACTATCCACTCCCTGCTAGAATCGTCCTTTTCTTGCCCCGTTTTGCCTATAAAAGCCCCCAACTTTGTCCGGCTCCTGGGAGCGCCCTTCTATTTGCTGGGTGGGACGCTGCCTAATTCAGGAATCGCTGAATAAAGCCAATGAGATCTTGAAGTTTACTCAGTTGAATTTTGTTTTTTAACATCACCAGTCTTCTGGATACACAGTGGACGTTCCCTGGAGCTGTGAGGAAGGGAGCCTGGCATCAGGGGTTATAATCTCACCTGACATGTGTCATTTTTTACAAGCAGAGTGTATCCGTGTGTCCTTACTGAATAACAGTGGGACTAAATTCATCATTGGGAGATAAACACTTCTGGGGAATTCCCAGGACTTGGCTGATCCAATGCTAAAGGCTGCGGCCGTGTTTCTCATTCCTGGAGGAAGGGAATAGAGGACAATGGCCATCTCCTTCTCTCGGCCCTGCAGACAGGGGTTATTAGAGATCACAGAGACCATCTCCCACCTGTGGGAAGGCAGGAGCTCACGTGGGGCCAAGTCGGGCAGGAGACGCCCTGTTTTGGGATGGTCTCCTCGCAGACAGGGACAGCAAGAAGCCTGACTCTCCCCACCCCATGGGAGCTGAGGGCCTACTGTGTGCCAGGCCCGATGGAGCCACTGCCTATGTGGCATCTGAGGCATCCTCCCATGGACCCTGTGCAGGAGCGATCGCTAAACAGAGACCCCGAGAGGTTGATGGTTCCAATAAATGGCAGAAAGAAGCTTCATACCGAGGTCTGTCAGGTGACACAGCCAGAGTGTCCTTCCTGATTCCAAAGTGTAGCATTAGAGGGTAGGCCAGCGTTGCACCCCGACCCCTTTCTTGGACAGTGTACCCCTTCCCCAACTTTGGTGGTACTGGCTGCTAATGGCTCCACCTGCACCTTCTCTGGGGAGACTGCTGGCTCCAGGCTACTTGGAGCCACATCGCCCAGAGATGCCCGGGAGGCCACAGCCCGCAGCCCTGAGAGAGTATGCCGGGCACAAACTACACGACGCCATCCATGCTCCACCGTGGGGTCTGCGGGTGGGGCGGGGTGGGGTGGGCTGGCTGGACTGCTCTTGAGCCCCGCGGTTGCTGGGCCCCTTCCTTTGCCTCCTGGTGTGCAGACCTCCAAGAAGCCTCCTTCAGTAATTCACTTGCACCGCCGGCCCCGCTCAGGTGCTGCTGGGAGGGGACCCGACCTAAGACGTAGGGTGCTCATAAGGGAGACAGACACGGTTCCTGTAGTTGGGGGACTCAACGCCCGGTGGGAGTGAAGCCCGAGACACACACTGACCATGATTCAATCCCTTTGGCCATGAACATCACCGCCCTCTAATATCAAGAGCTTGCCATACGCTGTGCAACCCACCCTCCCTCCCGATCTCATTGGGTACCAGTAACACCCCAGCCAAGAGGGTTTGGTATCTCCCACCTTCTAGAAGAAGCTGAAGCTCAGAGAGATCATAATGTGCCCAAGGTCACTTGTAACTCCTCCCCGGCCGTGCTTGGATAAGGACTGTACTCTGCCTGACCCCTGGGCCCCAGCACCTGCCGCCCACTCAGGGAACCTGACTATCGTGGCAGAGATGGGAGGGTGGGCAAGCCCAGTGGTTGGGGTCACCCATGGGCAAAGCTCGCCGTCCCCCTCTGCCACCTCGTGCAACTCCTGGGCCACATGGTTCAGGGGACCACAGCCTGGGGAAAGCAACTCCAAAAGAGGGGAGGGAGGGGGACTCACGGCTGGCTGCTCCCCGGCACCATTCTGGCCTCTCCCCACATCACAAGCCTGGGGCTCCCTCCCTCTGGGATGAGCTCCCGCACCGCCACTCCAAATCCCTGACTGTACGGCTCAGTCAGGCGGGTTTTTTACCTGTTAATTTGGTTTCTGAACCCCTGCTGCTTACCAAGCCTGAACAGCTCGTGGGCAGGCTCCAAAAGGAGGAGGCGAGAGAGGGGGGCAAGCAGCAAATGGGGGACAGTCACTGGGGGCTCCCCTGAGGGTGAGGGCTGCCCAGTAGGGCTGGGGTGGGGGGAACAGCCTTCCTGGATCCCAAAGCAGGAAGGGGACCTGGTTTCCAGGTCACCAGCCACCTGCTCGCTCTGCCCTATCCCTCAGAGAGAGCTCCCACTGCTCAGGGACAGAGCCGGGCCCAGCTGGGCACAGGGGACCCCTGCCCCCTCATCCTTCCTTCCCACGACCTCGGCCTTCTTTTAACACGGCCTCTCCCTAATGTACCTTGAGCCCTCGCTCCCCTGGGCATTGTACTTCATTTCATCCTCAAGTCCTTTCCCATTCACCCCTTAGGGGACAGCTCTCATTATCATCCCCCTTCTACAGATGCAGAAACTGAGGTCCAAAGTGGTTATGTATCCTCGACAAGCTCAGCAGAGCATTGCCATGTGACCCCACAATCCAAAGAACTGAAGACAGACGAAACGGGCCCCTGCACACGCATGCTCATAGCAGCACTAGTCACTGAAGCCAGGAGGTGAAAAAAGCCCAAATGCCCGTCAAATAAACGGGCGAATGGGATAGATGCGTACGATGGAATATTACTCAACCAGAAGAAGAAATAAAGTACGACACATGCTGGGATGGGGATGACACCCCAAAACATGACCCTAAGTGAGAGAAGCCACAAAAGGCCACATATTGTATGATTCCATTTATGTGAACTCTCTAGAATAGGTAAACTGATACAGACAGAAAGAATATTAGTGATTGGGGTCTGGGAGGAGGCATCTTGATGTGCATAAGGTTTTTTGGGGGGGGTGGGGAGTGATGAAAATGTTCTGGAACTAGATCCAAGTCATGGTAGCACAACATTGTAAATGTACTAAATGCCATTGCAGTGTTCACTTCAAAACGGTTAATTTAATGTTATGTGAATCTCACCTCAATTTTTTAAAAAGAAAGTGGGTGGGGGATCGGAAGTGATGTAACTCACTAAAGGTCAAAGTGCAGGTGAGTGAGGGAGCCCAGATTGACACTTGGTCTTGAGACTGCGATGCGTGCCCTTGGCCACCATCCTCTCACCTCGGCCTCCAGCCAGAATGAGCACCGTGCAGGGCTCTCCTTCGCCCCCCTCCCCCCAGGGGATAATCACACTCCCAGGGTCCCTGTGAGGGTGAAATTAGATTAATGCCCGTGGAGTTCTCAGCTCTGTGCTCGGCAGGCCGTGAACACTCAGTCGGTGGTGGGCTCGCTCCTGAGGGGCGGGGGTCTGCTGACTCCTCTTTGTTTCTCCAGCACAGGCTCTGCTCCCAGCAGAACTCAAATGCTTAGGGAATGGAAGGGGAGAGACAGACAGACTCCCCTGACTAGGGGGCACTTTCCTACCTGTTTGCCCACTGGGCAGGAAGTCTGTCTTGGTTCACAGTTTATAATAAACACAAGTCCACTTCCTCTCGGCCAGACTGGCCCCCGCACACACACACCCAGAGCTGGCTGTTTCTGCCCCACGTCTGGGGCTCCTTGGACCAGCCAAGCCCGGACTAAACTGTGGTATTTTGCTCCATGAGGTATGTTCACCGCCAGGTTCCGCAAGTCAGGAAAAATCAGACCTTCTGGACTCTCAGGAGACGGGCCCCTGGCATGTGCTCTCTCCCCCATCAACACGTAGGCCTACCCCAAATCCCAGCTGGCAGGGGCACTGACACTCAGGAAGCAGATACCCCATAAACACCTGACAGCATGTGGGGGTGGGGACAGAGGTGTGAACAGGAGAACCTATCAGCTTCCTGCTGGAATACTGAAGTCACACAGAGCTGGATGATTCAGGTTCTGCCACTTCCTGGCTCGGTGAAATGCTGAACAAGTCCTGTAACCCCTCTGAGCCTCAGTTTTGCCATCTTTAAAATGGGAGATAAGGGGACCCACATCTCTCCACTGTGGAGATTAAAGGAGATGCTGTGTGCAAACTGCTCAGCACAGTGCCTGGTACTAAGTAAAGGCTGTTCCAATGCAGTGATGACCATTACTGTGAGTCTCACTTTATAGATGTAATAACTGAGGCTCAGGCAGGCCAGTAGGCATCTGTGAAAGCCACAGGGTCCCCAAGCTGATGCTGTACCCCTCTCAACAAGTCGTTTTCAGAGGAGGCACACTCAGAACAGCCAGTGCTGCTTATTAGCAAACTGCCCCTGGGTCTGGCCTCGGTGGTGGCTCGGCCACTGGGTGGAAATGCCCAGGCCGTGTGGACGGTATGTTCTGGGGGTGGGGGGTGGGGGTGGGACAAGGGAGAGTGGAAAGAACACAGGACTGAGAAGCAAACGACTAACCCCTTTGTTGCAGGTGACTTGGGGTAAGTCACAGATCCTTGCAGTTCTCTTGGTTTGCAATGCCATCTCCCTCTTCCCCCCACCTGATGAACTCTTATTCATCCTTCAAAATCCAACTCACATGTTGCCTCCTATGTGAAGCTTCCCACCTCTCCCAGTGCAAGGTAGCCACTCCTGTGCTGTGCTCCCATTGCATTTTCTTCATCTCCCCAAGTTCCACGAGGGGGGCTGGGTCTGGTTTTCTGGTTTGTTCTCTGCAATGTCCACTGAGCATAGTGCCTGCTATGCAGTAAAAACTCACTGGATCATGAGTGAGTCTCTGTTTCTGCCCCCCACCCCGCCCTGCACTTGATGTTGACCTGAGACACACACCTTCCTCAGTGGACTTCGAACGCCTAAGCACAGGACTCATTTAACTGTGTCCCCTACCCGGTACTGGGTCCGTCCCCAGTACAAGTCTATTGGACGCGACCTCTCTAATAATTGTTGCCCTGCTTACCTCACTGGCTTACACTAATGAATATGCAATGAGACAACCATCAGGGAAGCACTATAAATCAAAGGAACTATATACATGGAAAGTACTGGCATTAAGAATAATCCCAAACACCAGATAGCGCCAGCCTTCTCAATACACATTTGGAAACTCTTCTGAGTCTGCGATGGAATGTAGTTGATGGTGCCAAGAAATTTACTTCAAACAGAACGAGGTGGGTAATTAGGAAGCCCTCACTCCAGGGAGGGGAAAGAGACGGGACTTCCCCAGTCATGCCTCTCTGCTGGGTGGTTGATGGTGAGACATGCTGAGGGTGGGGTGGGGGGACGGGGACCCTTCTCTGTCACTGACACACACACGCACGCACACTCACACACTCA
>PVJL010000658.1:145858-308841 GCA_004026885.1 Lyroderma lyra
CACACACACTCACTGACACACACACACGCACACTCACACACACTCACTGACACACACACGCACACTCACACATACTCACTGATACACACACACGCACACTCACACATACTCACTGACACACACACTCACTCACACACACTCACTGACACACACACACACACACACTCACACACACAGACTGATGGTGGAATATTACATAGCAATAAAAAGGAACAAACTGCTGCTATATGCAGTAACATGGATGGATCATACAATCATCATGTTGAGAGTTAAAGAAGCCAGACCTGGAGGAGTTCATGCTCCATGATTCCATTGATACGAAGTTCCAGAACAGGAACAACAGCTCGATAGTGATAGAAGGCAGAACAATAGTTACCTGGGGGTGTAGGGGGATGGGGAAAAGAGAATATCAACTGAGCTGGGGCACAGGACAGCATTCTGGGCTGATGTCACAGAAATGATCTATATGTTGACCTGGATGGTGACTACTCGGTGTGTTAAAAAGGCCACTGAGCTGAACACTCTAGATGGATGCACTTTACAGTATGAGTATGCATGTTATTCCTCAACAGCATTAAAAAATTACTAGAGGATTGGATAAAACCATCACTAAAGGGAGTTCCCTGGTGGTGTAATGGCTTAAGGCTTCGGCTCTGGCGCTGTCAACGCTGCAGCCTGGGTTCGATTCCCAGCCAGGGAGCTACCCACATACAAAAAAAAAAAAAAAAAAAAAAAAAAAAAAGAAAGAAAAAGAAAAGAAAATCACTAAAGCCTACCAGGCCAATCCGTTTATGATTCTCAGAGCCTGGAGACTGATGCTCAGGTTCTAACGCTGGAATTTGGGGATTCTGCACTCATTTTATGCTTTCCTGTCATCCTTTCCTGTCATCTGACGAGCACAGAGGCTCCTTCTCTTGCTCCCTTGCCCCTCTGACTTGGTGTAAGTCAGCTAGCCACTCCTGGCCTCATGATCCCATCTGCAGAAAAGAGCGTGGTGCTGCCTGGACTCCCCTCCCAGGCAGAGAAACATGGCCATGCACAGAAAACCGGGCACTGTGTTTTGCACATTCCGGAGTAAAAATGCTACATGTACTCTCGCAATTGCTAGTGGAGGTATCTTTGCATGGGGTCAAGTACACTCAGGCAGAAGTGCAGTTACTACGGTGACGGTGTGGTTCAAAAATGCAACTGGGCCCATGTGTGTTCCTCTGGCATGAAGAAACCTAAGACAGTGGCCATGGAGCAAAAGTCATCACAGGGAAGGAACAGCCACAGGTCTGACCTGAGAAGGCACCAGAAGAAGTCTGGCCTGGGGCTTCTGCTGGCCTCTTAAAGGAAGGAGCAACTGACGCCGGACTCTAAGGTCCTGGGTTCAAGGGCTGATTCTGCCCTGAGGTGCTGTGTGACACCGGCCTCAGTTTCCCCACTGCACAATAAAGGGGTGGACCAGATCCTATTTAGAGGTCCTTCCAATGATAACTGTTCAGGAATTTATAAATTGCGTACTTTTTAAAAATCTAAATCACATCATGTCCCTCCCTGATTAAAACCTGACCTCCAGCCTCATATTAGACTTACGATAAAGTCCAAAACCGTGACCAGGTCCTCAGGGTCAAGTTCCTGCCAACCTTCTCAGCCTTGACTCGAACCACTCGCATTTGTCATGAGGCTGCAGTCAGAGTGCTCCTCCTCCCGTTTTGCGGGGCCCGCCTTTGCTCACTTTAGGGCGCCAGCTCAGAGGTCCCCCTTCCCTGACCAGTCAGTCCCTTTCTCTTGTATTTTCTGTTTTCACCTTCATCCTGCTTATTACAACACGCAGTCATTTCATGGATTCGTGGCTTCCTGATTTTCCGCCTGTCTCCTACACCGAAGTGTAAGCTGCACGTGGGCAATCACTGTGTCTGTCACCACTAAACCCTCTGGCATGTACACAGTCAACATTCATAAATCTGTGTGTAATTTTAATCCTCTCGGGCAGTGTTCCAGAGCTCTTGCTGCCCTTGGAGGCTCACGTAAGAGCTACCCAAAGGGGAGACAACGCTCATGCACTGAGAGCCCACCGGGTATTGTGGCAATGCCAGGCTGTCTGCATCCTTATGTCACTTCATTCTCACTACAACCCTCAGATACGGAATTAGTGGGGAAACTGAGGCTCAAAACAGTGAAGAGATGTGCCCGTGATCACACACCAGTAACCAGGAGCCCTGAGCTTGGAGGCACAGATGGTTCAGAGCCATCTCTAGGCTGCAGTTTTTTCATCTGTAAAGTGGGGCGAAGATCTGCCTGAACTGCGAGCTGGTTCATGTTCAGGCAGGATGATTAACATGGGGTGCTTTGCACACTGTCAAGTGGGGTGCAGCTGCACCAATGTTGAAATAGACACAGAGCCCGAGGGCTGCTTTGCCCATCAGGTCTGTGTCTGCCCCCCGTCCCGCCCCCGGGAGGCAGCGAGGAGTGGAGAGGGCACCTTCTGGAACCAGCCTGCCCTGCACTGGAATCCTGTTCCAGCCCAGCTCAGAGCTGGATGCCCTCAGGTGCACATGTTGGTTTACTCCTTTGAACTTCAGCTTTCTCCTCTGCACAATGAGAAGAATCATTCCCTTACCCCAGGGCACTTAGGAGCATTAAGCCAGATCACCTATGAAAAGAGCTTGATTCCCTCCAAAGCCCTGTGCAAATGTTGCTCCACCTTTTGATGTCTTATGACATGCAGCTATGATGATACCAACCCCCCCTAAAGTGGGAGAGAGGAACCTCCCCAGGTGAAACGGGCAAGGACCCTCAAGGCTGCCTTCCTCACCCCTAGCCCGAGGTGACAACACTGGCGAGTGTTCATGGGGCCCTCCCCGTGAGCCAGGCACCATGGGATGCCCTCCCCGGCAGGCTCCTGGAGGGCTCAGCAGCAACTTCTGCCTCATCAGCCTCATTTTATAGATGGGTAAACTGAGCCTCATCTAACCCTGTTCCAGAACCCCTGGCCTGGGGGTGGAGTTCGCTCCCTGTGGAGGACGTGGCCACAATGGCACCTTCGCTCCTTGTAGAGCAAAGCCCAGGGTGACCTGGGAGGATGCTCACTCCTGCGGCAGCCGTGTACTCTGGAGAGGTGCTGGCCAGGGGCTCCAGTCACTGCTCTGCAGGGCATGTGGGAGTGTGCACAAGGGACAGGCAGTGTGCTTGGGAGGACAGGACTCAGTTCAGGGCCCCAGAGAATCATCCTGCCTAGACAGCCCTGGAAATCTACAAATCGTGCTCAGCCTCCCTTGACAGACCCCGTCACTGGCTCACTCTGCATTCTGGCTGCTCTCCACTAGCCAAAGTGCCCCTGACCTCTAAATGGCCCCTGAGCATCTGCCCCCGACTCCCATCACTCTGTCACCCCAACTCCCCATTGCATGCTCAGTTCCTGTGAAGCTGGTCTTGGCTCCAGGAAACTACTAGTCAATATGAGTGGGCAGATGAGGAAACTGAGGCCAGAGACATTTAGCAAAAGTTGCAGCATGAGCAGGCAGCTGAGCAGGATTCCACCTCTCATTAGCTGACACAAGTCCGCGGCCTAACCCCCCTGCATGGCTCCCCAGCTCCTTGGAGACGCGAGGATATGGAGGAAGGAGTGCTGGGGAGGTGCATTTTAGGGAAGGACGATGGGTGAAAACTTCTGTGGGGCCTTGGGTTTCACCAAAGCAAAACAAAAACAAAAACAAACAAACAAACACACAAACAAATTAGATTCATCATTTGCCAGCTCAGACACACACAGTGTGATCTGAAACCCAAATAAATGTTGGGCCTCTCCCTGGGGCTGCTGCTTTGCTTCCTGGAGAAGGACTTCTCGGAGCCCGAGGTGCAGGCTGCAAATGATCAGTGTCCCAATTCCCCGACCTCCCCAGGGGTCCTTTCGAAAGGGACAAGAAAGGAGTCATAAAAAGCTCAGGGAAACTGCCTGGGTATGAGCCTTGGAAACAAAGCTGATCCCGGGGCCACTCCTGACGGGACAGAGGGGAAGCAGTAACTAATAAGGGTCCAGCCACCACCCCAAATTCCTTTTCAAAGAGAAGCCCCGCCACCTGCCTGTTGCTTACCTGCCCAGTGGGCTCCCTCTGGGTGTGTTATGGGCTCGGCCACCTCCTCTTCCAGATGGGAGTGAGCACTTAGTTGCAGATGATAAGGAATGGGGGAGGGAGGGGCTATTCCCCTGCACGTCCCAGATCCCAGAGACCCAGGGGGAACTTTTAAGAAGGAAAAACATCAAGGCTGGGGTGAGGTGCATATTAGACCTGGCATCAGCACTCAGGCCAGCGGTGCCAGCACCTCCTCTGCTCCGAAGTTGCCCACCTGCTCCAGATTCTGCTTCCCTGTTGGGCCCCCATCTGGGTTTACAATGGTCCGTAGTGAATGGCAGGTGAGCTCCTTGAGGTAAGATTACAACATCCATCTGCATGAGCCTAGTATAGCATAGAAGATAAAATCATTCAGGGGCAAAAAGTGGTCATTAATGAAGGGCTATGGGTGATACTGGGAAGGAGGGACTAAGGCTGGATGGCCTGGGAGAGCTTCCTGGAGGAGGTGGGAGGTAATCCCCTCTGCACTAAGGCAGCTGGGGTCAAAGGAGGAGTTACTATCTAACAGCCACCATCTGCTGCATGCCGGCATGGAGTTGGGGGCTTCCTTAGTCTCTAATCAGTAAATGAATCCAGCAAGGTAGTTTTACTATTCTGCTTGACAGATGGAGGAATGGGGCTCAGAGAGGTTAAGCTACGCGCACAGGGTCACTAAGCCAACAGGAAAGAAAGCTAGGATTTCAACCTTGGTCCACGTGACCATCCAGGACCCCATACTGTCCCTGGACAGCCAGGCACAGAAGTGAACAGTAAGGGGCAGACAATGTGCTGTGGAGCTCAGAGTTGGGAGGGTATTTCTGTCAGAGCAGTGGAGGCAGGCCTCCCCAAGGAGGTGTCTCCCAAACGTAGCAGAGGGGACCATGTGGGCATGTGCTGACTGGTGTGGGCAGACAGCCTCACTTAGTAGATGTCAAAGGGACAGGGTTGAAAAATAAAGCCCCAAGGCATTCAGGATATGCAGGCCCACCCTCTCTGGAGAAGGCCTTGAAACAGCAGTGAACTGGCAGTGGGAAGCCATTGAGGTCCCTTTGGGTGGAGCGGCTGCCAGCTGAACGCGGGAACAGGCCGCAGGCCGTGCAGGGCCAGGGAAGAGAGGGTGTGGTGGGACCCGAGGCCGTGCAGACCCTGCGGTGGGGCAGCTCTGCGCCCGGCCACAGTCAACCAACAGCCCTGGGCTGCGGGGCCAGAGGAAGGAGAGACAGGCAGCTCCTCCCTGGGGTCCCTGCAAGAATGCAGATGCTACAGAGAAACAGACCCCTCTGGGGGACAGTGGTGATGTGGGCAGAATAGGCTGGGCGTGTTCCAGGCTATGTTCCAGCTGTGGACATGGAGAGTAGTGGCTCAGAATTGGGGAGACTCAGAGCCAAGCTGGAAATCTGAGGCTCTTCGGTAGAGAACTGGAAACAAGCTGGGCTGGGAGAGACAGAGGGAGCAGAAGGGAAAGAGGGAAAAGGCATGAAGGAATCATTCATTCCTTCATTCGCTCATTCGTTCTCTGCTAGGATTGCACCAGGTGCTAGATATATCAACATTGGCAAGATGCAGAAACTGTGCAGATGTAACGAAAAAGGCTCCGAGCAGGCTGTATGGGTGCAAACGGCACACACTGGTCAATTAGCACGCACACTTGGGGCGAGCTGCTCAGCCCCTCCGTACCTCACTTCCCTCATGTGAAGAAGTAAGTATAATGACGCCTATGTCATAGTGTGGGGGATCCAATGAAATGACATAGGACATAGACCAGGGGCCTGGACAGGTGGCTGGCGTCTACCACACTCAGTACGGTGAGTGACTGTCCCCTTCCACGCTCCTCCTCCCCACCCTCTTGGATCAAGGGCGTCTTTACTGTTCCTTGAACACTCCCAGCTGCTCCACCTCGGGGACTCTGGGTGTCTTGGCGCTCACTGGCTCTCTGTCTGCTTAGAATCTCTTACCCGGGATCTTCACTCAGCTCACTCTCTCATTGCATTCAGGCCTCTGCCCAAATGGAGGCTGACCAGACACCCCATTTTAAATGGGACAGAAAGCAATGGTATTGTCCCGTTTCAAACGGTACGTACGTTTGGTTAGCCTCATCTCACCGGGCTAAATTCAAGCTGGCTGACCAGACGTCACGTTAGAAACGGGATGTCACGTCAGCCTACTCAGACGTCATCTCCTCCAAGGAGCCTGTTCAGGCCGGCTTGTCTCGGGTAGCTCCCCACCCCTCCCGTCGCCCGCTGAAGGCAAGTTTCATGAGGACACAGACTTGTTCACCGTTTCCCAGCATGGGGGATACTGCCCAGTGCATAGTGGATACCAATGTACGTTTGTGAACAAATGGGTGAGTTAATGTATGACCCAGACACTCCGACGGCCCAGACTTTTCCAACAGGGCCAAGGAGAGGTCAACGGGCTGTGTAAATAAGCACAGGGATGTCCAGGTCTGGATCGGTGGGCCTGCTTGTTCCAAAGCCAAGTCCTTGGGCCCCTGGGGCTGGGTGAAGGATCTTGAAAGCAAAGGATAAAAAAATGTAACAGCACTTGTCAGCTGTAGTGTCCCAGGAAGCCCTGCCATCTTTCCCTGGGGCCTTAGCTTCCCTCGGAGCCCAGAGCTCTGAGTACACATGATCTTTTCATCAGTTCCTAAGGGAGGAGCACAGGGTGGGGTAGACAGTTTGGGATCTCCCTCAGGACTGCCCCTGCTTTTCTGCTCCCCGTACTCTCAGCCACAGTTGAAACCAGTTGTGGGTGAGCCATACACCTCCATTGGCCTAATACACGACAGCTCAGTGGCAAGTTAGCAATATTTAACAATCGGGGGGTAACTCTTTAAAAATCTGAGTTACCTACTTTTTTTTTTTTTTTTAATTTTAGAAGCTCTGAAAAGTAGCTTCTCTCTTTGGATTCAATGCATGTTAAAATCTACCTCAGTCCCCACCATTCCCTGGTGGCTCCCTGACAATAACGTCATGGCTTAAATGCCCATTTTCATTGAGCCGGGTGGCGGGTTTGTTTGTCACTCGGCCTGCTCACTTATTTGTGTTAGGGGCCTGGCCTCCCCAGGAATCTGAGTGATCCCTGGTCTAGGCCCCTCTGCCTTAGCTTCCTCACCTGTAAAGTACAGATGATCTTCCCTCCTAAGATCAAAGAAGACAATGAATGTGAGTGTGACCAGACGATGGCTGGTACCTAGTTGATACTCAGTAAATATTTCCCCTTCCCTTTCCTGTTCAGTTAAACTCACCCACCATTCATCCTCAATTGGCCAATAAACATAAACACCTTGAGGCCAAGGCTGTGCAAGGCCCTGGGATGAGATGGGGAACAAACTGACAAGGTTCCTGACGCCCCGGCACTCGCCAGCTATTATTAAATCAATAATCCAGCAAATAAATCTGCAAACACAGTTCAAAAGATGTGCCAGGAAAGCAATAAATAGAGTGGAATAAGACAGAAGAAAAAGGGCTCCCCAAGGAGGGAGTCAGAGGTGGCTCTGACTGAACAGTTACGAATGAGAGGGACCTGACATGTGTGGGGGAGGATGTGGAGAAAAGGGGACTCTTGTGCACTGTTGGGGGGACTGCACATGGATTCAGCCACTATGGAAAACAGTCTGGAGGTTCCTCAACAAATTAAGTATGGAACTAGCATATGATCCAGCAATCCCACTCCTGGGTATTTATCCAAAGACATCCAAAACACTAATTTGAAATAATATATACATCCCTAGGTTTCCTGCAGCGTTATTCACAACAGCCAAGATGTGGAAACAGCCTACATGCCCACCCACAGACGATGAGAGGAAGAAGCTGTGGTACATATACACAATGGAGTATTACTTGGCCACAAAAAGAATGAGGTCTTGCCATTTGCAACAACATGAATAGAACTAGAAATGATGCTGAGTGAAATAAATCAGACTGGGAATGACAAATACCATACAATCTCACTTATATGTGGAATCTGAAAAACAGAATGAACAAACACTCAAAACAGAAAAATAATTACAAGTTTTAAAAAAATAACTCATTTGGATTATAGTTGCAAGGTAGTATTCCCAGTTCATAGGGTGTAATCTTTAAGACTTAACATGTTCTTGAATCTTGACATTTTGATATTTAAGCAAAACTGAAATATACTTCAAGATATTCCATCATCCTTTCAAAGAAATGTTCTCACTAATAAATGCTGATTACTTTACCCTAAATAAATAAATAAATAAGAATGAGAGGACCTGCCAGGTGCGGTAGGGCTGAACAAGTACTCTAAACAGATGGAACAGCCTGTGCACGGCCCCAAGGCAAGAAAGGGCTCGCACTGTTCTAGAAACTGAAATGGTGGGGAAGGAGTGGGGTGGGTGACGGGAGGGGGAGCGATGCAACCCGGTGAGGCGGGCAGAAGCAGACCATCGGAGGAGTAGGGATTTTATCCTAAGTGCAGCGGGTGCAAAGGATGCTGGGAGAGGTAGGGTTGATCCAAACTGCTTATGTTCAAAATGTCTGGGCTGTAAAACAATAATAAGATACTGCTGCAAACCTGTTAACATCTATCAATCCAAACCTATTAAAATCCAAAACACATGGTGACATCAAATGCTGGTGAGGATGTGGAGCAACAGGGATTCTCTCTCACTCATTGCTGGTGAGAGTGCAAACTGGCAATAGTTACTTGGGAAGACAATTTTGTCAGTTTCTTACAAAATGAAATATACTGTTACCATGTGATCCAGCAATTGTGCTCCCTGGTGTTTATCTGAATGAGTCTACAACTTGTATCCACACAAAAACCTGCACATGAGTGTTTATGGCAGATTCTGATCATTATCACCAAAAAACTGGACTCAATCAAGATGTCCTTCAACAGGACAAATAAATAGACTAAATAAACAGTGGTCATTCATAAAATGGCATACTGTTTAGCAACGGAAGGAAATGAATTATCAAGCCACAAAGAGACATGCAGGAACCTTAAACGCATATTGCTTAGTCCAAGAAACCAATCTGAAAAGGCTACGTACTGTGTGATTCCAACTACACAACATCCTGGAAAAGGCAAAATGATGGAGACAGTAAAAAGATCAGTCGTTACAGGGGTGAGAGGGTGAGGGAAGGAGGGATGACTCGGTGGAGCACTGGAGAGGGCAGAGCGAGGGCAGAGAAAGGGCACACTCCCTCGCCTCCGAGGCCGCCTGGCCTTGCATGTGCTCCAGAACAGGCGAGCAAGTACCCAGCTCTAAGGCTCTAATGGAAAAACAAGCCCAGCGGGCTCTCTGTTGTGTAAACTGGGAAGTCTGAGACTCCATGAAATGGCTTGTAAAATCACACAGGCCCCAGGTGATATGAAAACCCAGACAACCCGCCCTGAGTATTTGTCAGGCTCAAGTGCTGAACCAAAGATATTCCGGAAACCTTTAACGAGACAGCCAGAGCCTGAGTCCTGTTCTCAGCTCGAATCCATCGGGAGGCCCCCCACAGGAGGGGGTCCACTGGGACACACCCAATCAGGCAAGACCAGCCTTGTTCTAGGAGGGGTTCAGCCTCTGCTGGGGCCTGAGAACAGGGCAGGGGAGTGCTCCAAGTGGGGCGAAGACTGTGAAAGGCGGCAAGACCCAGAGAGAAGCGGGAGGCAGGCAGACGGGCACTCCCACCCAGCTGCCCACTCCTAGGGAGGCGAACTGGGCCAGTTACGTAACCGGAAGGGCCTCTGTCTCTTCATCTGTGAAATGGGGATAAATGTCAGTCCTACCTCGTCAGGTGTCCTGAGGATTAAAGGACCACTAGGGTAATCTGTAAAAGCTCCCACAACAGTTTCCGGCACATGGAAGGTTCTGGATAAACATCAGCCTCCTACCTGACTGCCCTCTAAGAGTGCTTTGGTTTGGAGTTACTCCAGATTTAAAAACAAAAACAAATCAGCGACCTCTCTGCCCACCTTTGATGTTCAGGGGTCACCTAGGGAGCCTAGGCCCTGACTGATGCCCATGCCCCCTAAGGCAGTCAATCTCGGCATCCTTGGCTCCACTTCCAACCCTTGGGCACGCTCCTGCTGTTTTTCTGGCTACACTGCACTGTGAGAATCTGCTGGTGTCCGTCTCCAAGACCAGAGGAGGGCTTACTGAGAAGAAGGGTGGGCAGATGCTGTTTCATGTTCCCACCCCAAGAAGAGCAAAGCCAATAAATGTCTCTGGCATGAATGAATGAATGATAGCAGAGTCCCTGCGGAGGCATCAGACTTGTCTGCCCTGCTCAGCCTTCTCCTGAAATGGAGTCATTATCTCAACAATAACAGCACAATAAAACACAGCCCCAGGCCCCGTGAGGGCAGGGAAACCCAGCCCAGGTTTATACTGAGGCCTCCACTCCTCGCGTGGGAGGAGCCGGCCTCAGGAATCCCAGGCACAGACCCGTAGGCCCGGGCTTTATCTCTGTGCTTTCTCCTTCCTCCCATTGTCCATTTCGACTTCCCATCTCCCCCACGCCAGGGGCCTGGCTTTGTCTGCAATCACAGACTGGCCCGAACTGCCCCAGAGGTGCAAGGCGGAGCAGAAAGGTCTGTCCTTCCCCTCCGGGTGGCGCAACATTCCTTTCAGACATCTCCCAGGTACGCTCCCCTTCACAGCTTGGTTTCCTTAGAGACTTTGAGGCCACCACATCCCCTGCTCCTGCCCCCAACCTAGCTCTGATGGGTGGTCAGAGGCCCCCAAGGAGGCTGCAGATTAGCTAAGAGAAGGAGAAGGCAAAACATGACCCCACTAAGTAACCAGGTCCAGCAACCCAGAATGCTAAATGACGACAGTTAGGAGGGGCACGGAAAGAGGGGCACGCAGCCACCCCTCCTTAGCAGAGGGAAAACACCATGGAGAGAGAATGCAAAAGCAGGCAGCCTAGAGATTTCTCAGAACTCAGCTGAACTCCAAAGAAACTCAAAGACCTTAACGCCAAACCCCACACTGTGCGGGGGAGGCAGGTCTTACTCTGAGGGAAGACCCTGGGAAGCAGGAGGTGGTGGGTCGGGGTGGCCAATCCCAAGCCCCGTGTTTTAACTAACTGACAGCAGCTAGGCATAGAGCAGAACTCCAGGCCTGTTCTTAGAAGAAGTAAGTCCCCTGGGGCTTGGTCTTCCCGTGTGAGTGGGACAGGGACATCCAACTCCAAGTGGATGACTTCTTTCTCCTTCTCCTCTTCCTCCCGCTCCTCCAGCTAATTGAATCAAAAGGAGCTTCTCCAATTGTCTCAGAGGGCGATGTCACATGTGGAAGGGCAACACCAATCCTACTAATTTTGGTCTTCAACCTAAGCCAGGACCTGTCACTACTGACGGATGATGGAGAGCAAGATGATCCCAACGGCAACAGCACACATGTACTCAGCGCTGTCTGCGAGGGGGGACCAAAAGAACCCTGGAATGTATTTATAGACACTTGTGTATGTATCCTTACATGTTTAAACTTCAGTCACATTCAAAGCACTCTCCGTTTAACACAATAGACCCATCGAGAAGCGTTTTCCACTGCTCACAACGAGTTTTGAACTCATTGGTTTTGATGCCTTTTAGTGCTTCCGCCATTTTTTGTGTCACCTCTTCCTCATTGGCAAAACATTTTCCTTTGAGGACTTTTTTTTTTTCACCCAGGAAACAGAAAAGAAAAGTTGCTGGGGCAAAATGGAGTGACTAGGGAGGGTGGGGCACGGGGGTTGCGCCATTTTTGCTCAGAAACTGCTGAACACTCAGCGCGGTGTGGGTGGGTGCGTTGTCACGCTGCATCTTGTTCGTGTACATCGCCCATTGTGAAATGGGCAAACGCGGTGAAAGAGTCTCCAAACAAAGCTCACCGAAGCCGAACGCAGCCTCTCACAACACCGGATAGTGCACGGATGCAGGTGGGCTCCTAGAACGCTCACCTGGTGGGGAAAGCCCCTACGACAAGGGGCCGGCCCTCCAGAAGACAATTCTGGTTTTGTTTTTTTGTTTTGTTTTTTGTTTGGTCCCCCTTATGTATGACAGGAATGTCTTGCTAATCCTCATAGCACTTGGGAAGAATTTTACAAACACCGGGAAAGATCAGAGAGCTGCCCAATGTCACACAGCTCCTGGGTGAAAAAACAGGTGCTCACACTCAGCTCCACCTGCTTGTGCCCATCTTGCTCCTTTAAGTCACAGGAATCATCTGAAAAAATGAAGACGACGTACTTCAACAGATTAAAACCTTAACGTTGAGCCTAACTGAGAATTCCTGTTTGGAGACAAAGAAAATAAATAGAAGAATCGCAGGTGATTATCCTTTCTTCTACCTTATTTTATCTGTACTATTCTAATTCAAAGTCAAGTGCTCTCAATAATCTCCAATGTAACCTAAGGAAATGTTTTGGTCTTAATTTTAGCTTCATGCCCAAGAGTCCAATGTCACATTAGTCAAAATTATTTGATCTTAAAAACCGTTACACCCCGTCTGTGCTTCAGATGCCCCTTACGTACAGTGAGAGAGCTAGACAAGATGACTGCTTGGACTCCCTGCCGTCCTCAAAGCCTGTGACTCTAGGACATTCTCACTAGCTCATCAGACACTGGAGGTGGCCTCCTCTGTCCGCCTGACCCTACTAAGTTAACGTTTTGTTGAGTATTTATTTGGTATATCACAGGATTAAAGTCATTCATCTTTTATAACAACCCTATGAATTAGGTGCTATCACTTTACATGTAAGAATATCAAGACACAGAAAGTTTAAGTAATTTGCCCAAGGATGCACAGGAAGTAGCCAAACCAGAATTTGAACCCAAGCAGTCTGGCTCTCGGGTGCTATGTTGGCCCACAATCTCATCTGTTTGCAAAAGGCTATGCTCCTAAGGAGTAGACAGTGGGCCACAAGATCCACCTACTTGCCATAGCTGATTGGACCAAGGAGGGTACCTATGCCCAGGGCAGCCCGCCCCTTGACCATGAGTGTAAGGTATGCTCTGGTGTGGAAGACATTCAGGCTTGCACAGGGAGGCTCAGAATGCATGGCCATTTGGCTGTGGGGAGCTGAAGTGAAACTGATGAGGGCTCGGGGTCCACTCACCAGATGGTCAAGGTCAAGATAAATTAGCAGACCATGCTAGTCAAATTAGAGAGAGCAATGACCCATCCTGAGGGAGTCCAACTAGAGGGAGAATTTTTCAGATGGGTCTCTGGCTCCAGGAGCTCAGAGCTGTCCCATTTTTGTCCCTTGAACCTTGAGTGTCTCCACAGCACCTGCCCTTGAATGGCGCTAGTGCAGGTAATCCTGTGTCTCCTCCAGTCCCAAGGAGCTTGCTGAAACCAGAACCTCTGAACAAATCGATTCCCTGTCTGCTTGCCAGACACTTCGCTGAGTCTGACTACACCTTTACGAAACCAATATGTTCCCAATAAGTAAGCCACTGGCTCAGGCTCTGGACGTTTCTGTAATATAGAGATTTGTGCTGTCACAATATTTATTGTAATACGATTTGACAAATAGAGCACTGGTGGGAGAGACAGTCTGTATAAAAGAGAAAAAAAAAAAAAAGGAGGTTTAAAAAAAAACAACAACCTTCCCAGCTCAAGAAAATGGAAAAAGCGGAGTGCATAACAGAGGGGAGAAAAGTCAATTAAATCATGATAATTACTTCCGCTGCTGTGCCCGAGAGCAGCATGCACATCTATTAATTAGGATTTCCATGTTGACTGTGGCCGGTTGACTTTAAGAAGGCTGCCAGTGTGCTTGGTAATAATGTTCTCCTGGAGAGCAAACATGTGAAAATATTTTCACCCTGACAATTAGCAGTTTTAAAGGAGACACACACACCCCCACGTGCGCGCACACATCCACGAGTCAATTCCCTGAGCCCCTGTGATTGGCATGAAATGCAGCAGTCTGCAGTCCCCACCCCCACCCCCAAAAGTCAAGATACCTCAACCCCATCCTTGTAATTACTTGCTCCTTCCAGGCCTCTAATTAGCACTAAGAAGCTTGCTGGGGTGCAAAGTCCTACACAGAAGCACACACAAGCTGAAGGAAGCAGAGTGTTATCTTGTTCAGGCCCTGCCCCTCACAAGACTGGCCCAAACCACTCAAGAGAACAGCCTGTCTTAAGGTGGCACTTAAAAAAAAGGGGGTTCAGAACAAGCTGACCCCATTTTCAGAACCAGACTCACAGCCAGAAATGGGAAACATCGATGGCTTAGATACCAGTGAATATTCTAAACAACCGGAGAAACCTCACTCTAAGACGATTTTTCCTGTTCAGGCAGGCAGAGGCCCACAGTGTTTGCTCAAGAGGGGTCTGTCTCAGGCCTGACTCGGGAACATCGGGCTTGGGAGTGGTGTCACAGATCACCCAGGCCGCTTGGCCAATGGAGACATTGCGGCTCAGGGAAGTCAGGCCATGTGCTTTTAGCAACAGGGCCAGGACTGAGGCCTAGGCCTGATGAACCCCAGCCAGGGAGCTCTTCTAGTGATATTACAGGCCATTGTAGGACACATTATGACACCTTACCGTGGTGTTGGCACAGTGCTGCCAATGTCAGTGCATGGTGGCAAGTTCACAACCTTATTGTCAGATGTTGGGTATGATGACAGCTCTGATGGCCATTCCAGAAAAAGAGTTCCAACATTGCTTTGATGGGTGGACTTGGAGCTGGCGTCGGTGCACAGCTTCCCAAGGGGAGTACCTCGAAGGTGACCGTAGTGATATTCAGCAACGAGGTAGGTAGCACTTTTTCTAGGGTGAGTTTATGGAATTAATGGTCCAACCTCATATATTATCAATATAATAACTACTGCTATACAGTGTCTGGCACCTGAAAGAAGGTCAATAAATACCAGTTCCCTTCCTCCTCCCTTCCCCTGCAAGAAGGAGAGGCAGACACCGGCTGTTGTGTTTCTGAGTCCTGGGGGACAGGTAGGAGGGGGAGGGGTGAAAAGGGGGAAGGAAAAAGAGAGGAGGTGCTCCAGCCCTGTGAGGCGCGAAGCTGGCACGGGCCTCCCCTCTTGCTCATCAGGGGAGAAAAGCAGGGAGCTGGGTCTCAAACAAATGCAGGACACTGTGCCGGCCACCCCTCCACCAAGCCTGTGCCACCCTCCCCGCCTGTCCCAAGCAGCTGGAAACCGAGAACCCCGGCGGGGAGCTGGGACACAGGCCGTGCTGAGTGCTCTCTGGCCAGCTGGCGGGGCTCAGCCAGGAAATCCTCTGGTCCTCAGGCACCAGGCTCTCCCCAGCCTCTGAGCAGGGGCACAGCAAGGTCAGGGTCAGGCCCAGCAGGGAAGGATGTATAGAAATAGCGTTCCCTGCACAGGCAGGGCAGGGCAGGGCAGGGCAGGGCAGGGCGGCACTGGCAGGGCTCTCAGAGGAAACGGGCTTTCCTGTCATTCCCCACCAGTGCCACAGTGGCCAAGTTAAACAACGGAGACTGCCCCCATCACACACCTAGCAGAGGCCCAGTGTGGACATCCGGACTGGCAGGCTGATGCAATTCTGTCATCCTAGCCAAACAACTGTTTAAGGCCAAAAGGAACCGATGTTAGCACTCGGCAAGGAAAGGATCAGAGGTCTTCAGACAGACTGCCCGGCTTTCCGGATGGGTAAGCTCAGCTCTGGGACTCTCCTCTTTGGCCTCAGATATCCCATTGACAAATCAGGAGTAAGTGCAGGTGCCTCTGGGTGCCACTGTCAGGCTGCATGTAAGAGCCACCCCACTGGGGGAAGTGCCTGGACCGCCACAGCTAAGGGTTCGGACCCAGGGTCAGGTGGCCTGATGAGACTTCACTTCTCGATCTGTGAAGTAGATGGGGTGCAGAAGGACCACCTCACAGGTACTGCACACGAGGCACCTTGCATTGCACCTGGCACATGGTAAGTCCTCGGTGAATACGAGCAGTGGGCGGTATACACGTCCTCCGCACCTCAGTGGTAGCTTGAGTTAGAGTTTCCGAGTCTGCCCCCACCGCCCTGTAATACAATTATTCATCCATACCCTTGCCACGGCCTCATGTAGGCAGTGACCACCCACGCCCTGACCGTGGGCCTGACCATGAGACTGGTTTGTCCAATGGGTTGTCAGAGCAGAGGCAGGGATGTCCCGGCATGTCCTGGGAGGGCCCCTCCTGCACTCTGGTCCACTGCTGTGAGAAGAACATGTCTCAGTAGCCACTACCTCAGCATAAATGTACAGAGCTGACCACAAGCCACCAAGCTGCTGGCCGGAGAAAGATGAGAGACCCACAAGCAGCCACAGCTGGCAGCCCACAGCCTGGAGTCCAGGCCGGCCTAGCCAAGTTGCAGCCCAGCCCACAGCCCTTGAACATGAGGATAAACATTGCTTTAAGCCACTGAGCTTTGGAGTCTCTTGTTATGCGGCATTATTTGGGTGATAATTAATACAACTCCCAGAGAAAGAGAGATTAAGTGCCTTGCTCGAACTCATGATGCTCGCAGGCAGCAAAGTCAGGGCTGAAACCCAGGCTGGCCCCGTTGGGCATGCCCTCAGCTGCCTCGCCAGCACGCTGTGGTGGCAGTGTTCGCCAGCGGCTAAGCAGGCCCCGGCACCTGCCCCTCTACTCCCACATGTCCCTAAGAGTAGCCCCATCAGACTGCACCCAGGGCTGATAACCACAGTGCTGGCCACAGGACCCCCTGCCCTAACAGCCTCTCTCACCTGGGCCTGGGCACTCTGCTCTGTCGCCCTGTCCTGCTTCCTCGCAGGGACAGATGGAGGTACAACGTAGGGAAGAGGAAAAGTGGGCAGCAGTTGGCAGGGAGAGCTGCCAGGCTCCTGCTGGGCCAGCCCACCTCCTGCACCCAGACAGCGGGCAGGGTGGGAGCCGGATCTTTCCAATAAATAAATCTACATGCACTTGGATTAGGAGGCAGAATTCACTGGCGACACCAGGCTCAGGGACATCAGTAAGGGAGCAGAGAAGCAGGCCGTCAGCATCGATTCTCATCGACTCATTCCCCAGGGATTCACTGTCAGGGCAGGCTCCTCTGAAAAGGCAGCGTTAGAGCAGAAAGAGGGTGGTGTTTGCAGCGAGATGGGTTCTGACCCCAGCTCTGCGCCCCGCTGGCTGTCTGGCCAGAAATTAGTTCTCTGGGCCTCACAACCCAGTGTGTGGAGAAATACTTAATCCCCAGCATTGAGTTGGTGCTCAAGAACTACTTGTGGAGTGAATCTTGTCAATCCCCAACCACCCAGATCCCCGCTTTTACACACACAGACATGCACACCCCAAGAGCAGGAGGTGCTACCTCAGCTGAGCAGACACCCCGCCCCAACTGAGGGTGCCCCTCGAGACCAGCAGGCCCTGCGGAGGGCTGGTCAGCAGCAGTGCTTGCGAATTAAGCCTCTACATTCTCAGTCACCTGGGCGTGGGGACAGGTTTCTTTTGGTCCCTTGGTTTAAGGACACTGAGATGACAGGAGAGACATTTCTGGCCCCAGTTCACCCCACTCTGTATCCAAATCATGCATCAAGGTGGAAAGTGGGTCCCAACTGGGGGCAAGGAAGCTCCCCCAGGAGCGCCCACCCCATCACTGGCTGGAGTACAGGTAGGTTTCCATTTGCACACTGGGCAAACCCTGGCAGACCCCCAGCTCATGCCTGCTGACCTGTGCCTGCTCCCACCCTCTCTCGTCTCCATTCCTCCCTCACCACCACCAGCCCTCATTCTGGAACCTTCATAGATGCTGCTCCCCGACACGACACCCATTTCCACCACAAAACCTCGGCTCTTGCTGGAATGTTCTTCTGCCAGTTCTTTGTATGGCCAGGTTCTTCTCATGGTTCAGGTCCGCACACAAATATCACTTCGTCGAAGAGACACGTGACCACCCCCCACCAAGGTCCCTCTCTCATGTTATCCTGTTTCATATCTCTGTATGACTTTCTCTCCCTAAAATCATTGACTTGCTTTCTTTAGCTCTCCTTTTATGTCTGCCCCATCAGCCTTAAGCCCGTTAGGCTGTCTCTTGAAAGCGCTGTTCATAGTTTGTATTTCCATCTAACTGGTCTGTTGCAGTGGCTCCGTGAGCTATGAATGAATGAATGAATAATGAATGAATGGTTGAATGAATGAATGGATCAAGGATCCTACCACTGACTTCCTATGGTATCCAGCCCTCCTAGATGGAATTTCAACCTGAAGCCCCAGTACTACTGACCTGGGCACGGTGAGTGGCACAGAACAGATACAACGTGTGATTCGGTGAAACAGCTGCCTTGTTTTTAGGCCTCAGTTTCCACAGCTATAAAACGAGGCATTGGGACAGTCAACCCTCTTCAAATTGTGGGGCCGGAAACGCCCCGGAAGGGGTTCCCACCCACTGCCGCGCTGCTGCGGGTTTCACATAAGCAAACGCGCAAACTCAGGACGGGGCAGAGTTGTCACGAAGTTGAGAGCCCTCTTTGTCAAGCCCTGTCCCTCCTATCTGGTGCGAGGAGGGGACAAATCTTCTTTCTTCGGCGCAATAATGGTGCTGGGAGATGGTAGCTGTCTTTTTTCTTTCAGTGTCCTCACTCTGCAACAGGAAGCGGTTGTCAACCAGATGGTGATGTCAGTCCTGACTTTTTAACAATTTTATTGGTAAAGGAAATGAAGCCTGGGACCCTCCACCCTGGTGCTCTGCTGACTTGCCCCAAACAATGAGGCATTTTCCACCACACAATGAAGCTTTAAACCGCCCGAGGATTCCTTCTTTGCTTTTGTCTGTTTCCTATTCTGGGCTTCCTTTGAAAAAGTGGTTTTGCTGCTTTATAACGTTTGACGATCTCTGAAGGCTCTATCTCAAGGCCCCATTCCCAGGCCCTTGGGTCCCAGGCACTCGGTCCCTTCGACTACCCTTCACATCACAGCCTCTGAGTGGCTCGGAAAGTTCTCCAGGTCCCGGTGTGCTTGCTTCCCAGGTATGCAGAGCTGGGCTGGCAGATCCAGAGGACCTAGAAGGGTTCTGCTCAGTCCAGTTCGGCCCTGCCCAGTGATCTGCCAGGGTCACTGTCCCCCCGCCACACGCTCCTTCTTAGGCTTCTCAGCACCAAGTTTTACGCAGCTTGCAAATAAAAGGCAAGATAACAAGCAGCTCTTGAGGTACATTTGCTGTGCAGGCATGCCTCTGGGCCCTGCCCCTGGGAGGGTTGTACGACCCCTATTTTTAGCCTCATTCAGAGATCCCTAGTATCTTATTCAAAATTACACAGCAAGGAAAGGCACAAAGCCAGTTCTTAGAGCTCTTTCTCCCAGCAGCACCTGCTGAGCTAAAATTTCAAGAGCGCTTTGGCAGCCTATCCCGGACATGAGAAACGTAAGCCTATCTTCAATTTACTCACCCTGTACCCACAAATGCCAGGTGCTGAGCACTGGGGCTGTGCCAGGCACGTCAGTGCATTATCTCAACCCACAAATGAGGCTCAGAGAAGTTCTGTGAGTTGCCCATGATCTCACATAAGTGGCCAAGTCAGGATTGGGGCTACGCCCGTTCCAAGTGCACCCTCTTCCTTTGTGTCTGTGCCCAAGTCGTGGGTCCTGGTCCCTGCCCGCAGGCACTCAGCTAGCCTTTCTCTGCTTGGCATCATCTCTCTAGAAGCAGCTTGGCTGAGCCCCTGCCTTGCAGAACAAGGAAGAGAAGACTGCTGAGGACAGGAGTAGACTGGCAGGGATGGGGAAAATCTGGGGCTTGGAGTGGCAAACCTTCAGGGCTGCTCTGAGTGAGTGAGGGCGCTAAGGACAGAGGGACAGCAGCTCCTGCCAGGCAAGAAGTATGCAAGGTGTCTGAAAGGGTAGGCCTAGCGCCAGAGAGCTATACAGAGAGACATGGCTGTGCCCTGTCACTTACTAATTAACGCACACACACACGAGGCCACATACAGAGGATTTATCTCTGCCCCTGAGCAAAACAAGTAATTTGTGTCCTTTTGCACAATGTGTGTGTGTGTGTGTGTGTGTGCCAACAGGTTCTGGCATTCCTAGGAACCCGAGGGGCCCAATGGTGTCAACAACAGCAGCACCCTGGGCTGGGGGCTGCTCAGGGCATCCCCTCTCTCTCTCTCCCTCCCTCCCTCCCTCCCTCACATACCCTCTTTGGCTAAGAACCTACCAGCCCCTCCTCTAGTCCAATGAAGTTATTGCATGAACCTGGCATGTGCCTTAATGACAATGATGCCAGATAACCTTCAGGGATGGGGTTGGTGCCCAGGTAGCTACAGAGCTACAGACAGCGTCCTGTCATCTGCTGAGCTCCCCATTTCCCCTGGGCTCCCTTCTTTGCATTCCCTTTTTGAGCTGAAATTGGCTGGTTTCACAGGGTACATGAGGCAAAGTAACTGCTACTCCCCTAACTTTCAACCCTAACTCATAACTTTAACCTTAGGCTTTATGTAACAAGGCATTACTAGATTTCACCTTACATATGCACGTGCACGCACACACATACACACGTGCACACGCCAATAGCCTCAGGCCACACTGCTCACTTTGTCCGAAACACCTCCCTGCCTTTGCCCAGGCTGCACCCTCACTGGGCATGCCAGCCCCACCTTCTCCACCAGGCCATCTGCTCTTCATCCTCTAGGAACCAGAGAGAGAGTCACTCTCTGAAAAGACAGGTTCACAGCCCCATCAGAGTTTGCTGCTCCCGCCCCATATGCCCTCTGTGATTCTCGTGATTCTCATGTTTATCACCCCCTTGGACTGCCCTCCACGAGAGCAGAAGCGTCCTTTAGTTTAAACACAGTTTCTATTGTACATAAGAAATAGAAAATGTCTATCTCCTGGAGGAAGGAAGGGAGGAAGGGAGGAAGGGAGGGAGGGAGGGAGGGAGGGAGGGAGGGAGGGAGGGAAAGACACAGTAGCAACAATCACAGAGCTGAGCTCCTGATGCACACCAGGTACCTCAATGAACACACTGCAAACTCAAGCTCAGTTCATTATTACTGGTACCTCATGAGGGAAGGGAGGCACAGAGAGGTTAAGCCATTTGTATAAGGTCACACAGCCAGGAAGTGGCCAGGTTAGGATTTGAACCCAGGCCTGTAGGTCGGCAAAGTACATGCTCTTCGCCCTGGGTAGGTCTGCCTGGCTGTGGAGAGAAGATGCCTCAGGCCCACCCAGTGGAGACTGGGGAGGCTTGCTTTGATGAATTACAGCAGGGAGAACTAGGTTAATGGCAGTACACATGGTGTTGCTGGCCTTGAACACTCATGGGGTTAACTGTGACAACTGTCATCCTGGGAAGTGACCTAAACCTTCTGTTCTTCTTCTGGGGGTTCCTTATTTCACCCACAGCATCCGTCTCCATTCAGGAGCTTGTCAGCACATCAAAATGGTGCTGTGATTAACTCACCGAACAAACTTTACACTTGCAGCTGAAGAACGTGTTATTTAAAAGGCATAAAACATGGCACATGCCATCAAGGAGTTTATCACGAGAAGATTTCTGATTCTATTTCCAAGGCTAATTGTAGAGTGTGCCTCCTTCTCCCTCTCTTCTCACATCCGGTGAACGGTGCTGAGAGTCTAATGGAGGCAGTTAAAACATCCACACATCAGATTATGTCAATAAACGTCACCTCGTTGGACAGCCACCAGTGGGAAAGTGGTGGCTACGGAGTGAGAAGGTACGCGTGTACGCGTGTGTGTGCGCATACGCTCGTGCGTGTGTGTGTGTGTGTTTAAAACTCCACTTAGTGACCAGGGACATGGACGTACTTAAACCACATTCGTAGAACCGAAGTCTGTTACTCTGGGGCATGAGACAGATGTTAACCCAATTCTCCATCACCACGCTGGCCGGTCCAGCCATACTCAGAAACGACAGTGCTGCTCGCATCTGCCCGTTCCTTTAAAATTTAGGAAAAGTGGGATAAACCCCAAACACTGGAAAACAGGAACTCAAAGCAGTAAACGTGCACGCATGCTCACAGCAGCACCAGCCACAACAGCCAAAGGGTGGAACCAACCCAGATGTCCACGAACAAAAGACTAGAGAAGCAAACTGTGGTCTGCGCGTCGGGGGCGCGTTGCTGGGCTGACACCCTACAGCACGGTGACGCCAAGGGAAAGGCCAGGTGAAACGGGCTGCGTGTGGTACAACCCTGTCGGTGTGGGGGATCCAGAACGGGGGAATCCACAGAGGAAGGAGGCGGCCCAATGCGCGGGAAGAAGAGGACGGGGAGAAACTCCTTCGTGGGTCAGGGGGGCTCTGCCTTGGGACGGACACAGACGTTTTCGAACCGGAGACGTGGTTGCCCGGCACCGTGAGTGGACTGAATGCCACTGAACCGTTCACTTTAAAAGGCTGGTTTTAGGATGTGTGGATTTCACTTCAATCAATGATGATTATTATTGTTGTTGTTTAATTTAAGAGAAGCCTGAGCCCTCCCGATGAGACGCAGGCTGCAGGGTGAACCCTGGGCATCGGCGTCAGCCTGCCCTGACCTGCGCGCTCTTTCCATCCCTGGGACCTAAGCAATCACGTTTGTACTCTCTCAGCCTCAGTTTCCTCTTCTAAAGAATGGGGTCTCACCCAGCTGTGCAGGGGGGTCTAGCAGGTACTAGATGGGAAAGCAGTTTTGAAACAGTGAGATGTGTTAAGGTAACATCCATTGGAGACTTAAGGGTCAAGTTACTGCACTTCTCATTTCTCACTGTCTTTCTCATTTCATCCTCAAAACAAACCCATTTCACAGAAGAGGGAGCTGAGGTTTAAAGAAAATCAGAGGTAGAGCTGGATTTCAAGCCCAGACTGTTCTAACCAGAATGCCTCACTGCCATACTGGTTACCATTGCTCGGGGAGCTGGCTAAGCTGGGCTCAGGGCATCTTGAGATAAACACCAAGCACCACCCCCTCCAGATTACGACCAACTTCTGCTCCACACGAACGCTCAGCATCGAGCCAAGGAGCTGGGTCATTCTGCCCCATGTCTCACTTCAAAGAACTCACAGTGGAGATAAACAGGAAAATAACTGAGTGCTGTCAAGTATGATAAACAGTGACACACGTCTGCTCAGGGGACGCTGGGGGTGCGTCAGAGGAACTCAGAGGCACAGTGTGAAGAAGGTAGGCTCTGGTTCTAACCCTGCTTCTGCCCTAGTTGAGATGTGAGACCTTGGGCAAGTCACCTAACCTCCTCTGTGCCTCATTTGTAAAAGAAGCCTAACTCTACCTGCCTCAAAGGGTTGTGCCAAGGATTAAATAATTGAGGACATGGGAAGCGCTCAGAACAAGGCCTGACACGTGGCCATCTCTGCATGACTCGCATTAGCTCTTGTTATTACCGTGGTCTCTGCCCGCGTAGTGTGTAGGCACGGGAAAGAGTTAAGGCACGAAGTTCAGGAAAGACACGTGGTGAGCCACAACAGATCCAAATGCCGAACGAACTCAGGCCTGCTGTCCAGTGAAAGTCCATGTGGAAATTCGAGCCCTGTATGCAGAAGGGCAATGGGCAGTCATCACACACCAAGGCGAGGGAAAACATAACCCAGAACACCGTCCGCAAACCCAGGCCCGTTGGGAAAGGCGAACATCAATTTCCAAGAAATGTCAAATTACGTCCCCCGCCCTGTGTAGCTGCCAAGCCCCGGGGAGTAATTTCATGTTCAAATTGCTTTTTAATCCCATGAGATCGCCTCCCCCAACCCCCACCCCCATGGTCTCTAGAGGGTGCCTCTGGACAACATTGCTTGTCCTACCCTGCAGAGAAAATGTGAAAGCCGCAGACCAGGTCATGAGCCCTGGTGCCTCCTTTCTAGAGACAGGTGAAATGAAAAGCCTAAGACTGTGGGAAGCCTGCACCTCGGGGACCCTTTTTTATGTACCAGGAGGTACCGATTTTCTGCTCAATTTCCTGTCTCCTCTCCTGCACCAAGTCTGCCCATGGTCACAGCTGTTCTCTGGACCCAGCCTCAGAGGCACCAGTCCCCAGGGCGGTAGGAGCCAGGTGCTCGATGGGGCAAGACAGGGGAGGAGCTTTCCAACCCTCCCTGCACTGCTTCTTGCTGGAAGGCCTGGGTCAAGTTACTTCACCTCTCTGAGCCTCAGTGTCCTCACCCTTCAAAGGGGAATAATCCCACTTTTCTCCCGGGGTTGCTGCAGGAGGAATAAAACTTCAAATGAAGCACCTAGCACGTGGTAGGAGAAAACAAAGAAACGAAAGGCTCCTGAATTACTAAAATAATATCTCCGCCTGGCCCCATTCCAGCCTGGGCACTGCAGGAGGACGCTTCCCAGGATACTCCTCAGGGTCAAGCATTCTAGAGGGCCCCTCCAGCTGAGAGCACTGGAACTCAGCCAGCCCCACGAGGCCCCTGACCTGGGGCAAGTAGGGGCTGGGTCTGTCTTCCAATCCAGATCCCACTGGAGGCGCCTCTGACTTGATAGTCACATCCAGTCTATATCAGCTCTCCCCCTCCCCATGCCCAGTGCTCCACACTCCACAAGAATGACTCCCGCTGTGCCCCAGGGGCTCCCACCACTCCCGATTTACACGTGGGCAAACTGATGCCCCAAGGCACTGACGGCACTAACTGACTTGCCTCTGATTCCCAGGCCACTGAGCAGGGCAGCTGAGATTCCAACCCAGTAAATGCCAGACTCTCTAATCCACTCAGCACGTACCCCCAAACTTGAGTAGCGCCCACCATAGGCACATCCACTCCCCCTGCATGCTGCCTTCACTCATGTTACCTTATCCCTACCCCCTGAACTATTCTCCATTGCATCTTGTTCTTTCAAATGACTTAAAACCTACTCAACGTTTAAACTTAACCTTGTCTTAAGTATCTCTATCTAGGAAACCATGGGTTTGAGGTGTTCAATATACTTTATCAAATACTCATTCAAATAGCTATAGAACTATTAAAACAGAAACCATTCTAGAGCGCGTGAGTTCCACCTACACTCATGTGACATGCCACACGCCCCGACTGCTGATGACCTTCCTCCGAGCCTTGGAAGTGCACCCGGCCTCCCAGAGTTAGGTTTGACTGAGAACTGCCCAAGGCTTTGATTACTCAGCCAATGCTCCAAAAATTGTTGGATTGAGTCTGTGGAATGAGAAAGTATTTGTTCTTCTAGCCCCGAGACAAGTTAGACGGATTTTTACAGTGAAACAAGTGACATGAAGAGGATCGCTTTGACAATTTTCTTTAGATGTCCGAGCAAGCATGAAGCTGCCAGTGCAGGCACCTTCCTTGGGGAGAGCCCTGGCTTCTCGGACCCCGACCAGCACAGCCCCAGCGCAAGCTCAGCTGCCGTGGGCTTGTGAATGAGACTGGAAAATCCAAAACAGCATCTGCCTTACCCCTCCCCTTCCCCAGCACCGTGCACCCAACACGCACTTAATGATCAGTTAGGAACTACACACTCGTGTGTGGAACTTCACAAAGTACAACCACATTGCAAAGGAGGAAAGCGTGCTGGGTTGGATAGTGTCAGCCCCCCAAAACTCGTGTCTATGGCAATCGCATGGCATTGTTTGGAAAAGGGTCTTTGCAGATGTGGCTAGTTAGGATGAGGTCCTAAATCCACTGATGGCGTCCTTCTAAGAGGAGAGGACATGCAGAAAAATAGACCCGCGGAGGGAAGACGGCTGTGTGAAGATGGAGGCAGAGATTGTAGCTGTCAACAGATGGAATGTTAAGCAGTGGTCATTGGCACCAGTTCAACGCCGAGGGGAAACCCCAGTTTGGGGCGAGGTGAAGAAGGAAACTTTATTCAGTGCAAACAGCTCCACTGTGATAGAGCACGGCTGTGTTACAGCTCAGTAGTGTTACAGCTCAGTTATGAAAGCTGAGAGGTAGCTCTGGGGACAGGCAGCTGTAAACCAAGGAACATCAAGGACCCCCAGTGACCACCGGGCGCTGAAGACTCAGGTAGGATTCTTCCCTAGAAGCCTAGAGTGAGTGAGGCCCTTGCTGGCAGTTTGATTTCCTACTTTTAGCCTCTGGAACTGTGAGACAATACACTTCTTTTGTTTTAAGGCACTTGGCTTGTGGGAATTTGTTCTAGCAGCCCTTGGAAACTAATACAGAAGGCAAGTGTGGAGGCCCAGAGAGCCCAGGTGACTGAGCTGAGGTCCCCAGAACTGGAACTAGAATCCAGGCCCCCAAGCATGGCTCTCAATCTCACCCTGAGAAGAGTCACTTCCTAGAAGTAGCCAGAGCACAAGGTAGACAGACATCCAGACCCTACCCCCGAACTGTCGCTGATTTTAATTCAACTTTAAGAAAAATCCCTGAGATTATCATTGCCTCCGTGGAAGCAGATGATAATGATGATGATGATGATGATGATGATTTTAGCTTCTGCATCACAAAGAGCTGTGAAAAGTGGTCAGAATGCCACGGGTCATTAGCCAGGTCTCCACTAGCTTTGGGGACAGATGCGCACACCCACGACTCCCCTTAGCGCCGGCTTTTCATTCTGCCAAGCAGCCCCACCCAGGTGTCCATGAGACCCGCCCTTCATGAAAAGTGGTGACCAGCACCGTTTCTTCCGGGTAGACATCTCCGGGCTGCTTCGGCCCGCGGGGAGGAGGACTCACCCCCACTACCAAGACGTCAGACAAGTACTTTCAACAACCCCCGAGCCCCACCCCCACCAAGGATGGCCTCAGGTTCGCTGCTAACACAGCCGGGCCGGGAGAACGTTTACGATTGACATAAACTGATTTCTCCCCCTGCGTTTCCCCCAGGTGCCCCCTGGGGGCTGGGCTTGTGGCTCACCTCACTTAAACACCCCCTCTACCTTCCACCTTCCCCCCTCCCTGCCTTCCACCTTCCCCCGTCCCTGCCTTCCGCCTTCCCCCCTCCCTGCCTTCCGCCTGCCCTCCCCGCCATCCACAAACACTTATTGGACTCTTCTACTGCCAGGCACCGCGAGATATACTCTGGGTCCACAGGAGAAAAAAAGAGCTGATAGGGCCCCTGCCTGTGGTCCTAAGTGAATTCTAGAAATAGAGAGCCAGGAACCAGAATAAAGATAAACAACAATGTAATCTGATAAAGACCATGCAGTCGGGCTCTGGGCTGGCAGCATTCTGTTCTTATTTTCAAGGCTTTAACTGCTGGTCCAACGTGGCTCTGAGTGCTGAGAGCATGCTGCTGATTCGGAGATTCTCGTGGACGAAGGGTCAGGGAGCAAGCACCGGAACGTCTTTGCCCAAAGGTGAGTTCATCATCCCTCTGGCTCTTCCAACTCTTAATACTCTATCCCTATCCTCTGAATTCCTATGATTTTTCTTAGCAGCCTGCACCATCTCCTAGGTACCCCAGCTCACACACTCAGAGACACCCCGTTTCTGCTCTCGTTCCATCCAATTCATTCCAAAGTCCTACAGAGTCTTCCAAACTGCCTCCTGTCCCCGTCCCCTTAACGCCACCCCAGTGTCCCGGCATTTTCTATTGCTTGGATCCGTGCAGAGGGCAAGTTGTTCCAGTCCCTCACCTCTTCAGCCCCGTCCTCTTCACCCCCATCAGAGCAACTAGACCACTGGCCTGATCCAAAACCTTCAGAGGCTCCCCAAGGCTGAACCACTAAGTCCAAGTTCAGCATTCCAGAACTCTGTAAGCTGGCTCCAACCAACCTTTCGGACTCCATGTTTCACTATTCCTCTACATGTTCCAGAAATACCACCAAAAGGGATAGTCATTCTTGGATGAACATGTGTACCATGGGCTTTCCCTTGTCAGAGCAGTGACAAATGCCACCCCACCACCGGAAGTCTTCCTCCCAACCCCCATCCTTTGAGTCCACCTCAATAAAGGCTTTCTGCACCCCTCTCCGTCTGCACCCCTCTCCGTCTGCACCCCTCTCCGTCTGCACCCCTCTCCGTCTGCACCCCTCTCCCACTTTGGTCCTCCAAAAAGCCTTCACTGTCCTTGTGGATTATGCTCCTGGCACTATTCCTACCGTACTTGGTGTTACAGTCTGTCCTGACTCCCCCTATTTTCTTAGGGGGCTGACGTGGGCAGGAACGTGGTCCCATAGACCAGTGACTAACTTTTAATGCCCGGTAGGGCCTGGAAAATATCAAGTACTCAACTGATGGGAGGCAAATCCAGTTGCCTCCACTGTCCTCTGCTCCTACCTGTCCTACCACCGTCCCGGACCATCACGGGGCGGGTGCACTGGTTTAGCAGAGCAGTTTACCATAACACGTTACCATCATGTTAAAGTAACAACATTAAAAGTAACATGAACACAGCAATCATAAAATCACTGGCTTTGAGCAGACGCGGGGGAGGATTCCCTATTAAAGCCCTCAGGACACCTTCCCCTCACTATTTCTTCTTCTCTCCCACTATTTTGGGGACCAGTGTGAACAAACTGAGGTTCCTTACTTCCTAGCTATATGCACGGGTATCCCCCATCTGTAACCCCTACCTGTAGACCCCAAGCACCTCTCCCCTAGCTTCTTGAGTCCCGACAGGTGTGCATGAGTGCACATGCATGCACATACACGTTTGTGTGTGCACATGTGTATGCACGTGTGTGTGCAGGCGCGCATGCGTGTGCATGTGCGTGTGCGCGCATGTGCGCATGTGTGTGTGTGCAGGTGCACATGCATGTGTGTGTGTCCCCACACAATGCCTGGCCCCAGCAGGCCCTTCCTAGGAGGGCAGGCTTGTTCTGTCTCCACTCCTTGGCTTCTACTTTGGCCCCTGTAATCCATTCTCCATGCAGCAGCCAGAGGTTTACTTAAAATGCAAATTAGAACTTCAGAGCTCCTCTGCTTAAAACCATTGGAACCACCCTCATTGCACTTGGAAGACATTCCACTCTTCAAAGGCCTGCGCTCCCCACCCCTGCCCACCTTTCCCCCTGTATCACTCAGTGCCCCCTGCCCATCCAGCCACATCCAGCTTCGCTTCCTGAGATTCCCGAACACACCTTTGTGTTTGCTGTTCCTTCTCCTGGAGGGCTCCTGACCCGTCAAAGACCTCTGGGGTCTGCCCAACGCCAGTGCTCCCAAACACCCCTCGATTCCCTTTTCCACCAGGTGAGGGACCTTCCACCTTCCTCGTGAGGGATCTGTCTTTGTCCAACACCTGACTGGGTGCTAAGAACGAATCATCCTTAAGGTTTTCAAGTCTAGGGCTGGCCACCTGGCCTGGGTTCAAATTCCAGTTTTATCTCTTAGCTGTGTAATCTGGACAGTTATACTCCATCTTTCTGTGCCTCGGTTTCCTTGTGTACAACATAGGAATGAAGACAGAAGCTCCTCTTCAGAAGAGCATTAAGATGACCTCATAAACGAGACACTGCCCACACTTTGCACACTCAGCAAGCACTACCACCTCTACCAGACCGGGGCTCTCTGCAGCCTGCCATGCATGCCCTGGGCCCGGCTGAGAACGAGCAGCCATTGATCCCCAGACCTCATCCCTATGGCACAAAGCTGGGCCCCTTACCCATGAAACCCCCCTGACTCGCAGCCAATCAGCATCTGGGCTGGGCCCCTCAGGTCTGCAGATGGGCAAACAGCTCTTAGGACTGGAGTGGGGACAGGGGTATGGGGAGTGGCCCCGAAGTCACATGGCAGGAAGACACCTAGCCAAGCTTCAAATCTGGACTCCAATGTCCGGGGCGGTGGACGAAGCAGGTGTCCCCAGGCACTGGTGCCCCGGAACACATCTCAGAGAGGCATTCCGCCTTTTTAAACCCCAGTTCAGTCCCCCAAGGGCCCCTTCCCTGCCACAGCCAAGGACGATTGCACCCAAGTTTCTCCTTGATTCGTGGAGAGGGGGAGTGGGCCCGGGACTTTGGGAAACATAGGGGGGCCCTTCCAGCCAGAGCCACACCCGAAACAAAAACCTTCTGTGGGGAGGAAAGCAGCACTTCTCCAAGGCCCAGGACCCCAAGAGGTGGCCAGCCCCTTCCCTTAGATAAACAAGGCACGACAGCACTGCCCTGTTTCGTGAAGGTGGCCAAGGAGGTCCCGGGAGGTTAAACGAGGTTCTCACGGCCACCGGTGGGCAGCCAGGGGACCTGGAGCCATGACGTTACCCACCTGCATGGAGGCAGCACTGGGCACATGCCAGGCGCCCTCTGGCCCTAGAACCATCATGGTGGCCATTTTACAGATGAAGGAATGGGGGCTTTGACCAGGGGACAACACCACTCTGAGGCACCCACTCGTGGAAGTGCTTTCAGTTTTCTCCCACGATGCCCCAAATCTGCGCTGCTTCTCCAGATGCCATAGGCACGCCCTTTTATTCCACAGGAATTTACTGGGTGTCTTCCACACGCCCAGCTCTGTGCCAGCCAACATGGATACACTGGGCAACTAAGCCAAGTCACCTCGAGAGACAGACGGAGACAGGCGAATCATAAGAGGACTGTGAGTGGTCCCCAGTTCTGTGGAGGAAGCCAGAAGGGGCCGTAGAGAAGGAATCCTTTCAGAGAAGGCCTGTCTGAGGAGGTGAACATTTGGTTTATGGTTTTAACCGATGCTTTGGGGAATATTCAAACATACACCCAAACAGAGAGGATACTACAATGAACCCCCAGGTACCAACCCCTCAGCCTCAGCAGTCCTGCTGTTCTGATTCTGGTGCTATTTAAAAATAAATAAGCACATGTAGTTTTAAAAGAGTCAGGCTGGGGGTCAGAAGATCTGAGGTTTAATCCTGGCACTGCCCTGCACGGGCTGTGTGGCCTGAGGTTGTAGGTCAGGCCCCTGTAGCCCACAGCCCAGGCGGCATTCCTATGTGGCAGAGAGCAGTCATAGCCTTCCGGAAGTTTCCTTGTCCCAGGAGACGGCCTCCTGGGTAGACATTGGGCCTCTGTGGAGGGAAGTCCTGCCATTAGCCCTGATTGATGATCTGACAGACTGCCTGAGAAGTCCCTGCCTATCGCCACCCACAATCCTGCACAGCCCCGCTCTTTGGAAGGGGCCAGGAATATCAGGCCCAGGTAGGGAGACCAGAAACTTTTGCAGACAGCTGTTACCTAGAGTCCTGCTCGACAGCCCAGGAAGAGGGTTCCCGAAGAGCTCAGCTGCAAATGCACTTAGAGCAAAGCTTCCCAATGTTGTGCAAATGCAAGTCCATTGTCCAGTCAGGAAAAGTGCGGGACCAGGTGGCCGGCTCTCAGACAGAGGGGCTGGTCTGGACCCGGGCCCTGGTCTCTTGCATTAACTGGACTTTCATTCACAGCACACAGATGGAGTTGACACTGAGCTGCAGGCTTAGGTGAAATTCAGTTGAGCCAGAAGAGGTTCCAATCCCAGATCTACAGGATCCGCGAGCTCTGGGGCCTCTGGTGATTCCTGTCACCTGTCAGAACCTCCGTTTTTCCCTCATCGAGATGAGAGTGGCAGTACCTACATGAAGACTGTGATCCAAAAGCGTGTCAAGAATCTTAACGCAGGGAGTTCCCTGATGGTGTAGTGGCTTAAGGCTTCAGCGTTGGCGCTGTCAGTGCTGCGGCCTGGGTTCAATTCCCAGTCAGGGAGCTACCCACATACCAAAAAGCAAAAAAAAAAAAAAAAAAAAAAAAAAAAAAAAAAAAAAAAAAAAAAAAAAAAAAAAAAAAAAAAAAAAAAAAAAAAAAGAATCTTAACGCATGCGCCCTGGGCAGAGGCTGTTTGTGTGGCCTGGTGGCCTGGTGGCGGAGGGGGTGCCTGGCCCCCAAACGCGTGCTAATTAAGCGTCCTGATAGATGCGCTGGGAGGCCACGAGCAGCCCCGAAAGCAGCCTGCCTGGGTTCGAGTCCTGACGCTGCTATTTGCTGACTGTGACTGTGGGCAAGGAGCATCGCGCCTCCTGCCTCAGTTTCCTCTCATGCAGCAAGGGGATAAGAGTAGCAGTTAGCTCATGGAGTTGTTGTGACCACATAGATCACAGCCGACACATACTAAATGCTCAGTAAATGCTGCTCCTGACAACGTGCCTGGCAGCGATTGTCCAGTTGCTTCCCTGGCCACAGTGCCCCCTCCCCACCCAGGAGCCACTTTCACTGCTGCTCCCCTATGTTTGAAGGGCTAATAGATGTTAGTGGGATTAAAATGCAGTTGAATTCGGGTGGGGGAAACCCGAGGGAAGCAGGAACTGGCTGATCTAACAAAACCACTAAATCTGAGGCGGGCGCTGTGTTGTATGAATCATGGGTGTGAATGTGCATGAACAGTGGGGTGGGGGCGAGGGAGGAGGGAGACAGGCTCCTGGGGCTAGAAAAACCCCCTCCCCCAAACTGGTTTTGTCTGGTTTTCCAAGGGGACAAGGTTCAGGGAGGTCTTGAGCAAGGCTGAGGAATGTTCCAGAGGGCCCCTAGGGAGGGGGCTGGAGGGGGTCTGCAGCCTCACAAGGGTCCCATTGTGTCTTCTCTGCGCAGGCAGCCCCCACAGCGGCCCAGTCTCTGGGGAGCGCCCCAGAACAACAAAAGCTGAAGGAGGGGAAGGGTGAGGAGGGGGACACGCTGGCTGGGACAGAGCCTGGGAGAGGGGATGGAGGGGGTGGGGTAGAGGGCGCTCCTATGCTAAGTCACAAAGGTCAAGTTGGGTGGCGGGGCTGCACTGCACTGGGCTCCCCGGTCAACCCCAGTCCCACACTTCAACAAAGAGGGACGTGGTAGACCAGAAAATCAGGAGATGGCCACGCCTGGAAAGGGCTAAATAAAAGTCCTTTATTTGCCTTAATATCCCTTAAATGCACAAACTTGAAACCCTAAACCTTCCCTCTCTATTTCTTTTGGATGCGGCTGTGCCTGGCAGAGCTTCTCCCTCTTGCCTGAGCTCCTGACCAAAATTATACCCGTTTCCTGTTTAAAACTCTCTAATTCCGCGGGCTTCTGAGTTGCTCAGCTTTGGCTCCGGAATGGCTGGCAGGCAGGGTCGGGGGTTGGCTGCCCAGGGGAGTCCAGACTCAAGCTAACGATGCAGACACCACCCTGGGAGCCCCCAGAGTGGCTGGGCCGGGGTCCAGTGTGGATGGGGGAGAGTACCCAGCCCCTAGCTGGATAGGGTAGTGGTTAAGCTGGGAGAGGGGGTCCTCTGGAACCTTCCTGAGACTACATCCTGGTTCTGCTACTTCCCGGCTGTGTAACCTTGGGCAAGCCACCAAATCCTTCCAAGTCTTGCTTTCCCCATCTGCAAAATAAGGATGACGATGACAGTACCCATGTCACATGGCAGCTATGAGCTTTAGCTGGAAGATGCTTGGGAAGCTGCCTGGCCCAGGGTGAGGACAGAGTGTGACCGCATGATCGTGATGCTAACGGTGGCACCGTCTTCTGAATAATCCCCAACCCCAGAGACAGGTTTGCCAAGAGCTAAGTGTGGGAGGGCACTCAGCCCCCTGCCCCTCTTCAGTGACCACCAGCAACGGAGCAGACCTGAGGGGGGCTGGCTCGAGAGCCTTTTTGAAAGTGTGTTCAGATGTTAATAAGTGCACCGCCCCCCACCAACCCTCACCCAATGCTCTGTGATCAGTGAACTCTGGGAAGTGCTAGCCAAATCGGATCTTCTGTGTGGGACTTATCAGAGCCTTTATTTGCCCAGTGGGCACCTTGAATCTCCAGAAAGGGAGGCAGAACACACGTTGGTTCTCACACCTCTCTGCTGCACCATCGATCAGAGCCGGGGTTAATGTTCTGCATCATCCACTCAGGGAAAGGCTGCATGTACCACTACTTCCTTTCATTTAGTCACTCTTTCAGCTCTCCCTGAGTCCTTCTCCCTCGTGTACACAGGCACCCCACAAACCCTTGCCGAGAACCTCATCCTGTCAGGCCCTGTCCTGGGCACAGGGGCAATTAAACGACGAATTTGCCAGAAACAGAACTTGAGAGCCTTGCCGTCTCATCAGGGAGACACTGCGGGCGTGTCTGCCCCTCCCCCGCTTTCATTAACGGGGGGACTTTCTCCCAGATGTGCGTCGCTCTGCATCCCTCTTGTCCATCATTCCTCACATCCATCAGCACATCCGACCAGGTCTACCCCGAGGTATGTCCCAGATCCGGGCACCGCTCCCCATCTCCGACGACTCCGGCGCTGGCCCCAGCCCCCCACCACCTCCGACCTGGATGCCCCGGCCGGCTCCTCACCCATCTCCCTCTTCCTCTCCTGCCCCACCAGTCTTCTCCCCAGAGTTAACTGCAATCAGGTTGTGCCACTCCCCTGCTTGAAACTGCCTGCTTCCCCTCTCACTACACCAACACCCAACGCTCTGCTGTCTCCTCCGGGCCTCCGCAAGCCCACCCGGCCCCCCAGCCTGCACACCGTTCACCTCCCCACCCACTGTCCTCCCGCTGTGACGGCTCCTGGCAGATCGCACCCCGGGCCTGGGCACTTGCTGGCCCCTCGGCCGGCAGTGCTCTTCCCCTGGAGCCTGCCCCGCTGTCCGCCTTCTCCGTGAGGCTGCATCTGGCCCTCCACCCAAAGCAGCTCCTCCCAGGCTACCACATTTCCCCACCTGTTTCCTTCCCAGCTCTACCTCCGTTTGAAACTTTTGTATTTCGTTTGTTTTCTCATTTCTGTTCTCTGTCATCGCACTGGGAGGTAGGAACGCCCACGGGGACAGGGGCGTTCCCTCATGCACGGTTCTGGTCTCAGTACATAGAATAATGCCTATCCATAAACAGGTGTTCAGAAGTGTTTGCTGAAAGAATGGGTGAAGGAGAATGCTCCGTAGAGAGTGGTGGGGACAGTCACTGGGTTGTGGCATCACTGATACGGTCCCTGATCCCGGTCTGACAAGGGAGACACTCCTGCACATCATCACTCCCAAGCCTAATGACAAGGACCCAGGCTCCAAAGCCAGAAGTCTGTGCCACTTGGGAAGTTGCAGCTGAGACCATGTACTGTGCCAAGCGCTGCACTTTACACAGGAGGTAACTTTAAAATGCTTCATGTCAACCCTAAGAGGCAGGTTTCGTCCCCCTGATTATAGCTAGAGTCACACAGCCAGCCTTAAAACAGCAGATCAGCAAATCTTTCACTACAAAACCAGTCCACCATGAGAGGCTGTGAGGAATGCATGAAGGAGGGAATGAGTGAATGAATGAATGGACCTTCCAAGTTGACGAAATGGGGAGGGAAACCATGGTGGCTGTGGTGGCCCCATCAGAGCCTTTTCTCAGCACTGTCACTCAGCCCCTTAGCCCCACCCCATCCCTACCCCGCCCCTGCTTCTCACCTGTAACAGGGCAGGGGGAGCCTTGCTGCCTACCCTCTGGGTGGTTGTGAGAAATCACATGCGCTGACAGTGCCATGTGCTCGACAGACATGCAGGGTCACTACTAGGGACTTCGTCATGGCCTTAATGAGCAACTCCCCCCCCCCCCAGGAATGCTGTGGTAGAAAGCACGCCAACAGCAATGCCCATCCTCAAAGAAATACTCTCCCATGGAGAATTTCAGGTCCAACGACACCTGCATGAGATGAGGATGCCACCTCATAGAAGACCACCAGCCATGGCCCTGAGGACACCAGCATCTCAAGAGGTCAGCTTCAGAGAGGCCTTGCAGCCCATGGCCCTGAGGACACCAGTGTCTCAAGAGGTCAGCTTCAGAGAGGTCTCACAGCCCATGGCCCTGAGGACACCAGTGTCTCAAGACGTCAGCTTCAGAAATCCCTCGCAGCCCTACGCTGGGGCCCAGGACTATGCATGTTCACACAGGTCCTGTAGTTATTAAACTCTTCCAGCCAGGGCAGGGGTGCAGTGGGCAGACAGAGCAGGGGTGAATGCTCGCACTGGGCTCGTGTCGGCAGGTCTGCAGTTTGCTGCCCGCTGCATGATTGAGGACATCTCTGCCTCCTCTGGTCATTACTTATCTTGTGCCCATAGCAAGGGGGCAAAGCAAGTCATCACCAACATTCTGCCTACCCTGACATTCATTGCAGGTTCCATTGCGGGCCCTGGGAGCAGGCCACGCCCCAGAGAGGACAGGCAATAACCCCCCAAGCGGAGTGGCCCAGCCTGAAACAAGGCCGTGGCTTGGGCCGCCGGCATGACCTGAGCCCTGGGCTCTGTTTTCTATCTCCGTGGTGTGAAAATACACTCCTCCAGTGATGGTGGAGGAACCAGAGGACCCTCACGTTCATTTCCCAGGAATCACCAAAAACAATCAAACAAACAAACAAACAAACCAAAAGCATAAAAGCTGAAAACAAATCTCTTATTCCATGCCTCCTCCCCTGCAGAAAACACGCACCTCCGGGTCACCTGCCATGAACTCTGAAGCATGAGCATAATTAAATGACATTACAGTTGTCAGAATAAGTGAGCGAAGAACCGGAACGTCCATTTTCTCCTGCTCTCGCCACCGTGGGAGTTCTCAGGTGGCTACTCCCTAAAAGCGGTGATCACGGCGAAGGGCCTCCCGGACACTGAGACGAATGAATGACAGAGGCAGCTGTGACGCAGGAAGGGCAGTGGGGGCCTCGGGGGGACTGGACTGGGGGGACACAGAAGGGCTTGGAGGTGCGTATGCAGCCATGGCACAGCCTGGTGGACTGGGGTGGGCAGTGTGAGTGACAGGCCAGGTATGGGGGCTACGACTCCACACTCAGCCTGAAAGCAGGGGCTCTGACCGACCCCAGTGCACCCGCAAATCACAGAAGGCCCTTGAAGCATGTCTGCAAGGGACTCAGGGCACAGAGGTAGCCTCATGTCTCACTGCGAAGAAAACAGGTGCACCCCTGGGCTTCACTCACTGAGGCCCCAAACCACCAGGGGACTAATCGGATCCCAAAAGGTAAAGACTGAATCCTCCAGGGGTCTGGTGAGAGGAGTTCCACCCTCTTCCTGCTCCTAGCACAGAAAATGGAGTCTCAGATTCCCGGGACCCTAGACACCCAGAGTGGCAGGAGTAAGGGGCTGCTAGTTACTCGGTGTGAACCCACCGGAAGTTTGGTGCATGTCTCATCTTCACAGCTGTACACCACAGGTAGCCCCCACCGTCGCCCACTGGCGCCATGGTGCTAGCTCCCTACCTGATCTCCTGCTGCACCACTGCCCCATGTTTCGCAGATTGAATGAATGAGTGGAGTCAGGACTATCATTACACCCATTCTGCAGATGAGGGAGCTGAGGTTGAGATGCCACCAGGCCCACGTGTACTAGGGTGAGCAAATGGGACACTGGATTTGAACTCAGGCAGAATGGCTCCAGGGCAGGCATTCTGTACTTACTGTGTGCCAACATCCTGATGAGGGGACTGGGCAGCCGCAGCCACCGGATGGTGTCAAACGCTTCTCGCAGGTGCGGGCCAGTGAGGGTACGGGGGTCCCAGCAGAGAAGCGGCTGGCATGAGGCCGGGACCCAGCCCGGTGTGCCAACGGAGCCGAGGGAGGCCGTCTGGCTGGGGCAGGGAGAGGAGGCGGGGAGGAGTGCCGGCCCACAGGGAGGCCTTGAAATCTGACTTGACGTGTGATGGGAAGATCTCGGGCGGGTTCCAACGGTAGACACAACGGCAGCTCTTAGGCGTTTGGGCTTGGATAATGCCAGTCTCTGCCCAAAGCCAGTTATGACCTCTGGTTCACGCATCAACCAAAGTGGCACCATTTCTCCCCATTGATCAGTTATTAATAATAAATATTAACCATTAGCATTTATTAAGCACCTACTGTGTACCAGGCACTGCGCTGAGCATTGTTACATATATTCACAATCTCTTTAAATCCTGTCGCCTACCCCCTGACACAGGTACTGTCGCTATTCCATTTTACAGATGAAAAAACTGAGGCTCCAATGAGTTAACAGCTTGCCAATATTCCATACACTGGAAGAGCCAGCATCTGAACCTGTGTCTGTCCGAGTACAAAGCCTGAGTCTTTAATACTAAGCCCCAGCCTGAACACACACACACACACACACACACACACAAGTACATGCACGCACACACACACACAATTATGCACACACGGACACGGACACACACGTACATGCACACACGCACACACACACAAACACATGTGTGCGCACATACACACACCACACACATGCACACACACATGTACACATACACTACACACATGCACACACAGTCACACACATGTACACACACTCACACTACACACATGCACACACACGTACACACATGTACACGCACACACAATTACGCACACACGTACACGTACACACACGTACATGCACACACGCACACGCACCCACACAAACACGTGTGTGCACGCATACACACTACACACATGCACACACATGTACACACGCACACTACACACATGCACACACATGTACACACGCACACTACACACATGCACACACACGTACACACTCACACACACACGTATACACACACGTACACACACACACACACACACACACACACACACACATACAGCTTGGGCTTTAACTCCCTGGGTACTAGGAAACCAGGTGGGGAAAGCACTGGTAGGGTCTAGAGGGCTGCAATTTCTCCTACAAAACTTGATCATGGTGTTTTCTCTTTCTTCCTCCTGCCATGTGTCCAGAAGACGGGGTGCAGGGGGATGGGGCCCTGTTTCTCCCTCCTCTGATGGTGCATATTCATTCCCGGATAACACAATCAGAGCTCAAGGATTAATGGACGTGGCTCTTGCTTTCAAGTCCCACCCGCTGACAGATCGCTAACTCCCCCCGCCCCATTTCTGAACCTTTCAGAAAAAAATAGAGGCGGCTTGCTTATCTTAGTGTGGGGTTGCCGTGGAAACTGCATCCCTCGTGAGATGCACTGTCATAACATTTCAGTGCTGTTCGGAACACTTAAAGACACAGCCCCTTCCTCTTTGAGTCCTCGGTCCATGGACAGTTGTCTAATGGTTGGGGAGGGAAGTGTGGTGGGAGGCAAAAAGGTGGGAAGACCCCTGGTTTTGAAAATGTCAGCTCTCATCCTTCTAGGGTCACCTGGTGTCCCACAAGTGACAGGGAGGCTTAGAGAACAAACACTCTTCAGGGTGCTTCGAGGCTGGGCAGCAGCTCTGCTTGCGTTATTTGCGATGAGTCCACCAGCATCCCCACGACATCGGCACGATTACCATCCTCATTTTATAGGAGAGGAAACTGAGGCTCGAGGACGTAGGGTCATTGTGGTGGACACTGTTGGTGTTCTGGATGACCCACCATTCTAGTTTTAGTACTTCAAGTCCCACATCCCAGAAAACCCCTGGTCCCTGGCAAATTGGGACCCCTGGTCACCTTAGCTCTGCCCATTCCCCCCAGCAAGTTAGAATCGCTCTGAGCCACCCACCTTTCTGTAGGGTGACCGAAAGGGGTGGGTATAGGGAACTGCCTTTCCTTTGCTTCGATTGAGGACACGCTCTGGGCTCCCCGTGGGGCAGAGCTGACGCCACCTTCTGCGGGACTGTGCCTGGGATCCCCTTTCCTCCCTGTCTTCCTGACTCCCTCGTTGGATGGCCCCCTCTCCCTGGAAGCAGATCTTTTAAGGAATCGATTGCACAGGAATCTTCCTCTCAGAAGTGGCTCCTGGGTCAGCCTGACCTCAGGTCCCACAGTGGGATGTGCTGGAGCTGTTCCCATACCTGGCCTTGGCTCTCAGGATTTCCCCACCCCCTGACCCACCTTGGACTGGCAGCCACACCTGCGGCCCACCCCTGTGGCCATGCTCTCCTGCGCCTCTGGGCCTTGGCGCGTGCCCGTCTGTGCACTGGGTGGGGCGCCTCCTTCGCAGGCTGCTTCCTGGGCAGAGAGCGCGCCACTCACCCTTCCGGAGCTAGCTGAGGCATCACCTCGTCTGGGAGGCCTTTCCTGGTCCCAGCCACCACTGAAGGGATGGGCTCAGAGGGTCACAGGGACCTCCTGGTTTCTACATCACCCCCATAACAGCTCCACTGAAGCCCTAGCACAGAGAGGATGTACACAGTGTCCCAGAGCCTGCTGTGAGACCCCCAAGGGCCGGCACGGTCCCTTCACCTCTGCATCCTCACACAGGGTCAGTCACTGAGGAAGTCCTAACAGAACGAGCAAATAAAAGCACTTAAGTAGCACCTACTCTGTGCCGAGCGGGCGGCAAGAAAAGCCCCGCCGGGCTCAGGAGGCCTGCAAGGCGTCCACGAGGGCCCCTGCGGCCTCCCTCCTCCTCCCACTCATCCCCACATCACTTTGTCACTTTGTCACGTCACTTCGCTTCAGGCCCCCGATGCCTGGAGTTCCCTCTGTCTGCAGCTGCCTTCGCTACAGTGGGTGTGTCCCCTCTGTTCTTCAGGTCTCTGCTCAAATGTCAGCCTGGGAGGTCCCCCTGACCCCTCTATCAGCTTCTGCCCTCAGGCTCCTTAACTTTCTCGCTACCTTAAGTATATAATTATTTATATAAAGTCCATGAGCCGATAATAGACATATATTTAATTATATGCACACAGTTAAATATATAACATATAATGTACAATTCAATTCATGCAAATCAATATACAGTAGACTCTCCATTAACCAGAACTCAAGCAACTGGCACTCTCTAGCAACGGGCAAACTTTTTCGGCAGTTGCTTGAGATTTTGCCAGTTGTTTAAGTTCTGATTAACAGAAGGGTCTACTTACATTTATCCGGCATCTACCAACACCATGGGTGCCGGTTAACTGAGTGTCTACCGTATTTAGTTGTCTGTCTGTCCCACTGCAGTGTAAGGCCCACAAGGGAGAAAGCTCTCTCTGCTGCTATAACCCCGGTACCCAGAAGAGCGTCGACAGCACACTGAGTGCATAAGAATTCTTTCTGAATGAATGAATAATACGACAACGGAGAAACGGCCCTTTGATGTAGGTGCTATTACAAACAGAAGTCCACTGGGCGAAATGACTTGCCCAAGGCTGTACAGCCAAGAACCGCGGGCGCCCCGAGCTCCGTAGCTGCTGGCCTTGACCGCGAACCCTCTCCAGCAGCACCACACCCTGCATGCTGTTTCCAGAACAGACGCCCAGACTTTGGTGACTGTCTCCTCTGCAGCTGGGGATGCAGTGAGGACCAGGAGGAGGAGATGGTCCACAGAAGAGGGGACGAGGCTGCCTCTGAGCATTTATTGGTGACAATGACAAGGTGAGGCGGGTGGCAGCACAGGCAGTAATTATTCAGAACAAGGAGATGCCTCCACCAGCTCCTTAATTACTGCCAAGACTCCCAGCCTCCCCACACCGGGAGTCCAGATGGAAGCTCTCCAACCACTTCAGGGCCCCGACATGTCCATTATTAATTAAACATATAAGCCAATTAGTTCCAAAGTTTGAATGGAAATCATCATGGGTACGTTTCAGGCATACCTCCTCTTCCCCCACAAAGGTGGGAAAAGCAGGGGCCACGTGAGAGTGGTCCCACTGCTCACACCCCAGACGCCGGCAGAGTGCTGACCAGGTTCCAGATTTCCTCAGACGTCTGCTATTCCAACTCCTTTTCTGTTGTCCTCTACCTGAGAGCAAGCATGCTCATGCACACGCACACGCGTGCACACACATGCGCAGACACATCCATAAAGCAGCCGGACGCCTCCTGGCCCGAGAGTCCAGCAGTGAAGTTGCTGCCCAGGTGACCGACCAAGAGCTATGAGTCCATGATGTCTGAGGCCTTAGGCTCAGGGACAGGATGAGGACACCCTCATGACGGGCATCCTTCTGACAGCCCAGGGACCTCCAAGAGACCCTGTTCGCTGGTGTACCAGTCAGCATCCTCCAGGCCCCCAAAGCACTCAGAAAGGGGCACGGGAGTAGGGCACGGGCTCCCCAAGGGCTCTTTCAGCTCCTGCACCCTGCACAGTCCCACACAGACAAGGCTGCATTTTGAACATGAACCATTACTGTCTTTCCTTTTTCAGTGCTTTCGGAGTCCTGCTGACAGACTGTGAAAACAAAGACTCGTTCCTACTGATCCGGGGTATGTTTTCTCATTCCACAGATACCATAATTCTGGGTGCGTGGCGCACAATCCACTCGTGGCTTACTTTACTCCTGGATTAGCGTGAATAATCTTGGAGCCTCCTCGAGTGACACCGCCCTCGGCCCTATCACAGCCTCGCTCAAGGGCCAACAGAGCTTCGCTGCTTGCCAGCCCCACTTCTCACCTCACCAAATTCCTACAAGCCCCCTGCAAGCTACCATTGCCCGCCTTTGTCAGATGAGGCGACTGAAGCTCAGAGAGGTTAAGGAACTTGTCTTGGGCCACACAGCAAGTTCACAAAGGAACAGACAAATCGTGGAGAGCTTCTTCCTTCGCAGACATAAAAACCCCTGGAGCCATTTTCCTTCCAAAAGGCTCCACACTGGACCATTTGGCTACAGATGGAAAGAGCCTTCTAAGAGTTGACACTGGCTGGTTGTTTGATGTCTCCCCCCCCCCTCCCGTCTGGGATCTTATTTCTTTTGGGAAGTGAGAGCCTCAGCTTCTTGGAGGATCCCCGCTCTGCCTCCTGTAAACATTCGTCAACTGTGAGAAGCCTTCCCGGACGAATTCGCGCAGCACACCATCCCTGGGGGAACGGAATCCCGCGGCTGCCACGAGGACGTGGTTGCAAGGTGGCTGCGCAGGGAGCAGGGACACAACGCTCTGCCTGTGCCATTCCTGTGCCTGTGCCATTCCTGTCCTCTCCGGAGGCCACGCGTGGCGGTAACAGGACGCTGGGGAGAATGGCCCTGCACCAAGCGTGACTGCGGTGCTCCTTCAGCTTTGCTCCACGCGCCGTGCCCGGGCACATCCCAGAGGAGAGCAGGGCCCTAACTACTGTGCCCGGGAGTGACAGATGCCATGAGGTTGGCAGGGAGAGATTCGGGGGACACCACCGACTTGCACTCTGAACCAATCCAACACCAGGCCTCGAGGCTCAGAGCCGCAGAACCTCCTTCCCTGCCAGGCGGTCCCGCCACACCAGCCCCGAAGCTCCCCCAGCCACTTGCCGTGAGGGGGACAGGCCTGCGCAGCCCGCAGAACCAGGAGGCGGCGCCGGCTCCGCTCTGCCACTCAGCAGCGGGGGACCACAAGCCCATCCCATCCTCCCCGAGCCTCAGTCTGCTTGTCCGTCCTATGGGGATATGACCCATAAGCATGGTGGGTGTGCAAGGTCTGTAAACCTCAGACTGTCACACAACATGAAGGCACATGGGTGGCAGTGCCCTGGACTGACAAACACAGCTAACTAGACAGGACCCTCCTAATCCTCAAAGCAGCCCAGTCAGCGGGCACCATTGTGCTACCCAGGAGGTGAGGGACCTGCCCAAAGTCATACAGACACTAAACAGCCAGTGTTCATAACCCGCTGCCACCAGGCCCCTACCTGCCCCCTGCCCTGTGGCCACGGCCACCCCGGCGCAACAGCTGCCCTGATGCCACCACGTGCCAGGCGGCAAGAGTGAGAGGCCCCAGGAGCAAAGTTCCGCGTTGCCAGGTCCGGCCAACGCCCCAGAGCGAGACAGGGAGCAGGGAAACCTCCAGACAAAGGGAACTCTATTAATGCTATCGACCACCTCGCCAAAGCCACAAATATTTTGTGGAAAAAACTCACCGTGGCCCACAGTAGGGGCCAAGACGCAAATGAGGCGTTTGGTGGGGGAGGGGACTGGCCTCAGGGGCTGGCAGGGGGCAGGGTGCACATACCACCGGGAGAATTTTATTTTATTTTCCTTTATTTTGATCAGAGGAAAACAAAATTGCCTCTCTTTTCCCCTGTAACAACTGCAGGCTGCAGGGGTGGGGCTGGGAACTCTGTAACTGCCCACGGCCGTAAAGCTCTACAAGCATTTACTGAATGAACGTGTAAGTGAGGAGGAAATATTAAAGTAACGGATGTGGAAAAACCATTAAAAAAAAAGCAGAAGGAGGATAAGTGGAAAATCTAGGATGGGAAGAGAAGGGCTCGGGCAGGCTACGTGGGACTGTGCGCAGCAAGTACTCACATGCTCAATGTACCGTGTAATTCAGCCCCTCCGTCTATGTTATAAATATTCCTTTGCATCTCATCCACATTTAACAGAAGCATTCACAATGTAAAGTTTATCAAAACCCTCAGAAGCATCTGGATTTTAGCACTAGCCTTGTCTGGACTTAGAACAACGCTTTGTCTCATGACTGTGGTTGGCGATGATTAAAATCACCATAGGTATTTTAAATGACACCTTTTATTTGGATAGCACTCTACGTTCTTGTAGCATTCACCCTCTCATCATTGGGTTTAAACTTAGAAGGAAGGAAGAGCTGCCATTCATTCCCAACTCTGCCTCTTAGACACCCTGAACAAGTCACTGAAGTTCACGAAACCTCGGTGTCCTGGCTGGGAAAATGGGAGCATGAACTTGGGCTGGTTGTTCGTTGATCCTCATCGAATGGTCAAGTATTCATTGAGCAGTTCCTGTGGGCTGGCCACAGCCCCAAGAGTTAGGGACACAACAGCAGACATGGCAGAAGCAGTGACTGCTTTCACGGAGTCTGCTGTTCAGGGACAGACAGACAGCAGACAAAGAACATTACAATCGTACTGTATTGCATTGAGATAAACGAGAGTGCTAGCGCAGGGTTCCCAGGGAGCTGATGGTGAGGAGTTCCAACAGGTCTGAGGGGACAGAGCTGGAGCCACAAATGCCTGAACACAGTCTCTAATCACCTGTGGCTTTGTTGGAAAGGTAATGGGTTGATAGGACTCTCCTAAATAAAAAGGCTTTAGAGAAAATGGGATAAAAAACCACGGGCAGAAGGCTGACAAAGTTGGGCCAAGAGCCTGCCGTACACACCAGAACAAGATCCTGCCCTGCGTTGGTTGGCACTGGTTGGTAATTAGTGGTTGCTCTGGGCTCCAGAGTCTTCCCACAGCCTCCCCAGCCCCTGCCCACACCCAGAAGCTAAAGGGAGGATGTCTGGCCCATAGAGACCTCTGAGACCCAGCACTGTGACCAGTGTCCACTCCAGCTGACCAGTGCCAGCACTGCCTTGTCCTTCGGTAGTCTTCACTTAGCTCCCGAGTCAAAAAATGGGGTTCTAAATTACACCTCAACCCCCCATCCCCAAGCAAAACACACAGGCTGTGTCCTGACCCCTCCCCGCTCACCCAAGCCCCCACCACAGTGCCTGGCTACACCTTTCGCTCACCGAACGGCAAGGTGAGAGAGCTGTATGAAGAGCCAGGAAAGGTGTTCTAGAAGAACAGCCAGTGTGAAGGCAGCTCCCGGGGGCAAGAACAGCCTTCAGGGACCGAGAGAAGGCAGCTACACTCACTGGCGGACAGCAAGGGGAGGGAGGGACAGGGCCCTGAGGCCACATCAAGGACGTGACTTTATCTTTGAGTGCTGAAAGTTAAACTGGGGCCAGCCGTGATCAAATGGGTGCCCCACAAAGGGTGGGAGTGGGACCTTAGGCCTTCCTGTGGGACTGGGAAGGGCCTGGTGTAGGCAAGAGTCAGGAACAGTCACAGTTGTGGCGTATCCTGGGTACGTGTGTTGTGATTTTCTTCTTCCAATCGGTGGCTTTCCTGTTCATTTTCTTAGCAATGTCTTTGATGAGCGGAAGTTTTAAATTTTGATGGATGAAGTCCAATTCATCAAATTTTCCTTTTATGTTTACTATTTTTAATGTCCTAAGAAATCCTCGCAAGGTCGTGAAGATGTTCTCCTATGTCTTCTCCCCAAAATTAGAGAATTCCTTGAACTCAGTAATAAAAAGACAAACAATCCAATAAAAATAGGCAAAGGACTTGAATGGATATTTCACAGAAGAAGATATTTAACTGAAAATAAGCCTAGGAAAAGATGCTCAACTTCACTAGCTAAATAGGAAAGTGCACCTTAAAAATCACAATGAGATAACATTACACATACAGCATGTCTAAAATCTAAAAACTGGCTATACCCAGTGTTGAGCAGGTTGTGGAAGAACTGTCACTCTCATACACAGCTGGTGGAAGCGTGACATGGTACAATCATCTTAGAAAACAGCTTGGCAGTTTCTTAGAAGTTAAACGTACACCTACCCTGAGATGCAATCGTTCTGCTTGTAAGTATTTCCCTGAGGACGCAGAAAACATATGTCCCCACAAAGACTTGGACTAAAATGGTCACGGGAGCTTGATTACATAGTTGCCAAAAATTGTTCATCCAAGTGTGAATGGATAAACAAATTAAACACACACACAAGCGCGCGCGCACACACAGAGGCACAGGATGGAATACTATGCAGCAACAAACAGTAATGATCTACCCATAGAGGCAGCAACATGGATGAACCTCAGATTGATCTCAGATTAACCTGAATGAAGGAAGCCAAATGCAGGAGTGCAACTGCAGCATTCCATGCATACAAAGTTCTAGAACAGGCAAAGCTAGCCTACAGGGATAGAAAGCAGATTAGTGGTTGCCCCTAGGGAACAAAAGATTGACTAGGAGGGAGCTTGTGGGAACTTTCAGGGCTAATGGAAAAGTTCTCTAGCTTGCTACAAGTGTGGATTACATGGGTATGTACAAGGTCAAAATGAATTGAGCACTTTAGATCTATATATAAATTGTATCTCAATAAAGTGTGATTCTTTGGGGGCAAGGGGAGAAAAATGTTGCTGGATGAATGTATATGAAAGTACTTACACTTTCTTGGAATGCAGTAGATGCTCACTAAACACATGGTGCTCTATATTGACACATCTACCCAGCTGCACCCGGAGCTGGCATAACGATGTCAAGAAGTTACTAGAAAGAAAACGGATGTGGAAGGCAGGCAGCAGGAACCACAGTGCGATCTGTTAACAGCGGGATAGGAGCGAGAATGAATTCATTTCCTCCCTGAAGTAATTTGCTTGTAAATATTCACAAACCACGCAATTTCTCTCAGCCTTCCCATTAAAAAGAAATGCATAAATAAACCAGCCTACCCAGGGGCTTTGCAAACAGGCTGCTGTTCCTGTCCGAAAATACCAGGGTGACTATTTATTTAGCTGCAACACCCTCCTACCCACAAAGAGTCCCAGAGGGTGTCCAGAAGTGGGCCACCAGGACAGCAAGGAGATGGCTCAGCAGAAGTCAGCCCTGGTCACTCTGGGAGATGAAGGAGGTTTGCCTGCAACACTTAAGGATTTGCTGATCCAACAGTTCAGGGGCCAGAACAGGTGACCTCACTGGCCAAGGTTTAGCTCGGCAAACTGTCCTCCCCACCCCAACCCTGACGCCCCATTGGAGGGTTCAGAGGTTACACACAGATAGGCCTCTTGTGTTCCAAGTGGATCCTTTGATAAGGAGGAAAATGGCTTCATTAAAATGCTAGAAATGCATGGCATACAGAGAGAGAGAGCAGAGACCAAACAGTCCCAGACAGAGAGGCTATTCGGGGCCAGTGTCCCCTCGGCAGGGGGCCCTGTCAGGGTAGAAGTCTCCTTATCCAAGGCCCCTCATAAGTTACCCACAGGTCCCTCTAGGTGTCCTTCCATGAGCAAGCCAGCCAGTGGCAGGAAGCTGTCTCAGAAGGGAGGGGGGCCTCTTTTTCCCTCTCCATACTGACCGTGCACACTCCAGAGGCACCTACATGGAGCTCGGGTCCCGAGCCCAACCCTGCTAACACGCTCAGGATACGAACCACATCCAGGAAAGCGTGGTTAGCCTGCACTCACGTAGTCAAGTCCTAGGACAACAATGGCAAACCCTTGCCGAACACTTGCCCCAGGATGAGCCTCTCTTGCTTTGAACCTTCATGGTAGCCTTAGGAGGCATGTTACTATTATCATATAGATGAGAAAACTGAGGCCCAGACATGTAGTTGGGGGTGGGGTAGAGTCAGGATTCAAACCCAGACATTCTGGACCCAGGGTCTGTATGCAAATCCACTAGTGCACAGGGGAGGGAAGTAGGAAAGTAGAAAGAAGCAGGATGCAAGGTCCTAAGACCAGGATTGTGTTTGATTTTTTTCAGGGCGGGGGGGATGCAGCCCACCCACATCATTACCTCACCCTCAGCAGCAGCACTGCAAGGAAAGGTTATGCCCAATTCACAGATGAAGAAACCAAGGTTCATGAAGCTTAATGGTTTCTTCCAGTCAGCAAGTGACAGTGAGACTTGAGTTTGGGCCAACTTCCCACTGCCACCTCTCCTGGCTTTGGGTCCAGCTCCTCCACCAGCCAGAGAGTAACGTGGGGGCAGGCCCTTCATCAGGGGACCTCAGTCTCCACACTTGTAAGACGGCATGCTCGTGAGCTCTGGCCCAGGGTAGCTGGGAAGATAGAATGAGATGGCAGCGAATAGGAGGGATCGTTGCAGAGCACGCAGCCTAAGCCGCAGGCTCTACTGAGAACGGGCTGCGCCTAGAGGGCTGACATTTCCAACAGCGCGCCCGGACGCCGCCAACTGAGAGAGATTCAATTACGGTCATTATGGTGCACTTAGGAAAACCAGGGAGCAGGCTAATACATTTTAGAAAGATCTGCAGCAACAGAGGTTGAATCAAAACGAGTTTGCTACTTAACCCTCAGTTAAACAGAAAATCCATTTAACCACAAGGCAATGCTGTCTTTCCAGTCTCTAGTCAATCACTTATTTTTTTTTTTTTTACTGTCTGCCACTTAGATTTATATTTTTATCACCCTGAAGCTGCCTTAGAATGAAAAATAAGTTCCTCGATGGAGAGAAAGATGTGGAGGAAGAAAGCAAGCCCTGGTGGGTTTGCAGCCCTGGACCAACACCCTCCAACCTTTGCTCTCTCCAACGTGGCAAGGAAGACACTCTGCTTAGGTCCATCGCTGCCAGAGATGCTGGTGGGCTCTGCAGGAGGCAGCTCCAGGGGCCCAGAGGGAGTGCCAATTCACACCTCCCACCATCCTCCTCTCCCCCTGCAGGGAGCACACTAAGCAGCTGCAGTTGGGAGCTGCAAAAAGGGGTTGGGGAAGGGATGTGCTTAGAGGGGACTGGAGGGGCTGGACTCCGTGAGTTCCAAGGGTGCTAAACCACAGAGCAGGGGACATCCTAGTGCTCAAGAGAAGGGATCGCTTCAAGTTAGGGAGAGTGTTCCCCACAACACAGGGAAGAAAACATCGGCCGGAGAGTTTTCTCTGTCATTAAAGAAAGCGGCACTGACTATACCTGTGCAAAAAGACACACCAGGTGCAGAATTGCCGGATAAAATACAGGACGCTCGGTCAAGTCTGAACTTCAGATAAGAAACAAAGGAATGTTAGCGTATGTTCCAAACAGTACATGGGACTAACACGGATGGGCCATACACTGAAAAATTATGCATAGGGGTGTCCAGGCTTTTGGCTTTCCTGGGCCACACTGGAAAAAGGAGAGCTGTCTTGGGCCACGTATAAAATACACTAACATGAACAACAGCTGATAAGCTAAACAACAACAACAAAAAGCAATGGTTGCAAAGAAAATCTCCTAGTGTTCTGAGAAAGTTTACGGATTTAAGTTGGGCCGCATGTGGCCCATGGGCCATGGGTTGGACAAGCTCAGATTTAACTGGGTGTCCTGTAGTCTACTTCGCTGGGCCCAGCCACCCTTTCCAGGCGGCATGCAGCTAACGTGGAAACAAGCTACACGTCAGCAGCGGGGCTCCCTCACCCAGTGCCTCTCCAACAGGGTCCCGCACAGCTGCGATGCAGCCGGAGACGGTGAGCAAAGAAAAGCCGGAAGCCAAACTGCACGGGCTCTCTGGAGGCCACTCTGGTGCGTGTGTGCCTGAGTGGGAACAAAAGCAGGAAGCCAGTGGGCCTCTCGTCCTGAGAGGGAAACGGAATGATTTCTTTCCCCTCCTTTTTCCGAGCTCTCTACAATGTTGTTTTCTTGTCTTCGCGATAACGGCGTGGGCACGCACACAGTTTGCTCACCTTTGAGCGGTTGTTCAGATTGTTCTATCAGGTTTGAGCTCGTTGGAGTCGGGGATTGGGAATTTTAAATCTTGGTATCCCAGTGGATGCTCAGGAAATGGGGGAGGGAGGTCAAAAGCAAGAAAGGGAGGGAGGGACAGAGGGAGGAGCTGTCAATACAAATACGAAGAGTTGGGAAACCCCTCACTGATGACTTCTGAGAATCCCAGGCCCACCCGCCCACCCAGGCTGGAGGAGCTGCTGTTATCTACAGTCACGGGTGTGGGTGCATTTGGACAGCAGGAAGCATAACACTCAGACTCTGGCCTGAGGTCCCCTCTTCCCCAGTCCTCTGCATTCACTGACTGCCACTGCCCAGCCTGGGGACACACTAGGATGCAGGAACAGGCCTGGGGAGCTCCTCCCCACAAGAAAGAAAGCAGATCCTGCACCCTCCTGCTCTGCCCTGTCCCTCTCCTGTGGGACACACCTGCTTCTTGGTTCAAGTTCAGTTTAAACAGTTGTTATATTCCTAAAAAGCCCTGTCTTTGAAGTCTGGGAGAAAAATCTCAACTCCAAAGGGACATTTCCTACCAAAAAGGCTCTCCAGGGAGTTTCCACAGAAATAAAAACCAAGAGCCCTGGATCCTTATCTCCTGTTTTTTTATGAGATTTTTCTTTAGAACGGCTGCCTCCAAGGATTGCATTTCCATAAGGAAAGGCGGGGGTGGGGGACTGAGCAGGGATGCACGCGTCCCCAGGATGGGCACAGCCTCACACCCACCAGGGCAAAGGATGAAGCTGACTCTCCGTAGTGCTAGGCACTGTGGACAGATGTGCTCAGAACTGGAGGTTTCAGGAACCGGAGCCAAATACCGACTGAGTCAGGGTCCCCGGGGTGTTGTCTTGCCTCCCCCCTCAACATATATGGGAACCCTAGAGGGCCTTTCTGCACCTATCCCACCTGGAAGCTACCTGGTCACACTGCAGGACCAGCCACAGCATCTCCTAAGCACCTTGGGCCACCCCCTCCCTGGGGACAACCCTCCTGGAAACACCTCTGTGTTGAGGAGCCAAGGGCAGGGCAGTGGGAGCAGTCTTGGCAGGATGTAGGCAATAGGGGGTGAGTTGTCTGCAGAGAATTAAAAAACAAACATAAAACCAACTGAAAGCTGACAATTCTAAACAGCATCAGTGATAAAACACTCTGCCTTAAAAATAATCTTTTGTTGCCCTAAGTTCTAAATAATTGCTATGGTCACGGTTGAGTCTGTCTGCATGTAATTTGTATGGAGCTTCGAATGAGCACATTTTGATTACTTAACCTTTAATAAACATTGCATTTACATAGTAGTTGGTTCAGAAAGCGCCCAAGTATCCTGCCAGACCCCAACACGAGCTGATTCTGCTATATATGCTCATCGTGAGAGCAAGGATTCAGGATGACCAGAGTTCTCTTTGCACACAGTTCACATCTCCAGCCCCGATGCAACTAGATATTCCTGCACTTGAATAGTAGATTTGAACTTGGCCATGAAGGCACAGTGACCATAACACATGGACACAGAAACTAGATTTCTGCTTTCGCTGCCAACCTCTGCATGAGTCATTCTCTGAACCTTGTGGGATTCTCTCTCCTTGGAACTTCCCTCAGGTACTGATTTTCCTTTTTCAAACTATTCATTAGTATCATTACCTTTGCCCCCGCCACTTTGCTTTGTGTGCTGTAATGTTGGCTTGTTTACTGGCATGGTTAGTTATATAATGAAGTTCCCTGAAAGGAAAGTTTTACTATCTGTGTTTCTTTTCTGGCCATTATTAACATTGATTTTATTTTATCATTATCACTGAAAATAACTTTGTTGTGTAGAGGAGGCAGGTATTAAGAAATCACCATTTCCAGGTGTTGGATACCGAGGCATGCCCTGCTGTACCTGTTCCATTTCACGTCCAGTACCTATAGCTGGGCAGAGCTCTCTTGCAGGGACAAGCTCCATGAGGGCAGGGACTGTCTGTTTTGTTCACTATGACATTCCCAGCATGCAGAGCAGTACCTGGTATATAGTAGGGGCTCAACAAATACTTATTGAATCAATGAATGCAGACTCACATTTGACATTTGCCCTCAAAATAACTCTGGCCCATCCTGCAGATGTGAAAACTGAGACTCAGGGAACAAAAGGGACTTATCCCCCAGGATTCCTCAGATAGTTAGTGATAGATTCATGATTAACATATAGGCTTCAGAAAATAGGAAATCAATAGGGAATATTAACAAAACCAAAAGCTAGTTCTTTGAAAAGATGGATAAAATCAAAAGGCCTCTAGCCAGGCTAACTTAAAGGAAGGAGAGAGAGAGAGAGAGAGAGAGAGAGAGAGAGAGAGAGAGAGAGAACACAAATTACTAATATCAGAAATGAAAGAGGAGACATCACTGTAGTTTCTATGAACACTAAAAAGATAATAAAAGAAAACTAGGAACAATTCTATGCTCATCAATTATTAACCTAGATGAATTAGACCAATTCCTTGAAAGACACAATCTGCCAAATCTCACACAAGAAAAAATAGACAATCTGAATAGGCCTGTATCTATTAAATAAGTTGAATCAATAATTAATAACTTTTCAAAACAGAAAGCATCAGGTCCATATGGGTTCACTGGTGAATTCTACCAAACATCTAAGTAAGAAATTACAGCAATTCTCTACAACCTCTTCCAGAAGATATAAGTAGAGAAAATAATTAATAACTCTACTATGAGGCCAGCATTATCCTAATACCAAAACCAGACAAAAGAAAACTACAGGCCAATATCTTTCATTAACATAGATGCAAGAATCCTCAATAGAATAATAGCAAATCAAACCCGGCAATATATAAAAGAATTAAAGACCAGTGGAATTTATCCCATGCATGCAAGGCTAGTTTAACATTCAAAGATCAGTTCATGTAACCCATCACATCAAGAGGTCAAAAAAGAAATATCACGTGATCATATCAATAGATGTACCAAAAGCATTTGACAAAATCCAACATCTACTCATGATAAAAACAAAACATAAAATGAAGCTTGGCAAAGCAGGAATAAAGGGGAATTGCCTCCACTTGATAAAGAACATCTGCAAAAAAAGTACATCTACCATCATACTTATGGTGAGAAACTAGAAGCCCTCCCATTAAGATTAGGAGCAAGGCAAGAATGTCCCCTCTCACCATGGCTTTTCAGCATTGTGCTGGGAATCTTAGCTAATACAATAAGACAATGTTTCTTTTATTATTATAGCTTGGGAAGGAAGCTTTTTTTTTTAAACAGTGTTTTATTTTTACAAATTGGGAAGGAAGAAATAAAATTGTCTTTGTTCACAGATGACCTGATTGTCTTTGCAGAAAATCTGAAAGAACTGGCAAAAAGCTCGTGTAACTAGTAAGAATTTATAGTAAAGCAAGGTTGCAGAATACAAGGTTAATATACAAAAATCTATCACTTCCCTGTATACTAGCAATAAACAAGTGGAAGGTGAATTTAAAACACCATTTCCATTAGCATCAAAAAAAAAAAAAACTTAGTAAATGAACAAGTGGAAGGTGAATTTAAAACACCATTTCCATTAGCATAAAAAAAATAAATACTTAGTTATAAATTTAACAAAATAAGCACAAGATCTATATGAGGAAAGCTATACAACTATGAGAAAAGATATCAATGAAGAACTAAATAATTGAAGAGATAGTCCATGTTCATGGATAGGAAGATCCAGTATTGTGAAGATGTCAGTGCCTCTTAATTTGATCTAGAGTCAGTGCAGTCTCAATCAAAATCCCAGCAAATTGTTTTGTGGATATCAACAAACTGATTCTAAAGCTAATGTGGAGAGGCAAAACATAGAACAGACAACACGATACTGAAGAGTAACCAAGTTGGAGGACTGGCACTGCCTGACTTCCACACCTACTATAAAGCCATAGTAATCAAGACAGTGTGGTACTGGTGAAAGAATAGATAAACAGATCAATGGAATAGGACAGAGAGCCCAGAAATAGACCCATAAAAACAGTTGACTGATTTTTGACAAAGGAGCAAAAGTAACACAATGGAAAACAGACAGTCTTTCCAACACGTGGAGCTGGAACAACTAGACATCGACATGCAAAAAGTGAATTTAGACAAAGACCTTGTAATCCTCACAAAAATTTACTCAAAACGGATCACAGACCTAAATGTAAAATGCAAAACTCTAAAACTCCTAATAGATAACAGAGAAGAAAAATCCAGATAACTTTGGGTATAGCAATGACTACTTAGATACAACATCAAAGGCATAATGCATAAAAGAAATAATTGATAAGCTGGATTTCATTAAAATTAAAAAAAATTTTGCTCTGTGAAAGACACGATTAAGAGAATGAGAAGTCGCAGACTAGGAAAAAGTATTTACAAAAGGTATATAAGTAAAGGACTATTATCCAAAATACACAAAGAAATATACACATAAAACTTAACAGTAAGTAAATGAACAACCTCATTAAAAAGTGGCAAAAGACCTGAACAGACAACTCACCAAAGATAGACAGATGGGGAAAAAAAAACATATACACAGATACTCAACATCATATGTCATAGGGAAATGCAAATTAAAACAATAATGAGATACTACAACACAGCTATCATTAAAAGAATGGCCAAAATTCAAAACGCTGACAACACTAAATGCTGGAGAGGATGTGGAGCAGCAGAAACTCTCTCTCCTACACTGCTGGTGGGATACAAAACAGTAAGGCCATTCCAGAAGACAAACTGGCAGTTTCTCACAAAATTAAACATACTTTTACCATGTGATCCAGCCATCGCGCTTCTTGGTATTTACTCAAATGAGCTGAAAATTTATGTCCACACAGTAACCTGCACCCAGATATTTATTGCAGCTCTATTCTTAATTGCCAAAACTTGGAAGCAGCCCAGATATCCTTCAGTAGGTGAATGGATAAACTATGGTACATCCAGACAATGGAATATTATTCGGTTTTAAAAAGAAATTAGTTAAGCAACATTTATAATACCTAAAACGTGAAAGCCAAGTTTCCATTGACAGATGAATGGATCAGCAAGTTGTAGTTTACACATACAAAGGAAAATTAGTCAGCCTTAAAAAGAAAGGAAACTCTGACAGAGCTAAAACTTGGCTGAACCTTGAGGACATGTTAAGTAAAATAAGTCAGTCACACACACATGCACGCACGCACACACACACACACACACACACACAACCAAATACTGTTATGATTCCATTTATATAAGGTACTTAGAGTAACAAAAATCATAGAGGCAGCAAGTATAATGGTGGTTGCCAGGGGCTTGGAAAAGAAGGGAATTGGGAGTTATCAGGTGTAGAGTTTTATTTTTGTAAGATAAAAAGAAAAGACATGGAGGAAACTTACATGCCGATGACGAAGGGAAAGGCGACTACTACACGATCCCAACGACATGACACTCTGGAAAAGGCAAAACTACGGAGACAGTAAAAAGATGAGTAGTTCCAGGGCTTAGGCGGGAGGGAAGCATGAATTGGCGGCGCAGAGAGGATGTTTAGGGCTGTGACACTACTCTGCATGACCCTCTAAGGGCGGATACACGAACCATGACATAAGCTTTGGGCTTTGGGTGATAATGATGTATCAGTGTAGACTCACTGATTGCAATGTATGTATCCCCGGGGTGTGGGATGGTGACAGAGGCTGTGCATGTGTGGGGGCAGTGGGGGCAGGGAGAACATGAGACCTCTCTGTACTTTCCCCTCAGTTTTGCTGTGAACCTAAATCTTCTCTAGAGAATGAGCTGATTAAAAATAAACGAAAAACAAAACTTGAGAATCAAGAGCCCGAGCTCCTTCCTGGACCCCACAATGCTTTCCTTTCACAACACGGGCCCTGCCCGTGTCCCAGAAAGAGAGGCCCCTTGGCAACCTCCAAGCACAGGGAATGGCATCAATCAGGTCTTCTCACACCGGCAGCTCTGGGCCAATAATTAATAAACTACTGCAGCCAACAAAGCGGCGGATTTAGATTTTTTGCTTTCTTTCTGGGCCATGAACTAAAATATACTATTTACACTTTTAACTACGAAGAGAAGCAGCTGGGTGGGGAAGAACAACCAGCAGGCCAGGTTGGAAGACTCGCAGTCTCGGCCCATCTCTGCCATGCTAGAGCTGCGTGGCCTTGGGCAAGTCACTTCCCCTCTCTGATGCCGAAATGGCAGCTGAAAACAGGGTTCCTATTCCATCCTTCTTTGCCTCTCCTGGCTGTTTGGAAGTTCTTCAGCTGCGATTCACATGTGGACATATGTCATTAAAAAACAATAATACAGCCTCTTGAGAGGACTTCGTGCTACACTTTCGTTGCATAAACAGAAAAGCCATCGTTTGCTCATACTTTTGATGAGGAAAACGAAGACTTCGTACTCTCTCTCCATGATGTGAAGGAGTGGTCACCCCACTGAGCAGATGGCATTAGCTGGCCTTACTCTCACAACCGTGCCCGGGAGGTGGGGCATCTCCAAGGGGAATGCTCCACTGCCTCAGCCTCCCATCCAGGCTGATGGGTATGTGGCCTCGGAATGAACCTTCTTGGGTAAACTGAAAACAACTAGAAAAAGAAAAGACAAAAAAAACTTGGGATGGAGAATATCCAACAAGGGAGAAAAGGACCAGGGAGCTGTCACAAGTCACGTGTGGACACAGGGCTGGCCTGAGGCCAGAAAGTTCTAGCAGAAGTTGGGCTGAGTGAGCCGGAAACCGGAGTGGTGAAAACCTGTCATCCTGTCCTTTCACATACGTATCTCAGACAGAGAGTGAGGGGGTGAGGCCTGGGGGCTGCAGCCCATCTGTGCTTGAACTCAGGGTTTGTGCCCCACCTGTCAGAATTGGGGGAAAATGAAGGGTGGGGTTTGGATCATAATGGCGATGCTATCCGTCACCTTCCGGCATGTTGCCTCCTTCCTTCTTGGGAAGTGGGTGACACATCTGACATCCATCATCTCATTTCATCTTGACCATGAAGACTGCAATTGCTGTGACTCTCTTCCTCTAACAGGAAAGTAAACTGAGTTCATTTGCCCAAGCTAATAACTAACTGAAAAGTAGTGCTGAAATTCACCTAATACCATAGCTATGCTCGCTGTCCTGCATTAAACTGCTTTAAGGTCTATAAATAGCAGGTGGAAATGGGAGATACGCAGCAAGAGAAAAATAATCCTTTTCTACTCAGTTGATGAAATCTGAACTGGGGGGCAGTGGGTCACTGGACTCCAACACCATCTTGCTGCATGAATAGCAGCAAAAGAGAGGTGACAATCCCACCCACCTGGGCTGGGGTCAGAACGCAGCTGGAGCTCCGGCCTCAGCTCTGAGGACTGAACTATGAAAGTGCCAAGTTCAGGCCAGACTCTGCCCAGCGGAGGGGGAACAAGAAGTCCAGAGAGTACCTAGATTGCCTCCTCGGGGGCGTGCAGGGGAACTCTGACCTTTCAGCCAGCAGATGGGAAGATCGGGGTGGGGATGTAGGAGAAAGTCCTGGAGGGAAAGGAGTGAGGCAGTCCCACGAGATTTGGGGCAAGTAGACGAAGCATTTAAGAAAACAGATTTCAACACAGCACCAAGACAACCCAATCATCAGAGCCAGCCCAAGGAATAGGCTGACCAGGCATCCTGTTTTAAACAGGATAGAAAACAACAGTACGGCCCTGTTTCAAACGTTATACCTGGTCAGCCTAGTCTCACTGAGCTAAATTCAAGGTGTCAGTTGGCTGACCAGATGTACCATTTGAAACGGGACAGTATCATTATTTTCTGTTATGTTTAAAACAGGAAGTCTGTTCAGTCTACTAAGGAAGCTCAAGGTGGCGCAGGCTGCCATGGAGGCCATGAACCCCAAGTCCCTGGAGGCGGTTAGGCAGATACTGATAACCACCCAGCAGGAACTTTGGGATAGAGATTCTGCGAAATATTCAGTTGCCTTAAGCCCTTTAGCCTTTGTAGAGCTGACCTGTCTGACCCTCGCTTAACCCTCTGGTGAGTAACAGAGAGTACTGGTCCACCTTACAGAGACAATGAGGGTGTTCAGAGAGGTTGAGCAACTTGCCCAAGGTCACAGGGGAGCAGAGCCACCGTGGGTGCTGTGGAGTGTCACTGTGAGTATGCAGGGTGCTCTGTGGACACATGGGGCACCACCATGAGTGTCATGGAGTGATGCTGAGTCCTGCGGGGTGCTTCATGGACACCATGGAGAGCCATAGTGAGTGTGTGGGTGCTGTCATGGGCACCACGGTAAGTCACCATGGTGCTACAGGGTGTGGCTGTGGGTGCAAAGAGAGTGCCTCTGTAGGTGTGGAGGGGTGCCACATGGGCTCCGTGGGTGCTGTGGGTGTTACGGCAAACACACTGTCCTCAGGGCAGAAATGTGCTGCTTTTTAGAGGTAAAGCCTGGATAGATTAGCAACTCCTCTGAACCTCAGTTGTCCTCACCGGTACAGAGCTTATTAATTAATACCAGCCTCTTCCTGGAAGGTGGGGAAGATTAGTGGTTTTCTACAGAAAGGGTCCAAGAAAGGCCATCAGGGTGAAGTATAAACCACAGCAGAAAAGCTCAGGAAGAAGTGCTCATACCCAAGGGGGCCCCGCCCCCAGGGGTGTCAGGACAGAGAGCTGACATAAGCCAGGCCCTCCACTCAGCCCTTTTTAGACCAGGCATGGAACGAGGTATGTGTCTCCAGGGTAACCCCACTGTTGGGTCATAAACACTCAGTTCTCACATCCCAAAATCCCGAGCCTCTTCAGGGAGGTCACCTTGGGAGGCCACATTATTTCATGGGGCTGTCATCGTTCACAGCAAACAGGTGCATCTAGCTGGTGGTTCCCCACACCCTCCCCAGCACTAGTGAGGTGCATGCTGTTTGCCCATTTTATGGATGAAAAAATCTGAGGCTCTGGGGGATCACATCACTCCTAGGGAGTCAAACAGCAGAGCTGGGACTTAGCTTCCCTCCATCTGGCTCCCAAACTCCAGCAAACGTTTCCCACCACAGCACATGCTTATTGGCCTGTGGCCTTAGGCTCATCTTTTATTTTTCCTGTGACTCTGTGACATTTATCTGTTTCCTGGCTAACAACAGGGACAAAGCCAAATCGCTCTGCTCCCTCGGCACTCCTTGTGAAGGTAATGCAGAAACTACAGCATGCTTGCTGCTTTTTTTTCTATACTTAAAGGGATTCTTGACCCTTGTACCTTCCTCTTTCTCGACTCTATCTTCGCGGTAGCGAGAGCGGCCGCAGCTCAGTCGCCAATATGCAGCTCTTTGTCCGTGCCTAAGAGCTACACACCCTCGAGGTGACCGGCCAGGAGACAGTCGCCCAGATCAAGGCTCATGTAGCCTCAGTGGAGGGCATCGCTCCTGAAGATCAAGTTGTGCTCCTGGCAGGCACACCCTTAGAGGATGAGGCTACCCTGGGCCAGTGTGGGGTGAAGGCTCTGACCACTCTGGAAGTAGCCGGTCGCATGCTTGGAGGTAAAGTCCATGGTTCCCTGGCCCGTGCTGGGAAAGTAAGAGGTCAGACTCCTAAGGTGGCCAAACAGGAGAAAAAGAAGAAGAAGACTGGTGGAGCCAAGCGGCGGATGCAGTACAAGCGGCGTTTTGTCAATGTTGTGCCCACCTTTGGCAAGAAGAAGGGCCCCAATGCCAACTCTTAAGTCCTTTGTACTCCCGGCTTTCTCTAATAAAGCCACTTAGCCCATTCAAAAAAAAAAAAAAGGGGACTCTTGCCCTATGCTCACTCAGGCCCACGGCTTCCTCTGATCAGAGAAAGCATCCGTAGCAGAAGGATCCTGGGGAAGTTAAGCTTTTTCCAACTCGCTCCAGAGCCTTCCCCCGTTTGAGAAAACCACGCAAGATCCAGGCTCTGTGATAAGGCAATAGCTTCCTGTGGGATCAGGGCGGCGGCTGCCAGGAGGCTTACAATTAAGATCATGGCCCAGGCGCTGGCCAAGTCGGGCAGCTGCAGGACACAGCTGCTGTCGAGGGAGAGAGAGCGCCCACGCAGGCCCCCAGGCCTTGCCACTCAGGTGCCACTGTCCACATGGGCGTCAGCCTGTCCCGCCTGCTATCTCTGCCTCCAGGAGCCAACAACCCTTCCTTGGATTCTGGCCTTAAAAAAACCCCACTCAGCCAGCAGCACAGTCCAAAAGAGAGAGGATAAGCTGGGAGATCAGAAGTACATCAGATCAGGGGCTATGAAAGTGGCTCCCCAACCACGGACACCAAAGACAACCCAAACAGCAAATGCCACAAGGCGGCTGGGTGCAGCACTTAACAGTGTGTGCACGCCATCCACTCTCCCAGCAGCCCTAGGGGTGGGAAGGCACGTGGAGGGGGACAATGTGGGAGCTTCCTCTGAGCTCAACCTCTCATCTTCTCCCCCAGACAACCCACGGGTAGAGACTATGCCCCCATTTTAGAGATCAGACAGCCAAGACCCCCAAAGATTTTGCCAACAGCCCGAAGTTTAAAATAAATTCAAGGTCAGGGAAATAAATCATTTTTATGTCTTTTCAGGAAATGGAATTTCAGGGAGGCAATTTGGCTTGGCTTAAAGGTTTTTTGTTTTTGTTTTTGTTTTTTTAACTTAAGCCTCAAGTTACAAAGCTGGAAAGCAAAATATATAAGAATTCCAAGGTAGTTCAGGCAAGGGCTTCACATCTCAGCCGCATTACTCACTGCTGTGTGACCTTGGGCAAGTGACTTAACTTCCCTGAGGCCAGGTGTTCCCTCTATGATGGACTCAAACCCAGGTCCATGTGCCTCCCAGGCCCTATGGTTGTTCCGTGGAGCTTTCAACTCCCCACACTCCTCTGCGGCCCACCTCTGTCCCACCACACCTGTCACTTCCTCCAGTTCAGCCCTGGCCTTGGACCCTCAGAAACTGAAGACATGAGGGCTAGAACAGAGATTCAAGTCACCGCCATCCCATTTTACAGATGAGAAAATGAGACCCACCAGGGGAAACGGCTTACAAGGACCCGTGAGGCACAATGGTAGCACAGGCGGGGCCAAAGGACAGGTACCCTAACTCCTCAATCAGGAACCTTCCGTGAGGCCTCCAGCCCATCACATGTCCTGGGATCATGGGCAGCCCAAGAAGCTTCTAGAGTCCCAGAAGCTGACCAAGGGTTTTTCCATTCTCAATTCCGTCATGGAACGTGAACTCTATCCAAAAGGAAGTCCTGAGACGAGAAAGTGGAGGAATAACTCTAGGAAGGCACCTTCTTCCCACAATCCCAAGACTGTAGTGGGTGTGTGGAGGAAGAGTGAAGTGTGGGAGGGGTCCTTGACCCAGGCCAGGCACTCTGCGAGCCCCCGGAGCTCTGCTTCCCTCGGGGGAGCTCACTCCCTCCAATCCTTCGACCCACAAAGGAGCTCCCGTGACCCATGTCCCCATCAACAGGGCAGCAGCCAGCCTCCGGAGACCAGCCTCTCCCTCTTCACACCTCACCTTTGCTCCCCATCCCTGAACCAACATCCAGGGGCAAGGACAAGAGTAAAGCCACCCTTGACCTGCCCTGCACCCCCCAGCATGTGCTGAGAGCTCCCCAACTCAGAAAGGGAGGGGGTGTTGGGCAGGGAGAGGAGAGGAGGTCAGACCCTGTATGTGAGTAAGTTGAGACGCCATGCCACCATGCTGCCAAAGTCATACCTCTTTCAACTGATGTCTCCTCCTTTTCGGGGTGTCAAGATTCCCTTGAGGTCTCTGTACGGTGGTGGCTTCAGGGTAAACTCTAGAGGGAGAAGAGAAAGAAATGAATTTTTAAAAGGCACGGGTGAGTGTGGCTGCTGGAGGCCGCCTCAGTCCAGGTGGGCACCCACACCCTGAGGTGTCCACGCCTTCCTTCTACCTCCACAGGTGCAGAAGTCAGACAAGGGCCCCTGCACCCAGAAAGATGCCACTAAGCACCCAGCCCCACACAGGCTCGCAGGATGGCTCCCCAGTGTCTATGGACTGGGCCATGTTTTCAGCCTTCCAAAATCAGCCCAGGAGCCTGTGCCAGGTCCACGCGAGGACATCGCGCATGCTAATCACAGCACCACCTCGTGTGCTCGTTCTTCCCGCGAGAATGTTATCAACTCGGTGTGGGAACGCCACTTTCCTCAGGCAGAAGAAAGGCTTTCTGAGTAATTTTCAAAATGTGAAAGATAATTCATCATTGTCTAATGAATGCAGGCTCCTTGGGCAGACCAATACTTTCAAGATCTGGTTGGTATCCACGAAGAGAGATAAGACAAAGAGGGGTCTTTGGTGGTGAGGAAAAGAACTCAGTCCCTGAGTGCAGTGATCAAAGTCCAGCCTCTCCCCGCTACTTCTGTGTCAGTGTGACTGAGTCCCCAGGTCACAGGAGACGGATCAAATTCACCCCGTCCAGGCCACATACCTGCCAGCCAAGGCTATGGCCGGGCCCAGGGGACCGGCTTTTACACATGCACAGAAGAGAAAACTTAGAGCAGCGAGCCAACAGCCAAGATCCCGGCCCAACTCCTTCTGTCCTCAGTGACCAGGCTGCACAGGGGAAGCACTGACCAAGTTTCAGGTTGTCTCAAATGATGATGACAATCATATCCCGATCACTCCGCAATCCCATGAGAAAGTGCCACCACTTCCGGGATGAGGACCATGAATGCAGAGGAGTTAAATACCTAGCCCAAGGTCATACCTTTGAGATGGGGGAGAACCGGGACTAGAACTCAGGTTCCTGGGAAGTCCAGCCTGATGCCAGGGCCGTCTCCACAGTGGGAGATGTGCAAACAGGAGAGCAATGAGTTCTAGGTCTGCTCTACAGACCCCAGCATCAGTGCACCCCAGACCCAGAAGAGGTTCTCAAAACTCCCTGCTAATGGATGGGGAGCAGGGCTTGATGGGTGGCTGTGACCTCATTTTATTGGCTCTCTCTGCCACAGATGTCCACCCAGTCAATATCAGGCCAGGGACCTCATGCAGCAGGGGCCAGACTTAGGCTATAATTGGAGGAATTCCTGATATATATGCATACGCATACATATATGTGTGTGTTGTGTGTTGTGTGTGTGTGTGTGTATGTGTGTGTGTACACGAGGGCTGTCTGGAAAAAAATCCATCCATAAATGCCTCTATTTTTCATATTACATGGCTGGATAGTTTCTGGACAGCGTTTGTATATAATTCTCACTTTTAACTACAAAAGTTCTTCCTATTTTACATATAGAGCCACCTCAAAGACTGTGTATTGTGACCTTCTAGATCTCATTCTATGTAATCACATACGTATGTGCATGAATATACGTGTGACATGTGCCCGTGTGTGCCCCCGTGCAGGCAGCAGGACTTCACACAAACTACTACGTGTGTGCTACAATGTGACCTGTCAGATATCTTGTCTACCCATGACTGTGAGACGATACAGACCTTCTGAGTCTTTTCCACAACTGCGGAGTACCCTGTAGTAGGTGCGGACCACAATTTATTTTCCTTCCCCACCCTGGGTATGTGGAGTATTTCCGTTTCCGGCCATTACAATCACAACCTTGTTGTAATGATCCCCACGCCCGTGTGTGGAAATGTCCATACACTTCCAAAGCTTGGATGCCTAGAAGTTGGCTGGCTGGGCAGAGGCTGTGCATATGCTACCTCTGAATAGATGCAGACAAACTGCCTTCCCAAAATGCTGGCACAATCAATTCCCCTCACAGAACCAGTCCGAAGGAGCCCCTTTTCTTGGATGTAAATTGGAACCCAGGGTTCTGCCTACAGAAGGGCTTTTCTGGTCACCTCCCAGTTGGCTGGGAGGCCAAGTCCCCTGGGCAAAGGGAGGAGCTGGTTTCCTGGCTCTCGCCTCTCAGCTGCCCAGGGCCTCCTCTGAGGAACTCCAGCCCACCTGAGCCGGGAACTACATTTACGGGCCCAGAACTGATAATGAGCTTTTATGAGCTCTAGGGACCACGAGAAGCACGTATTAATGTCAAGCGTGCCTGTCAGCCACGCAGCCGGGGTGAATGTCACACATTAACGAAATTAAAGGCCGCGGCCACGCTGGGAAGACGCTGCAGGCTGCATGTCAGGTGGCGCGGGGAGGCCCGTCAATAACAAAATTACTTTCCCGGTTTTGCACTCCCGAGCCTGAAGCTGTCTCCAGTCTTGGGAGGAATTCTGCCCTCCTGCAGCCTGAAAGAGATTAGTTTATTACCAGTCTGCCCGGAGAGGCAAAATCCAGCACTAATCCTAATTCTCATTTAAGCAAATCTGCATTGTGTGAGAGAAACCAGCTGGGCTCGGAATGTCTTCCCTCTTTCCCCTGAGATGTCACTCCAGCCCCCTCCTCTCTGTGGGGGAGGGAGGGTCACTGCAGATGTTAGACTCCCAGCTCTCTTGGGAAGGAGAAAAGAATCTTAGGGTTTAGGGCCAAGAGGGGGACGGGGGCTGGATGATAAGAGGCAGCGTTGAAAGATGGCGGCTGGGCGATGGTGGTCGCCGTTGGCCTGGTTATCGTGGGCTGCGGAAAGAGAAGGTCACCACCCACCGGACGCCAGACCTACTCTGGGTTTGTACAAAGATCGCCCATGTTTGCAGTGGCCCAGGTTGAAATCCTGAGTCCACCTCTAGCTCAACCAGGCTTCTTAATGCTGCCTCAACTCCTCACCTGAGAACCAAGGCTAACAGCGCTGATAACTCCGAGGATGTGTGGCGGCTGCGTGAGGAATGTGCACACAGGATTGGAGCGCCTGCCATTCGATATCCTATTTCTTGAATGTAAGATTCCGTGGATTATAATCGTACCATTTGTTTGTGGACTTGCAAGAAAGAAAACACTTGACAGTTAATTAATTATGACGTCACTCTTTGTACACTGCATCCTGGCTCCAGAGACATTAAAATATTAAAAAAAATAATAAAGTGTGCCTTAGACTCCATGAACTATAGTCAGAGCTTAATCAATGGCAGTGAATGTGATGACTATTAGCTAAGTCCTCCCATTTTTCAAGGTCCGGTTCAAAACTCAGATTTTTTCCCTCCTCCTCCTTTTTCCAAACAAAGCAAATCTGCATTGGGTGAGGGAAACCAGCTCTCAAGTCATAAGAAAAATTCTGAGAGCCACTGTGGTGTTCTGCATGAGGCCCAGTTGAGAGACTTTAATCTGTACACTGATGTTTCCTAGTCTGGTTTTAAATTATAAATGTACATGCACAGCAGTGCACACACCATGAGCAGGCAGACTACTGAATTTTCACAAACACAGCGCTCCTGCATAACCAATTCCCACATCAAAACTTCCATTTTCCAATCATTGTTTCCATCCCATGTCTCTCAGATCGTCCTTGACTCTCCGAACCACAGCCCCTGCCCTTCCCCCTGCCTGGGCTCAGTCTTATCATTGCCTCTCAGCTTGTTGCAAACAGGCTCCTAGCTGTTCCGCCAGCTGGTGGCTGGTGGCTTCTGTCCCCTCCACTTCAACCTGCCCTCTCCATTGCTGTACGACTGAGCTCATAAATGTGGGGTCTCATGTCTCTCTCCTGGCTTCCCTCTGCCTACACATTGGGCCTTTTGTCATCTGATCCCTAGCTGCCAATCATTCCTGGCCCACCTCCAGGTCCTCACAATCTGCACAGACCCCACCAACTCACCTTACAAACCAAACTCGCCTTACAAAGCATGGACAATCAGAGTCCTACCCCCCTGGCCTGAGCTGGCGATTGGCTGAGCTAACAGACTGTAAATAATTCCTGTGGTACCTGGTACAAACCAACAGTCGATAAATAAAGGAAGCAGGGATTCCATAAAATAGAATCTGCTTGCTACTTTCTATAAAACTGGCAGGGGCCATGATTAGTGGTTTCAGGTTATACTTCTCACACCCTTCCCTCACGCCCTCAGGTGTCCACACAAAGAACAGACGGGGTCTATACTCCAGACATATGCTAACACTTCATTCACAACTGCTGGACTTTCTAATATTTTATATACTAGGTGTCTAGATAACATTGAAGACAACTAGTTTAGAGTATCTTGATATCCTAGAATCCAAAGTCAACATGATTTCAGAGCAGGAGGAGAGCTGGGAAGGCTTCCTGAAGGAGGCAGACAGGAAAGGATAGTGGTAGGGAGGTGACCAGCCCAGTGATGAGCCCTTACTTGGCTAACTCCTGCTACAATCTCTCTCTCTCCCCCACCCCTCCTGAGCCACCCTATACCTCTTCTTCCTGGGAACGACCATCCTTCAGAGCCCTGTGACTACAAGGAGTCTTGGTCTTGCACCCCCAAGAAGCAGCAGCACCCTCAGGGAGACCCCAGAGGTGGCTCAGCCCCAGACCCCATCTCCCCACTCGATGCCAGGCCACAGGATCCAGGTTGGGCCGCTGCCAGTCGATGCTCGGCTTGCTGACAGATAAAAGCTCCACAGTTTATGGCTCCGAAGCAAAGGCAGGGCTTTGTTTTATTTTGCTTTAAATGAGTAATACAGGGGGTTGGGGTGGGGGTGGGGGAGAGGGAGAGGAGCCAAGGCGCCTTTGGGAGGAATTCCTGCTGTGTCCTGTGTCTCAGCTGTCCCCTGGGCAGCTCTTAATGAAGCCACATCCGGTCTCTGAGTCCTCTCTCCACCTGCACTTGTCTTGCTGGGGGAGAGAGCTTCCCAGAGCCACCTGCCCTGTCACTCAGCCCCGTCAACCTCTGTTCCCTAATGAATCCCTGAATTGGCCTGCTAATTGTACCCCAGGGTCACAGTGGGGATGAGGTGGGAGCCACAGCATCCTCAGAAAGACTGGGATTTATTTTTGCTCCAGGAAAGGAGAGCCACTCCCTACATATAATTGGGCCCAGCACAGCGGGCATAGGCACTGCCAGCAAGGGTTGCAGTGGGCAAGGAACTCCCAGTCTGAGCCCATTAGCTCTTGGTGGCCTGGGGAGAGTAGAAGGGCCAGGGTGAAGGGGATGCACCAACCCCCTAAGTTAACACACAAAGCTGTTTATTCTCAATGCAACTGTCACTAGTTATCACCTCCCCTCCCTCCGCACCTCCCAATAGGTCTGGGCATTTTCTGCAGATGGCACGTGCCAGCCAGGATCTCTCATGTCCTCGTGGGTAGTCCTCGCAGGAGACAGACACCAAGGTGCTCAGATGAGCAGAAAGGAGAACATGTGGCCTCTGGGACGCTGAGACTCCCCATCAGCAGCAGACACTGCCCCGTATTTGCTCTCCCTCTGTCCTGTCTGGAAGCGCTTGTTACCTGAAGGAGGTAAGGACAAGAGCTACCTGTCCTATCCATCCTCTGGAGCTCACCTGACCCCTGATCCTCACTCTTCTTTCTCCCACACTGCAAAGGGCGTAGTATCACTCTCCCATTTCCCAGATGAGGAAAGCGAGCAGCAGCACATTGGTGTGTTCTTCATGGAGGAAGGGAGACAGAAAACACACGTGGTTCTTCGCTGCACACTGTCTGCTAAGTAAGGCTCACTCGTTTGCACAGGAGGCGGAGAGGCAGGGGGCAGAAGACCGGCCAGAAAGCGCCCAGCGTCCTGGACCTGGAAGCCGATGGTTTAAGGGACCTGTCCAGGCTGGTGGAGCCTAGCCTGCCTGCCTCTACTCCACAATGTCGTCTGAATGAACAAACAAATGAGAGACAGGAAGAGCGACGTCTTCTACCAAGTGACCAATGACCTCCCACTCTCTAGCAAAGAAAGGAACTGAGGCTCAGAGAGGTCAAGAGGCTTGTCGACAGTCGCAGAGGTGAACAAGACCGAGGCAGGACCAGAACCTGCGATTTTGTCGGCAGCCTGAGTTCAGCCTGCCTTAGGCCAGCCCCACCTCAGGACGCACCTGAGAGGTGTCAGGCCACTGGGCTGTTTGAGCAAAGATACCTGGGGGTTCAAAGGCTGCTAGAACACGGCTCAGGGAGAGTAAAGACTGTCTCAGTGCTGAAGTGGCTCTGGTATGAATTGTGTCTCTACACGGTCCAGATCTTGAACTTGACAAGGTCCACTGCGCAGTCCTACACATGTGGGGATGCGTGTCCAAGGATGGCCCACCTCTGATAGAAGCAATAGCGTCATGCGCCACTTAACAATGTTTTCCGGGCAGTGACGGACCACATATATGATGGCGGTCCCATAAAATTATAATAGAGCTGAAAAATTCCTGTCACCTAGTTACATCATATCGTCCACTAATGACATCGTGGCTGCCATCCGTCGTCGTAACATCATAGCGCAATGCATTCCTCATGTGTTTGTGGTGACACTGTGTAAACAAACCTACTGTGCTGTCAACCATATAAAACTAGAGCATATACACGCATGTACAGTACATAACACTGGATAATGATAATACACAACTGTTACTGGTGTACGCTGATTGCTATACGTATTACCTTTATTTTAGAGTGCTCTCTTTCTAATTACTAAACATAAAGTTTGCTGAAATCAGTATGCCGTGTTACGCCGGCAGCAGCCTCACACATCTCCTGTTTACCATGTCTCTTGATTACACCATTTTCTCTCGTGCTTGATTTCTTGCGTGGTTTTATAAATTTACTGTAGCCTAAGTGTACAGTGTTTGTAAAGTCTGCAGTCATGTTCGATATTGACCTAGACCTTCACAATCACTCACCACTCAACTGACTCACCCAGAGCAACTTCCGGTCCTGCAGGCATTTTCACAGTGAGGTCCTACACGGGTGCACCCTTTGTTATCTTTTATACCCTATTTCGACTGCAGCTTTTCCGTGTTTAGATACACAGGCACTTAACGTGATGTTAAAATTGGCTACGGAACTCAGTACAGTAATATGCTGCACAGGCTGCAGCCGAGGAGCAACAACTAGGCTACACCCTACAGCCTAGGGGTGTGGTGGGCTGCTCCTCTAGCTGTGTGTGCGCGCACTCTGTGCCGTTCGTACAGTGACAAAATCGCCTAACAAAGCACTTGTAGGACCGTATCCCCGTCGTTAGGTGATGCATGACTGTATTAAAAAGCCACACGACAGTAACAGAGATGTAGCCAAACTGGCCACCCTGCCGCCCGCAAGGAAGCGGAAAGCTGAGAACTCACCACGAGAGCGGAGTGAGGGGCCGACCCCGCAGTCAAGCACAGCTTTCTTCCCCAGCAGGGGCTATTAACCCCCGGGGTTGTGGTAGAATCTGGGAGCGCTGCACCCCAATGCTCTGTAATCCCTCCTTGCTCAAGTCCGTGTCTATGCAGAAGAGGATCTGCGGGAGGTAGGACCGCAGAGCCATTAGCATTTTGATGGCTTTTCCCAACACGTGGAACAAGAGAGCTTTAAAATTCATACTGCAGCGATTAATACCTCCAGCCACTTCTCTCTCCCCAGCTGGAGGTGGCCAAGAACTTTTCACCCCTTTAAACCTTGATTAGGAAACAAAGCCAGGAATGCAGAGAGCTCAGCCTTAAGGGTTCTACAGAGAAGAGACAAGGCAGGTTTTCTAGACCCAGTGTGTGGTGCCCGTACACACCTAAACGGGAGGGGGTGGTGACCTGGCGGTGACACTGCAGGGGAGGTGGGCGTGTCTTCGGCGCAACAGAAGGGCACAGCCAGCCCAGGAGTGGAGCCTGCTCATTCCTAACAGCTGGGTTCACCTTCTGTAACTGTCAGAGGCCCTTCCTTTTAACGTCCGGGGTCACCCACTCAGCAAGCATCTCCAAAGTGAATCGCTCTGTGTTGCACATAAGGTGCCCGGGAGAGAAGGAGCAGGGAAACGGAGCAGGGAAACACAGCACAGCTCAACAAATCCTGGACCTCAGGAAACCAGTCCGAGGCAAAACAGAAATAGACTCCAGCTGATGGGCGGGAGGATGGGGGTGGGGGTGGGGGAAGGGTGACGGGACTGAGAAGTGCAAATGGGTGGACATATAGTGGTTACGGGGATGTGAGGTCCAGTACGGGGAGTATAGGTCATAACGTCAAAAAAACTATGCAGGGTGTCAGGTGGGCAATGGACCCGTGCAGGGGAATTCTTCATTAGTTATATAGATGCCTACCCACTGCGTTGTACACCTGAAAATAATACAAATGAATGTTCAATGTCAACTATTACTTAATAATTTATATAGTCACGGGATGTAGAGTAAAGTACAGGGCATACAGTCAATGGTACTGTAACAGCTAGGTAAGGTATCAGATGGGAAATAGACCTGCTGGGATTATCACTATATAAGGTCTTTAAATGTCTAAGCAGTATGTTCTCTGGTACATGTGAAACTAATTTAAAAAAATAGTCATGGGATGTAATGCACCTCATAGGGAATTAATCAATAATATTGTAATAACTATGGTTGATGCCAAATGGGTACTAGACTTAGCGGGGTGATCACTTCATAAGGTATAAAATGCCGAATCACTATGTGGTATACCTAAAACTAATATAATAGTGTAGGTCAAATATAATTAAAAATAAATGTATAAAAAAAAGAACAGGAAAGAAAAAAGAGAAAAAGCAACTCAGTCTAGATGGAGAGAGAGACAGGGAAATCGACGGTTACAATAAAGCCCGGTGGCGACAGAAGCAGGTGGGGCTGCCCAGAGACCCCGAGGTGGGGGCACCCCAGTCGAGCTGAGTGGATAAGCAGGTCACACCCTTTGGGGAATTCTGGGTCCTCCCTCAAAACTTCCCTTTGAAAATGAATGTGATGTAATATTAAGGGCAGGGGGAGAGGGGCACAATGTTTTCTAGCGTGTGATCGGAAAGAAGTACACAGATACCGCTGAGAAAAACGATCCAAAGCTTGGAAGCAAGGCAAGGGGAGGCCTGTCTTTTCACCATCGAATTGGAGCACTCTTTAGCAGGCCCACCCCACGCTTACTCACTATCTAGGAGATTCCGTAGCAATGTAACTTTAACTCTGGTGAAGTTACAGGCCCAGTCACAGGTCTTGCAGGAAAGAAAACCCCAAAGGTTACGGCTGTAATGCCCTATAGGGCATTAACCAGCTTTGTATCCAACTCAGCCGCCTATGCCAGTATTTCTGTCTCCAAAGCCTGCGTAACCACTGTTTTCTCTAATTCTCCTGAGAACCGGCTCTACCATCCTGCTGGCGGGATCCCTCATTAATGAGTAATAAATCAATCTTTGACCCATGTTCACTTTACATTTATATGAGGTTTTATAGGACTTATAACTTTTTGAAAATGATGCTTTGATGGTACATGCCCAATTACTTACACACACACACACACACACACACACACACACACACACACACAATGCCCAGGGGGAAAACTATAAAAAAACACAGTAAAATATTACCAATTGGTATCTCTAGGTAATCAGCACACATATATGTATATATGTGACTTTTATAATCAGGAAAAAAGTGACAAACATTATTTTTTAAACAGAGAACCACCTCCACCCCCAATCTAAACACCCCATCTAAAATTCCCCAAATGAATGGTTAATTTAAACTCCTTGCTTATCCTGCCTGTGGGACAGGGCTCGAAGCACTTCCTGTGGATTATCTCATTAAGGCCTCACCTCCACCCTACGTGAAAGGTGCTACGTCTGACTCTCCCCACTCTACAGGTGAGGAAATGGAAGCATGAGGAGGAGTCAGCCCCAGATCACAGATCTGAGCGGTAAGAGGTGGGTGTGCGCCCCAGGCAGCCCGGCCCCAGCGGCTGCCTGCTTAGCCAGCCTGCCAGACTCCGGCCTCCCACGTGGAAAAGCAAGGAATAAACACATCTGCAGGGCTGCCAGGGTCAGCGTTCCCACCCACTCCCAGAGCACACAGCATGTAGGAAGCCCAGCACAAGGCCCGCCAGCCTTGAATTGAATTCACATGTGTCTCTCCCACACTTGCAGGCAGTGGCCGGGTCTTCTCCATTCCCGAACCTCCCATCACTTTGGGATGGGGACACAGTGGGTGCTGGGCAAATGTATCTGAGCAACCTCTCCACTTGCTCTGACAGCGGTGCCTCTAGCTGAGCTCTAAAAGCCAGCCTCTAATTAATAGTTCACTCCACCTCTCTCTTTACCCACACAGGCACTACCAGACTGGTTTATTATCTAGATCATAAAGCAAAGGGCCGCCTAGCTTCAGCAAAAGAGGGGGGTCAGTTGGAAAGGACCCCAGCCCAGGAACCCCGGAGGACCAGGGCTCTGCCTCTAAATTTCTGCATGACCTTGGGCAAGTCAGCAAGCCTCTCTGGGCCACAGCACCTCGCCTTCAAAATGGGCAGAGGGACCCCCTGTGCTGGGATGCCCCAGGTGTTTTGCCAGCATTAGGCTGACTCTGGCCGCCGGGGTGCTTTACATGCAGCCGGCGTGGAGCCCTCACCAGCGACCCACGCCTATTGATTCTCACTAAAGCTCTTCATGTGGCAGGTCACTGCAGGCGAAATCCGTGCGGAAATTAGGTTCTAAGGGTGGAATACCATGTGATCTGGAAAACCAAAAGGGGGCGGGGGTGTGGGGAGTGATGCTTCATGTAAATCGGGTTCTCGAGTGCCCCTACAAACCACCCCATCTGTGCATTGGTTCTGGCCACAATTGAGTCATTTATTTTGCTCAAATATACTTTCTTACGTCTCCAAACACCTGCAGACTCAAGCAGGATTACTTGGGTAAATACTGCGCTCCAAATGCTTCCAAATAAAAAGCCTCGTTTTCCCTGATTGAACAATAAATAGCCATCCAGCCTTTACCTGTGGCTGGGAGGAGACAGGAGAATAATTCAGAAATGTCAGCCGCTAAGTAAGTGTCAATATTGAAAGACACGTCTCTAGGTAATTAATTAAGATCAATGGCCAAAAGAAACACAGGAGGGCCCTCTTATGAAAACGGAAAATGAATAGTGCTGATGAAAATGATTCCAGCAAAAGCGCCTGCTTCTGATTCCCGGGTGAGACGCTGCCCCTTTCGGGGTGTCCGTTTCATTAGCGATTACCCACATCACGTACCGCATAGAAATCTCTAAGACGTACGCCAGGGACCGATCATAATTCACCTTAGGTGCGTGAAACACGAGAAAATTCATGAGCAGTAAGAAATGTGTTAAGGCCTGTGATTCCCAAAACGGGTTCCCCACGGGTTTCTCGGGAGATAGCAAAGGGGAGCTCCCTAACCTAGTTTAACATGGCAGCCCCGTATATTTCATATTGGCTGCTCCCTGCTGAACTTTCTTTGACTTCTACGGCTACAAGTTAAGTTGAATGCCACTGGACTAAATCATCCTGGGTCCTTTTCACTTTAGCATTGGGTTAAGAAACCCCAAAGACATTCTGGTGGCCAAGTGGTTTTTATCCCAAGGCATCATGGAGACTCACATACAACGTCACTTGGGCATGCAACGCCTCTAGCTCTGGGAGGGGTTTTCCATGCCAGGAAGCAAGCCCACATCCCTAGGTAAAGGGTCTTCCAAGACAGGTCATAAAGCCACAGTAAGAGCTGGCAGGCACAGCAGCACTTACATTGTTCCAGGTACTTCACCTCTCTCGGTCCTCACAGCAGCCTTACGTAATAGGTACGGATCTTCTCTCCGTTTTGCAGATACAGAGCCTGAGCATCAGAGAAGTTGGGTAACCTGCCCAAGGCCACATAGCTCCTAAGCCAGGATGTAACCCTGACACCCTGATTCTTAATCATTGCCTAAAATCTAACACCCCAGAAAGCCATAGAATACCATGCCAGAAGGGGACTTGGGGATCACTGGTCTCTCTCCTCCATTTCTACAATGGGTAACGGAGGCCCAGAGAGGGTAAGGGACTTGCTCAAGGTTCTTAATGAGTTTACAGGATTAAAACTCAGACTCCCATCTTGACATCCTCTTTCTCTTCACTTGACCTTGGCATCATTGGGCCACTCAGGACACAAAAGCTTAACTCAAGTGCAGACCACTGCCCACCTGCAGACCCAGCTCTGCCACTGATACACTGTGTGATGCTCAGGCTCACTGTGGCCACTTTCATCACCCCTAAGACAGGAATGGCATTTGCACTAAACCTGCAGAGCTGTTGCAAGGATTCCACATGTCAGTGGGTTCCCTTGTGGTGTGTTCTGAGGAAATTCTAGCTTCTCTGTCCATGGGACTGGGGGACAAGGTGAGAGAGGGACTCAAAATGCAGTGGCTCCTTCCAGTGAATTTGGGGCAGAAAACACAGAATCTCTGTCCTGTGTTCCACCTCACCCCTACTTCCCTAGTCACCTCTGCCGGGGAGGAAGTAAGAGGGATGAGACCGAGTGAGATGCTATGATGCTGTGTCTCTCCAAAGTCCAGAGTGAATCATCCTCTTAAACTTTCCATTTTCTCCTGACCTCATATTAATTTCTAGCTCAAAATAAAATGATGTCTCTTCAGTACCAGGGAAAGGCTAAAAAGTAATTTCAGGTCAGCACACGGTCTGCCTAATAAAATTGAATCCACTCACCAGCAGAGTCAGGGAATTTAAGATGCAGAAAGGACCTTATCTCAGAGCATCTGGGATACTGCATGAGAAAGTGATCATCTCTCTAAATGGAGCTTGGCCTCTGTGGGAAGGGAGCAACTTGAGGCCCAGAGAGGTTGAGTGATTTGGCCCATGTCACACAGCCAGGGAGCTGGTTGGTAAGAGACAGACTGAGAACCAGGTCTCCTGACCTCAGGCTTTGCTGGAATGGGGACAGGGTCGGGGAAGAGGGCGGGGGTGAGGGATGGGGAAGAGGGTGGGGGTGGGGGAAGGGAGTGAGGGAGACGGGAAGGGAGGGGAGTTTAAGTGTGAGCTGGAGTGTACAAACGATTGTGTGTGTGCAGTTGAGACCGTGTGAACCCCTGGGGTAGAAGGAAAAACACCCGGGCCATGTGAAGTTCCATCTTCCCTGAAAACAAGTGTGGGAAGATGAGTGTGAACAAGGGTGAGGGTAGATGAGCGAACAAGAGGGGTGTGAGTGGGGGGCAAGGGAACGAGTGAGTGACTGGGAGGAAATCTAAGGGCTGCAAAGACAGACACTAAGAAGAGGAGAAACATGGAGTCGTTTTCAAACCCCCCCAGTTGAATAAATCAAAACAGACTGTTCTGAGACGAAGAGGCTATTTCAAACCACACCCTTCACACCAAAGCCAACCCCAAACGGCCCACAGGATGCTTTTTCATAACCAACAACAGCAATGGTAACATTCACAATCAGATTTAGGAGCAGCCATCACGAACCAGGTATGATTGACGCCCACTGGCCAGATGAGGCTACCGAGGCTTGGACGGGGGAAGTCACTAGGTCCCCACGCCTCCCCGCCCAAGTGGTTTCTGGGATAAGGAGGACTAGTAGGCGGCCAGGATCCAACCAGCAGGCTTCTTGTGCCCGAGAACCATCCCCTTGAGACAGGGCTGCCCCTGGCTGTGAGCAGAATGGAGAAGGAAGGTATCAAGGATCAGAGAGTGAAGACAGCATGTTCCCAAGTGTCCGCTGCCCCACAAGGCAAAGCAGATGCCCGCCAGCGAGGGCGAGCCTGGCACCATGACCAGCAGGAGGAGCCGCTGGGAACCGCCGTCACCACCTCACCGGGTGCCTGGCCCTGACTGGCCAGAGGAATGCCCTGTCCTTCCACACAAGCCAGCCCCCAGTGCCCAGGGCAGGCCAGGGAGAAGGGGACAGCCAGGGCCCCAGAGAACTCCCATCTCCCACCCCAACATCAGCCAAGGCAGCACTGGGTCCAGGTGGCCACACCTCGGTAACCACTCCCCTTCCAATGGGTCTGAGGGGACACCAGTGACAAAAAAGGCATGTGGTGCACTTTCTAATCCTAGTCTTGTCCTAACCCCAAAACAATCCTTTGAAGTAGATGCTACTCTTCTCACTTTACAAATGGGTCAACCAAGGCTCAGACACAAAATCACTCACCCAAAGTCATCAAGAGGGTAAGTGCAGGCAGTCAGGGTTGAACCCCAGTGTGACTAAAAGACCTTTGCTGTTCTAGCTCACCCATCACCCATCTGCAAACCCACTGTCTCTGGCACAGGTTTGGAGTCCCACATGCAAGTCCCCACAGACCCCGAAGCAGAACGGGAGAGAGGCCATCCCACCCAAAGGGGACAGCTGCTGTTCACGCCCATTCCGTTCTTGACCCACAGGGGTTTCATAGATGTAAACAAGCCCAGAGAGGGCTAGTGCCTTGCCCAAGGCCACACAGTCAGGCTATAGCAAAACTGGAGTTTGAACCCACTTCTGCATCTGGAGGACTCTGATTCTCCACTCCACGGGGCCTCTCATAACCAATTAAGAACCACTGGAAAAGCCAGTGACGTGATGGCAACCTCATCCATCTCCAGCCTATCACATCTGTTTTACTTCCTGCCCACCAAGCAGCAAACAGTGGCCGCGAGCTGAGACCTCAGCACAGAGACAAGGCTGCAGCCAAGAGTGGGCCAGGCGTCGTGTTCACGCCGGTCCCTGGCTGCGACGCGGCTGAGACTGGTGACATGAAAAGTGCCCGTTCCCGACGTGATGATACGCACACGCGCGGGGAGGGGCTCCAACGGGAAGCCGTTTCCGGCAGCAGCCGGGGGGCCTCCGGCGACTTACTGCCTTCCGTCTTTATTAACATTTAGAGACAAACTTCCAGTGCATTTTGCTGCAAATGAAAACCAAGCAATCTCATTTTCTCCCTCCAACTAGGCCGCATGGCTCCTTCTTGTTCTTCTCCCCTCACTCACGCTAGAAATTAAAAAACAAAACAAAACTTTAAAAAAGTTAAAAGTTCCATAACAATAGCAAACCTGCCTTTTGAGGCCTTTTTTTTTTTTTTTTTTTTTTTTAGCAAAATGTGGCTGAAACTGGGTCCTCAGACCATTGTTGCAAGGACATTTCGTCCCTCAGGACAGCTTTCTCTTCACCTCCGAAGTCTTTTCCTTCTACGGGGTGGTGTAGGAAGGCACTGAGCACCCCTGTCCACCTCCCGAAAGAGAAGGCAGGACTCCAGAAATGGCTGCAGTTTTGGGGAGACTTCTGGCTACTCCTGGTGCTGGCAGAACTGATGTGATGGGAAAGGGCCCAAGGGTAACTCAAAATGTGGGGAATTCCTAGCTCCTGTACACACCGTCCCACGAGGTTCCGTTCACCCCTCTCCCCAAACTCCTGCGGGTTGGTTTGTTCGTGGTGAGGCCCGGCTGCCCCACAGAGGCCTCGTAGCTCTGTGCTCAGCACTCCGTGTTCGCTCGGGGAATTCAGCCTCCCACCACCCTGCATGGCTGTTGTCTAGTTTCACACAGAAGGAAAAGGGAGTACCAAGACTTAAGCGGCCCGAAGTCACACACCAGAAAGTGGCAGGGCCAGAATCCGCCCACGAGGCCTGACCCCAGCCTCCAGCTCTGACCACGGCACCACATGGCTCTCTTCCCATCGCCCGCTGAACTGGACCGGACAGGCCTGGCCCCGATCCCGCCGCTCCTCACCCCGGAGGTGCAGTCGTTAGCTGCCTCCAACATTGTACTTATTTCAGACGCAGCCCGTGGTTCAGGTTCAGGGCCCCAGGGAACCCATGCAAGTGCACCTGTGGACACATACATTCACCATTGGCCCCCAAGTTCTTTGTGGGGGCGAAAAGTGCTATCTCTGTTCATAGCCTCCTGTTAACTGACAGGAAGGACAAGAATACAGGCGAGCTAAGAAGATGACCCGCCACTGCCCAGAAGACGGCTCTTAAGAATTATGTCTTCGAAGTAGGCTGACCAGACGTCAACAACGGTCCTGTCCCGTTTCAAACGGTACGTCAAATTCAAGCCTGTGGACACCTTGAATTTAGCCCAGTGAGACTGACTAGGCTGAGCAGACGTCCCATTAACGGGACAGTACCATTGTTTTCTGTCCCGTTTAAAACGGGACATCTGGTCAGCCTGCTTCTAAGGAACCTCTATGTACCAAGGCATATGTCATTCTTAGGGCATCAGGCAGCATCAGCAGTGTGACAAGGACCAGGAGCCCAGCCAGAGCCTCCGGCAAGGGGAGCATTTGTATGGCAGGAAAAGACGGGGAGCTGGGCACTAGACATACCCTGTCCTCCATCGCTCTATGTGGTATGAGTACCACCCGAGTCACCCACACAAGGGGCACCTCTAAGTCACACCGAAAGAGAGAAACTCCCTGTGTTCTCAGAGGGAGGTGCAGAGGGGGGCTGAGATGGGGGAGAAGCTTGGGGGGGGGGGTGAGAGGATTAGGCAAAAGGGCCCAGCTTGTCAGGGGCCGGGAGAGTTTCTCATGGCTGGTGGGCGTGGTTCAGGGGCTTTAAGACCCCGAAAAATCTCCACTGCACAGTGTTGGGCTGGATGGTTATACACTGTCTGGAGGTACCACCCTCAGCCTCAAATCTTCAGTGAAAGTCCAGTACACACAACAGAAGAAGGATAGAATGAATGGACACCTACACCAAGCAACTCCAAGAGCCGCTTTCTGCATTCAACAGGGTTCAGAGGCAAAAACCCGCCTCAGGACAGAAAAGGCCAGGCCTTTTGGGTGGTTCAGACAAACCTTCTGGTTTTGCAAAGGCCCCTCTACTGACTGGGGGGGTGATCTACGGAATTCCATAAGCTCAGCACCAAAGGTTTCCCTCCCATAGAATGGAGATTAAAAATCTCATCCCAACCGGTTGTCAGGCATCAAATGTAGATAATGTCTACAAGTCTGGTGTGTGCATGGGAAAACTGTGTTTCTGGAGAGAAAGGGAAGAGGAGGGAGGCGACATGGTCACTCCATGCCACTGGTCCGACCTGCACTGTCCCTTTCTTCCAAGTGAGGAAAAGGAGGCTTGGTTAGGATGAAAAACTTGGCAAATGTAATGTAGCTGGTGAGGGACAGGGGCAGGATTTGAACTCAGATCTGTGGGATTCAGAAACCAGAACTCTCACTTCCTTACAGATTCATTCGAATGCCACTTACACTCTACACAGCTGCTTCTAGAAAGATCTCTTCCTTCTGGAAGAGCATTTAATTTTTAATCTCATATATCTCTCACCGGCAGACATGCACAAACTCATGCACGCAACGACGTTTAATATATTATCATCATTATTATTGTTTTGCCAAAAAAAAGACCCTATCGGTGAGATACTTTTTCCTTTACACTCTCACACAAACACACATGTACCTCTCAAGCAGGTTTGAATGGTGTTCGAATAGCTGTTGGGCTACTTAGGAACAAAGAATTGCCATGATTTAAGTTCAATTACATAGCAACCATTTTTTTAAGAGAATATTTTTATGTGTGCTCCTTGTGCAGTACATCATCAGACTCTTTCTTCAAACTGCTTCGAGAAGGAAAAATTATCAGATGAAAGGGGGGAGAAATTATGCAATATTATCCCAGCTATTGAAAATAAATGCTGATGAATTTTCCTCTTGATTTATTTAAACAACAGCCCCACTTCCATCAACAACCACGCCTCAGCTTCCTGAACCCTCTTCTCCAAGGAATTCAAAGCTTTTTGGCCATCGTCCCTGGTCAGGACTCCAAGGGGCGACTCTGGAGTGGGAAGGAGGGCTGGAGGACAAGCAGGCCTGTCCCCGGCGCGTGGACGAGACAGACGTCCCAAGTCCAGAACAGAAACGCAAGCTGGTTCCAGCCAAAGTCAAACTAGGTTCTAAACTCTGACTTTCTGGAGTCCTGGTCCAGTGCTGTCCCCCTTTCTTCAGCTGGGGAATAGTGGGAAACAGCCCTTCACGGGGTGGGCTAGGCCGAGATACAGCTCTTTCGGCACCCCCACCACACTCGCCCAATTCCCCGGTTTTATCATGTTCCTGGGGCCAATCAGGCTCGGAGGTTGCCCCCCCCCCCCGTACCTCCATCCCCAGGGGACTCAGAGGTGGGAAGGGCCCCCAGAAAGCTCCCCCCTCTGGCCCCAGCTGCAGCCCCTCCCCAGCACCACAGCCCTGCCTCCATCCCGCTCAGCCTTGGCGAGGAGCGGGCAGCGGCCTTAGAGGCCCTCTGTTTGCCTTGGCTCCACGGCCTGCTTCCCCAGCAAGAAGCCGAAAGGAAAATAAAACGACGACAGAAAGCCCTTTGATCTGCCCGCAGAGGACCCTGGAGGAAGGTGGAAATCGCCTTCCATCGTGACCTGCTAGCTTTCCTCTCACAGGCCCTCTGCAAAAGGGCCCCAGGTCTCTTTCACAGATGGCCACCTGGCCCAGGCACCTGGACCCCATGAGATGAAAGGGTCAGAGTGACATCTGTAGGCACCAAGTGGGGAGGGGCAGGGGGCAGGAAGAGGCTGGAGAGGGTCAGGCAACTGTAGGAGAGGAGATGGCCATTGACCCAGCTCGTCGCTCCACAGTAGGGGGTCTGCACAGCTGTCTGCTCGGTGCAGCATTGGGAAAGGGGTGTGCATGCGCAAGAGAGGCATTCCAGCCCATCACTAGGGAAGCAGGCAAAGCATCACGGCTACCCACGGAGGAGCACGAGGCCTCCATCACGAAAGGATGTGCTAAGCGGCAGACACAGGAGCTGTGCCTCACCCACACCTCATGGCCCACCTGGAGACCCCCTACAGCCTCAGGGGACAGTCTGTTCACTCTGGTGGCCCCTGCTCATGCCCCCTCCCCTTCAGTCTCTTCGCCTGAAGGTGGTCTGGGAGCATCTAGACCAGTGGTTCTCAACCTTCCTCATGCCATGACCCTGTAATACGGCTCCTCATGTGGTTGCTACTGTTATGAATCGTCATGTAAATATCTGGTTTTCCGATGGTCTTAGGCGACCCCTGTGAAAGGGTCGTTCGACACCCAAAGGGGTCGCGACCCGCAGGTTGAGAACCGCTGATCTAGACACTGATGTCCCCAGGAGGAACCTTCAATGCATGAGACACAGACGTTGGTGACTCCTCGCTGGTACGATTCGGGGGTGAGCTCCACACAGTCTCTGGGGGGGTCCCCAGAAGGATGGAGCCCCAGTTGCCCACAGCAGTAGGCTGCTTGTTATGGCACCTTGTATTGGCTCTCCTCCCCTCTCTGCCCACTCACCTTTCTGGGACCAACCTTGAATATAAACTATTTGTACCCAGATCCTTGCTCACAGTAGGTTTTTGGAGACCCGACTAAAACAAGGCCGAAGTATATGAGGTGTGATCATAAAATACGATGAATGTTGAAATTAAAAAAAAATTATTACAGTAAATGACACATTGTCATCCATCCTCCTCACTTCGAACACACGTATCCCATCATTCTTGCCACTTCCGCAGCAGTTCTGGAAGTCCTCTGACTTTCATGAGTGTCTTTAGTTGTGCTGTCATGGCCGCCTTGATGTCCTGAATCGATTCAAAACGTTTACCTTTCATGGTCATTTTGACTGTGGGGGAGGAGCCAGAAGTCGCACGGCGCCAGCTCCAGTGAATAGGTGCATGAGGACACACCGTCGTGTGTTTATCTGACAGAAATCGCCGTACCAGAAGTGATGTGTGCCCCGAATCGATTCAGGACATCGAGGCAGCCGTGACAGTGCAACTAAAGACGGTCACGAATGCGGACCTCCGGCACAGCTCCAGAAGGGGCACGAAGGATGGGATGGGGTGCTCGAAGCGAGGAGGGTGCTCGAGGGGGATTCACGGCAATGTGTCTTTTCCTGTAATAGAATTTTTTATTGACACATTCACTGTAGTTTTTTTTATCACACCTCGTGCATGCTAATGCAGAACAAGTGGGGAAAAATGTAAGATGCAGAGTAGCAGGTACGGCATGTCACCTGGTATGTAAAATGAGATGTGCTCCTTTACCCAGACAACAATGCGAGACAGGCAGGAAGCAGGTACAGGTAACACTGGCTGTCTCTGGGTGAGAAAGTGGGGTGAAGGCTGAGAGTTTCCATTAAATACGCTTTTGTTCTAGTTCCATATTTCCTGATTATTTTCTTCCTAAGCCTTTCACCAATAAAACACGTTCAAAGACTTCTGAGAGCTGGAAAATCGAGTAAATGATCTCTGGAAAGAGAGAAACCCCAGGAATTGGTCATCTCCCCCACTTCCTGGAACCCTGTCACTTCCTTCCCTTCCCACCGTGGCCTCCCTCTCAGCCCAGGTTCAGAAAGCCAGGTCCCAGCTCCCTCAGAGTTGTGAGAGCTGCCACTGAGCAAGGAATTAAGGGCTGGAAGAGAGCGCAGCACCAGTGAGGGGCCTCTGACAGCCTTCCATCCCCCCTGGCCCGGCTGTTAAGACAAACTGGCTCCAACAGGGAAGACCTCGTGTCCTGCAGAGGAGCATGGCCAGGAAACAGGCCATCTGGAGAGTGGGCCTGGGGCTCAGACCACCTGAGTTTGCATTTCCACACCTCTGCTTACCAGCTCTATGACCTTGGGCAAGTGACTTAACTTCTCTGTGCCCCAGTTTCCGGAGTCATAAAATAGGGATAATCACAGTACCCAAGTGGAAGGCGTTAGAGGCTGAATTGTGTTTCCCAAATTCATATGTTGAAGCCCTAATCCCAGTATATCAGAATGTGACTGTTTGGAGACAGAGCCTTTACAGGGGTGATTAATAATGAGTCTTTAGTGTGGGGTCTAATCCAATCTGACTGGTGTCCTTAGAAGGTGGTCTGGACACCCAGGAGACACCAGGGATGCACGTGCACAGAGGAAAGGCTACATGAGGACACAGCGAGAAGGCGGCCATCTGCAAACCAAGGGAAAAGACCTTAGGAGAAACCAGACCTGCTGACACCTTGCTCATGACCTTCTAGCCTCCAAAAGCATGAGAAAATAAACTTGACATGAATTAATTTATTTAACCCTCGCAAGAGATCAATACGTTGGGTATGGTTTTTAGTCCCATTTTATGGATGAGAAAAGGAGGCACAGAGAGGTTGAGTCACTTGCCCACGGCTGTGGAGCTGGTGAGTAGTAGAACTGGGCCTGTAAGCCATGCTATTGGATGAGATCGGACTGGTAAGCGCCTGGCATACTGCGAGCAACCAATACATGTCATCTGTGCTCTTGACCCAAACCACCTGAAAAACACTGGGCTGCAGGGGAGAAAATGGAGGGAGGCACCTCCTGAGCACCTGCCAAGTACCTGGGATACAGCCAGGAGCAAAGACAGACAGGGTCCCTGTCCTCTGGGGCTTATTATACTAGAGTGAGGGAGACAGACATTAAATAATCACAAAGACAAGTCGACAATCGCCCAACTGTGATGAAACCTCATTAAGGAGAGGATGGTGGAGCAACTGAAGCCAACAGGTGGGGAACTGGCCCACTCAGGAGTCAAGGAGGGCTTCCTGGAGGAAGTGATGCAAAGGCTGGGATCCAAAGGATGAGGAAGAGTCAGGTAAAGAAAGAGAAAAAAGCATTTGCAAGGGGTGGGTGGGTAGAGAGCATGTAGAGTGGCCCTGGGTGGGTGGGTCCGGAGAAGGAAGCAAGGTCGCAGGTGGGCGGGAACACAGGAAGCCAGGCTTGTGTGGGGGAGGGGGCAGAGGCCACAGAGAAAGCCTCGTGAACACAAGTGAGAATCCACTGAAGGGGTTCCAGCCAGGCGGCTAACGTGATCACGTTACACAACAGATGTCTTCCCTAACCAAGTGCCTAAGTCGAACTTGGGTAAATCGAATTTTGTTTTTAAGGCAGTGGGGAGCGATGGGAATTTGAGAGTTAATTTATCTGTGAATTGAATGCGGACCCTCGGATCCAGCTGGCAGTGTATAGGTCTGAGGTCCACCTGTTAGGTAATAGCCCTGGGGAAGGACCAGCCTCCCGTCCATGCGTCAAGGCATGCGTCAGGCCATGTGTCCTTCTGTTCCCCGATAAGTCGTGGGGAAACCCAACACCAGCAACATGGCTCTGCCCACAGGGCCACCACACAGTCTGTTTCCTGTGCTGATAGAACCTTCCAGGCTCCCCACCCCACCCCCCACTTCAATTTGTACAATACGTCGTTCACTCGGTGGGGAGGCCTGTGCGGCCCCCACCCCCAGACATATGTACCTGTCCTGAGTTTTTCATGGCATCCGGGCTCCCAACCGGGTTGTTTCCTGATAAGAGAGGCTCATGGGTGCATAGCAAGGAAGAATGTGTCCCTAAGAAGCTATGACTAAGAACTCATTCATTCACTCACTCATTCATTCAGCATGTATGAAGTGAACACTTATTCAACCCCAGGCCCTGAGCTACACCATGCGGGTCCATGGAGAACAAAGACAGACAGATCTCTGCCTTCATTCCACTAAGGGAAACAGACAATAAATACAGTAATTAAAATAATTCTGACCTTCACTGAATACTTTTGAAGTGCCACATGCAATCCTAAGAGATGTATGCATGCACTTTAACCACGTTTTACCTTCGTAAAGCCCTCTGAGGTAAAATGGTGGCATGGAGAAGTTAAGTAATTCGTCAAAGGTCAAGATACATGGCTAACCTGGGATTTGAACCCAGGCCGTTACGGTCAGAAGCCACACTCCTAACCCTCAATGGTGTGCTGCCTCCTCTTTCACTGCATGGGGACAAGGCTGTAAATCTGAACCCCCAAACCCTCCAGGGCCCCTACAGGATGGGCTCTGGAGCTGAGAGCTGTCCGTTTTCCCTCCCAAGGGCTCCTGCAGAAGCTCAGGTCTGGGGGCAGAAGTAAATGGGGTGCGTTTGAGGAACCACGTGGTGCCAACTCACAGGTCAAGCTGGCCTGCATCCCTGCCAAGTGCTTCTCAGAGGAGCCGGGGGTCAGCAAGCCTCCTGAGCGTCCTGGTGGCAGCAGCAGGGGAAGGTCAATCTAGGCAGCGCCCCTAGGAACAAGTGTCCACCGTGCCCAAGGAGACAATGGGTCACGTCAGAACCCTGTCTTAGGGAGCAATCCTTTCCCAAAGACCTCTCCACTCTAGCGTCCAGCCCACCAGCTATTTCCATAGGGTCTGTCCAGGGGGACAGTTAATCCCCATTATTCCTGGGGGTGTTTCTGTTCAGGCTGTAAAAGTGCCTCACTCCCCTAGGAGCTAAAAGCCCACAGCAGATGAGCACGCTGGGCCTGCCCTGCTGGAGGGAGCCCTAAATGTCAGGCACCAGGTGGCTGCAGGGCTGCTCCCCCAGGAAGCTCAGGCGCACTTGGCCAAGGACAGGGCTGCAATCTGTCCCAGCAGGAGAGGCAACAACGTGGAGGGGGCCTCTCTCAGCAGCACCCCCACCCTGCACTCACACTGGTAATTAAACAAGAAAAAACAGGCCTAAATCCAAGGGCTAGGGCGCTAGCTTCTTCTCCCATTTCAAATGAAAGCCACACTACTTGGACAGGACAGCTCCGCCCGAGCCTGCCGACTGCCCGGTGTCCCTGCATCCGAGAGACAGCCGTTCTGTGCGGGCACGCCTTGCCAAAGGAATCTCTGCCTTCTTAGGAGGTGTGCAAACGAGTCGACACCTACTGTGTGCCAGGCACTTGATGAGTTTTACAACTTTCCCATATTCTCCCCATTTTGCAGAGGACAGAACTGAGGCTCAGAGAGATGAACAAGTTCTAAGTAGAAAAGTCAGGATTCAAACCTAGGTCTGGCCATCTTACTGTCTACAGAGAAACAGGGCCAGAGAGCCTCACCAGGCCCCCTCTCCTGCCCTGGCCGATTCCACAAGGGCTGGCGTGGGGCTGCATAGGTGAGACAGAAAGCACAGGTAACCTTGTATGTCATTTGGGGGACACCCCAAAACTTAAATGCACAGCAGCTCACAAAGCAGTGTATGTGGGGCCCAAATTCCTATGACTTTCATTATGAATATGTATTTATGAATAGATATTTACTTATTTATTTATGAATCAAACTATGGCTTCTCTCACCTCATGCCCCTAGGCTTCTCTGTCAGCTTCCAGATAGTTCCTCAGTTTCCAGATAGTTCCTGCAGCCTCCCCTCCCTGGCCCCTTCTCCTGCAGCCCCACGCACAAACATAAGATGAATACAGAAGCTCCACACCATTAGAATATGAAAGGTAGAAATAGGAGCAGAAGTAGGTTCTGGAGCATTCTGGAAGTTCTAAGAGCAGTAAATTTCAGTAAGCCGAAGGAGGCCATGGGAGCAATGGACTGAAGGTCGAGGGCCTGGCTAATGCCCTTGCTGTGTGTTTATTCACTTGTCAGGCCCTTGGCCTCTCTGAGCCCCACCTCCCCGCAGTGTATTACAGGCACTGTATGATCTGCCTGGAGATACAGGTCCATGTACACGGCCTATAACCTATAAAGAGCAATGCACATCGGGGATTATTGGGAAAAGGAAGCTTCCATGTTTTCAGGACTATGCATCAGGTCTATGCTAGAAGTTCTATATGCGTCATCTCAACTCTCCAAGTGCTCTAAGAGGGAAATGTAGATGTAGGGAGTTAGTTCTCAGTAAATATCCACCCTCTTCCTTACACTCTCAGCCTGCCTTTCAGCTGGTTGGGGGCCATGTGACAGTTGTGACCAACGGACCGGAGCTGAAGTGATGTGTGTCACCTCCTGGCCGAAACAGGTTAGTGTTAGTGTGCCTTTTCCATCTCTCTCTTCTCCTTCTGCCACATAATCCAGAAGACACGGCTACAGAGATCATGGCGTGACAGGCAGCCTGGGTCCCTGAGTACCCGTGTGGAATAGATCCATGCTAGACAAGTAGTGTGAACAAGAAGTAAACCTGCAGTTTGAGCCCCTGAGAGTTTGGGGTCATCTGCTGTGGCAGCTAATGTTACTCAGCTTAACAGTACACTGCATTGTTGCTATTACTCTGATGTTCACAGATAAGGAAACAAACCAGAGCCATATAGCCAGTAAGTGGCAGAAAAAGATTCAAATGCAGATCTATGACTCCAACACACATCCTCTTTCAATTACAACCTTTTGTTGTTTAATAAGATCATTCCCCTTTTGGGAGCAGTCTTGCCCCAAAAATCTTCTACCCCTCACTGTCCCCAGGATGGCTGAGTAATCAGTGCAGGATGAAAAGAGGGGATCCCATAAGGCATTCAGGGCCTGGAAGATGATCAAAACCAGGGGGGAAGGGGGCCTGACTGAATCTCAGGGATATCGTCCCTGGGGCTTCGGGCCTCACAGGAGGTTTTGATACAAAAGGAAAGATTACACGGTGGTTTAGAGCACGGGATGGGGAATCAGCTCATCCGAGGATCACATCCCAGCCCCACCACTCCCTCTCGATTTTTCTGAGCCTGCCTTTCTAATCTGTAAAATGGGGCCAGCATCTGAACCAACCTTGAGGGTGGAGGTGAGACAAAGGGTTGTCCAGCCCCTGGCTGATGATGAGCTCTCCCAAAGTGTCTGCCACCATAAAGATCGTCGCTGGGATGGCTCGGAGCACCAGCCCTTCCGGAAGGGAATGAGGCAGAGGTGTGGCCGGGGGAGGCTGCTCCAGCCAAGATGGCTGATAGTGGCCGGAACCTTCGACCGCAGACCTGGCCGGGCCCATGTCTTTGCAACAGACTCAGGGGCCGGCCAGACTCAATGCAATGTAGCAGAGCAGCCAGAATATTTTAAAGTCAAACGTGTCTTTGAGGAGGGTGGCCTTTTATTTGGGTGAATCTAGGAGTCGTGTATCAGCTTAAGCTCATTATCTGCACATATGGTCTTTGTACGCTGGTTCAGGGTGGGAAACAAAGGGTGGAAGAGAAAGGATGGGCAAATTCGAGCTGATGAAACATTGTCCCTCCAGTGCCAGAAGCCGGGGTAGTTTCAGTGACGTCAAATTGGGCTTCCTGCCACGGGGACAGGGCTACAGTGAGAATACTCACAAGATTTTAACTCAGGAGTCCCTCAGTGAGGCCGGGAAAGGAAGAAAAAAACCAAAAACAGCAACTTATTTTATGTACTCTTGCCTTCCATCCCCAAAGCAGCAGACAGACAGATAGACACACACGCACACTATACTATGCCCCAGAAGATCGGAGCTGGAGAGGATCAAAGCCGCTCCCCACCCCCAATGTCACCATAACAGCAATGATAATAATGACAATGATGATAGTGAATATCTACTGAGCATCTACCACGTGCCGGACACTGTGTTAAGTGTTTTATAAGTTTCATCTCGTTGCCTAGTCACAACAATCCAAGGAGCCATTATCAGTCCCATTTTACAGATCAGGAAACTGAGACAATGGCCTAGGGTCAAATAGCTAGTAAGTAGGAGAAAGCCAACATTCCAACCCAGGCAGCCTAACCACCACATAATCCTGCCTCTAAATAAGGAAACTGAAGCTCAGAGAGGGGCAGTGACTCACTGGGGATCACACAGCTCCGTATGTCACAGAATCAGGGCTAGAACGCCAGAGTCCTAACTCCTGATTCAGTGATCCTACCACTCCATCCTGTTGCCTCTTAGTATGCACGTGTGCACGCACACACGACGGTGAACACGTTTCTGCTCATCTCCAAGTTGTTTAAATCACTAATTAAAGCGGCAGTCTGGGGCGCAGACAGGGGGTAAGGGTTGAACCTTAAGATAACATGTGCCAAGATGAAAGCCTTGCTTTGCCAACTGCAAACCCTGGTGCTGATCAGCTCACTCTTCCTAATTTTAATAAGGGTTTCATTATCTGCTCCCCCTCCCTAGATCAGAGTGCTGATGCAGGTCCAAGGTGCCAGGCTGTGTGGCAGGAGGAGCCCAAGCTGGCAGGCTTGCTCAGTGGCATCGAGTTGCAGATACCCGCTCAACCCATCATCTGCTCCTGGGAGGGGGAGGGGCAAAGTGCTGGTTTCCAAGACCTCCCCCCTTTGCTGTGTCCCAGAGGAGTATGAACAAATGTCCCCGATTTTCTTCTCAACAGCTGATGAAACAGGCCAGAAGAGCAGCCTTCTGCAAAGAGAGGTCCCTAAAAGGGGTGGCCCAGCCACCAACATTGGCTCTTCCCAAAGGAAGGGGAGAGCGTGAGGGCAGGACGGGCGTGGGGAGAGAAGCAAAGTGCAAGCCTAAAGACAGACGTGGCGCTCCCAGAGGGCACCAACATTACCCTCTCTACCCTCAGACTGCGATCCGATGGAGGCCAGGAGCCTGGCTCACTTTGCTGAGTAGGTGCGGGGCAGGGCGGGGCAAGACAGCCAAGAAAGGTGCCCTCCACGGGACCGAAGGCAGAGAAGGGGCTGCCTAGCACCCTAAACAGTTGCACACCTCTGACTAAGTTGCAAAGCCCCTCAGAATCCCCTGGGCCAGCACCCCCCACTCCACAGACTGGAAAAGCCAAGTTCAGGAGGGGAGGTGACTTGCCCAAGGCCACGCTGGTGATCCAGAGGAGCTGGATTTCGAGTCTGTTGTTTCTTCCCGTTCCAACGCCCGCCCACAAATCCCTGCCATGCACCCTTGCCTCAATACCAGCTTGCATACCTGTCCCCCCAGCACCCTGTGCTCTAACTCACCCCTCAGACCATTACAACCTCATTTAGTAACGTAAGGAGCCATTTCACAGCCGATATGAAATTTTTTATATGGGGTGGGGTGCTTTTTGGATCAACCCAAGATGTCCTCACTCTAATTCCAGATGAACTTCTAGAAACTGCCCTAGAACTTGCACAGATGCACTGCCATTTCGGCCTCCGGCTGGGTAAAGATACCCTGAGGGTCAGCCATTCGAATGGGTTTGGGAACAGGGCAACAAGGATACAGAGTGACCAAGACTTGAAATTTTGCTGAATCAGAGATCTTAGACTTTGAGTCCACACATGACACACTAAGTCCAAATATGGACATCAGCAGCTCTGGGGTCTCACTTCCCTCTTCTCTTCTGGATGCATTGTGGGGGTCTGGGGGGCCGGGCAGAGAGAATGAGTAGAACACAGGAGCTGCCCTCTGAGGCCTCGTGCTCACGCCCCGGTTTCCAAGGGCAGGGCTGCTCCAGGCAGGCTTCCCTCCACAGAAAAACAAGAGTCACTAAAAACAAAACCAAACCAAACCTTTTGTTTTCTGGCCCTGTGGAATGTCTTGAAGACACATCCAGAGACATGCTTTTCTCCACCCTTTCCTCTGTCTCTTGGCTTCCCCCTCCTCTTCTACTCAAAATAAAAACCATGCTGATCTTCCTTGTTGACCACTGTAGTCCTAGAGCATGTTGGGAACACCCCACAGAAACATAAGGTGGGCTACTGTGAAAGCAAGAACCTCAGCTCCCTGTTTCCATCACCTTTGCAGGGGACTTGGGACACAGGAGGGGGACAGCCCAATGAACACATGGTCTCTAGCTATGAGGAAGATGAAAACTTCAGCCAGCCACTGCGAGGCCACTGCACCGTTTCTGACTTGCTCACATGTACTCACTCGGGGTGCAGGGAGGAAGGAGGGAATTAAGAGAAAAACATGAGGCAAGAGTCCCTGCAGTGTCCCTGCAGTGTCAAACAGCCCCACACATGACAAAGATGATGCTCTTTACAGATGCCAGCAGCCACTTGCTTCTCAGGCAGGGATACAAAGACTCAACACACAGGGCCCCTGAGGTCGGACAATGGGGCACAGAGAAGTTCCCCACCAGACCAGATGAATGCGGCCTGTAGACCCCAGATTGGAGGGGTTCTGGTGGATGAGTAATACACCACGTGAACCTAGACCACTCAAGTCTTTAAGGGCTCCCCATCACCCTCACCGTGCCTCCCAGTTTGTTTGTGCCCACAGAGAGGACGGATAAGAGAGGACGGATAAGAGAGGCTATGACACGCCTCAAGACCCTCGCTGGGCCCAGGCAGGGATCCGGCCAGATCCAGGGAACAAAGGTACAAGTTTTACAGAAATGATGCATTCAATGGTTCGGGCTTCAGACTCCAAAGAAACCTCAAAAAGTTACCTCTCCCGTCCACATGAATACACCGTTAGTGTACAGTTTCTCTCGTTTTTGTTTTTCTTGGGGTGAATTTTTTATTCACCCACAAAAGACCCAAGGAAAACCACCTCCTGACAGCCACGCTTTCCAGCACACAGTGCAGTTACAACTGAGGCACCCTGTCCCCCAGGCCTGCTGTGGGGCCGGGGGCTCCCGCGGGCGAGGCCCCGCCGGCCTGTGTTGGAGGGTCTGTGGTCGCCTGTCCTGGATTTCCGCGCGTTTGTCGCAGAAACCAGGATTCGCGTTCCTGTGGGTGCAAGGGCCAGGGCAGGGCGCCCCCTGGCGGGAGCCAGCGCACCCTGAACCAGCCGGGTCCCCAAGCCGGCGCGAAGCCGTGCGCGAGCCGGCCGGCCCTCCAGGCGGACTCCCACTACGTCGCCCCTAAATCTGGACGTGCCCGAACACCAGATCCACCGAGCCCCCCACGGAATCTCTGCTTCCCCGAACCGCACACGTCGTGTAGAGAGGGCCAGGGGACCCCTGGAGGAGAGCGTGACGCTCCCACCCCGCCCTGCTGCCAGGGACCCCGAAGGCAGCCCGCCCTCAGCGCCCCTACTGGGCCCAGCACCGCTCCCGGGCTCGACCGTCGCTCCTAATCCCGGGTCCCTACCTGCCCTCCCACTGAGTGGCGGAGCGCGCACCCCGTCCCTCAGGGCACAGCCCTCGCTGAGACCCCGAACCTCGTAACCACACCTGCCACCCCGCCATTCTCCTGGCGCCCCACACTCCCCCACCCCGGGCGCTCAGCGCCGACTGGCGCTGCACCTGTGCAGGGGCCAGCCCCCAGCCCTCAGAGGATTCGGGGCAGGTAGCGGGGGCCGGCACGGCCAGCTCCCCTGACCCCCCTCATGCTAGTTGAAGTAGAACTTGGTTCCAGGGCTTTCCCGGGACCGTCCTGGGGTCGCCTCAATTCCACCCCCCGCCCCCACCGTGTGCCCAACAGTCTCCCAGCAGGAGCGCGCGTGGGGTCGCCAAGTCCCCGCGGCGCAGCGGCGGGACGCAGGGAGGGCACCGGGGTGCGGACCCGCCTACCTTCCAGAGGCAGCGGCTGGACCCCGCGCCAACTCCCGCCGGCGGCGGCGAGGGAAACTTTTCCCGGGCGGAGAGGCGTGCTCGCAACTTGCCGGGCGCCGGCTGCCTTCCTGGCGGCGGCGGCGTGTCCAGGGACCCGCTGGCGCGAGGCGGCGGCGGCGGCTGCGCTCGCTCGGGGCTCGGGGCTCGGGGCTCGGGGCTCGGGACTCGGGGCTCGGGCGGCCTCGCGCGGTTCGGCTGTAGATCGCTTGGCGTTGCGTCCGCCCGGCAGCCTAGAGTCCCCGAGATGCCGGCGGCAGCTGCAACCGCCCGCCCGCTCGCCCGCCGGCCCCACCTCCCAACCACCGCTCCGTCCCTCCCTCTCGCCCGCGCTCCCTCCCCTCCCCTCCCCAAACCTCCTCCCCTTCGGTCTCCAGTCGCCGCCGCCACCGCTGCCCTGGCGGCCGCCGTGAAGGCACGTCTCCGGCGGGCTACTCCTCACCTCCTCCCAGCCGGGTCTCTGCCTTCAGTCCAGCATCCAGGCCTTGCTCTACGGGTCAGTGGGGCCATCTTCTGCCCCTCTCTCCTTCCTTCGCCCCTTGCCCGCCTCCCCACTCTGCTCATGGACCCTGCTCTGTCTCAGTTCCGAAGGTCCGTTGGGGCAGTGGGCAGAGTGGCACGCCTGACCTGGAGTATTTATTCCAGGGAAACTTTACGCTGCTCCCCTCGCCCCCATGACCCGACTGTAGAGTTGGAGCGGGGTGACCCCCTCCATCGGACCTCCTTCCTGGGCTTCCCTAAGCCCTGGGAGTACCTGCTGAAAGCTAGCGGGATTCACCCTCCCTGGGCGACTTCAGATTGTTGCAGATAACAGTGATGACTGGAGGGTTTGAGCTGGGAGGGGCCCGACTAGATGCAAATGACTTGATTGCAAGAGGCCAGCTGTCTCCAGTCTCAGGACTTCTCTTTTCATCTTTGTACTGCTGCCACAGTCACATACCCTCTCCTCAGCCCCTGACACATGACTTCACTAAGACATTTAACCTCTGAACCTCCTCTGTAAAGCAGCTACCCACCCAGCCTGCCCCAGACAAAATGGGTAAGCAAGCAGATCAAAGCAGAGTGCAAGCGAAAGTGCTTGCTAACCCCCAGAGGGGACTTAGGTTGTCCATTCCTCTTCTCTGGGCAACTCCTTTTTTTGAGTTGCATTGCAGCTCTGAAGCTTTCATATCCAGTGCCTGCTGACCCCCACATTCAAGCACACAGAGGTTCTGCAGGAGGCCCCTTGGTCAGCTGATTCATACTAAGGAGTAAGTGGCTGATAGGAGTTGAACCTACTCCAGTCTTGGACATGAATACTAGTGATATCAGGCCACGGGGCAGAGTTTCAAGGGGCAAGAAGTCGCTGTTTTTCCTTGCCCACATTCCAGGAAAAGAATACATCTCCCTAAGGACATTGAGGATGTCTGGTCCTTTGAACCATGTCACTGAGTCACTGGGCACGTTGAGGAGGGGCTAATAAGAGTAGAAGTGTGGCTGGGAGGAAAACAATAGGATTCACAGTTTTTAAATGGACCCTGAGTGAGCCAAGCTTAATGCAAGAGGGGAAAATCTCTTATAGTGAAATTTCTGTAACACAAGGGCAGGGAAGTCACTAATGGGCGTCAGGCTCCACACTCACCTCTTCAGCTGCCAAAACAGGGTTCAGGAGAAAGGCTGACCCTTTGAGCTGAGAAACCCCACAGGCCCTGCGTTTATGGAATGCTGTTGGAAGAGGCTGTCTGTGTGGGCCTCCTTGGACACAAGGCGCCACATAAATTTCAGAGAGAAAAAATCATGAGCCTGCAGTGAAGGTACTGGGGCCTGGGATGTGGAGGCCAGAGACAACAGGACGGAGGGATGGAGTTTCCGAGGGTCTGGGGGATTCGTAGAAGCAAGCAGGAGAAGATGGGGGAAGACAGTGAGAACAAGGAGATGAGACCCAGCAAGCCAATTGGACAACTCAGACATCCACTGGAAAGACAGCTCCAGTTCCAGGTCCAGGGTCCCCAGATCTCAGCCGTTCCCCTGCTTCCATCGAGATTCCGGCCCTGTCTACAGACTAGATAGAACCAGTTGCTTAGCAGCTTTCTTAAAATCAATTCCTGTTTTGTTCCTTTTTTTTTTTTTTTACTTAAATGGATTTGGTTTTACAAAGAAATGTTATGTTATTACCATAAATGGAAAACCAGCATCATAGTACTATAAATAGAAGGTAACCATAAAGATAAGTACAATGCAAATAAAGCAGTATTATTAAATTCCAACAATGTATACTTAACCACAATAAAAAACAAAGTCATGCAAGACACTACTGCCTAAGGAAGGTGCTGAGCTTGGGGCCCACTCTCCAGGCAAAGGGAGATTAGCAGGGGGCAAGAAAAGTGTTAAAGACACATTAGCACCCCACCGAGACTCCCAGGTGTGATCTGAAGGACTGAGAGAGATGTGGAAAGGCACTCCCCACCCCCAACTTCTGGGGAGGTCAGTCAGGGTCCTGAAGGCCCATGGAATCCTGACCTTAAATCTCCTTGAAGACCTCTAATATCCCAGGATTGGGAAACATGATTCTAAGTGTATTAGGCAAGGAATCCTTTTTGTCAGAAGTTAGGAACCACAAGAGTTCAATCCTGGACAAGAGAAGGGGACCCCTCCCTCCCACAGGGTGACCTTAGGAAGTCACCCCTGTCTCTGGTCTCAGGGTCTCCACTTGTACAACGAGGGGCTTGGACAAATGGCTTCTAGGATCCCTTTTGCTTTTCTTTGATAAAAGCAAGAAAGGAACCAAGGTTGTGGCTTGTCAGGAGACCAAGAAGGAGAGCAGATGGGGAGGGGAGAGGCTGGGAAAGGGAGAAAAACAAGGGCGGGGTGGGGGGCACATGAACAAGGGTCAGCAGCCCTCTGGAGGGAGTGAGGTGGTGGTAGGCCGCTGCTGACCAATGGGAGTTTTTCATAAACCCAGAAGTGGCCAGGCCCAGAAGATTGTAGACTCCCCATTTGCCCATTCTGGAAGGAACCTTGTGGACAACCTATTGTAATCCAGCCACCTCGTTTTACCAAGGAGGAAACTGAGGAAGAAACACAGACTAGATCAGGCACGTCCAGCCTGCGGCCCAGGACAGCTTTGAATGCAGCCCAACACAAATTCTTAAAACATTATGAGACTTTTTTGCAATTTTTTTTTTTTTTTTTTTTTTTAGCTCATCAGCTCTCATTAGTGTTAGTGTATGTTATGTGTGGTCCAAGACAAGTCTTCCAATGTGGCCCAGGGAAGCCAAGAGGTTGGACACCGCTGGACTAGCTCCTAGTCATGTTTGGGAGGCTGGGCATCGAACCAAAGCCTCGTTGATTCCTAAGCCAGGACTCTCTCAACTCCCCTGATTTGGGTGGAGGGGGGCCGTCTGGTAGAAACGGCCTCTTAGACTCGATTTTCTCTGGCACCTGAAAGTCCCAAGTTCACCAGGGTGTGACCAGTGCCAGGCAGCCCAGGTGCTATGTCTGTCACTGGGCACAGGACTCTTGGGGTGAGACCCCACACACCAGCATCCTGGGGGCACTAATGCAGAGCAAAGAGCTCCACACCAGGAGTCCACAGGCCGGAGTTCCAGTCCTGGCCATCTTGATAATTCCCTTCTCTCTCTGGGCCTCAGTGTCCCATCTATAAATGAGACATGTGGTTTCAAACTGGGCTGCCAGGTCCTGCTCCTAGATACCTAAGGACCAGGGGAGAAGGAGAGAAATCCCTCTTAGCTTTAGCCAGAAGCGGGTTCCCTTTTCATCTGTTTTGTATGATGGCGCCTCACATAAGATTTCAAGGGGAAAGTGTCCTTCACTTAAAAAGAACTTGAAATCACTGGAAAGGATGACCTCTTGCTCCTAACATTTATAAATCTATGGTTGATTAGGCTAGGATTTCTCAAGGACTTATTCATCTCAGAATCTGCGTTCAGAGGTATCTTGGGGGCCACTTCCTAACTGCGCCTCCTTGATCCAGCCACCTAAGCTCTCGGAGCCTCAGTTGATACATTTCTCAGATGGGAATCATAACCACAGCTCTGGCATTGGGTAACTGTGCAAGTCTTCGGAAAATCTCTCAGCCCCTGGCACATAGCAAATGCTCAATAAGGGTGAGCCTAATGCATGAATGGATGGCTGCACGACGCTGGGGGGGTGGGGGGGGGTGGGCAGACCCTTTCCCAGGAGTCAGCATGACCTTACAACCTAGCTTCTTCCAGGCAATCTACATTTTAAATATTTAATCATTGCCTCCCTGATTTTTTTCTGAATTATCTCTTTTTCGGTGTAATTTGCAAATCATTTCCCCCCCAAAATGACAGTTCATTAAATGCACAAGTGAGTGTGATTGAATTTGTTTACCTTTGCAATGATTTTCATAGAAATGAATTTGCAAATCCGACGAATGTCCTTCAGGGTTTGAAGAATATGGTCTTGACCCTCCAGCGTCTGGGCCTGTTGCTGAGATCCCCTCACTTTCTTTTCTCCCTCCAACGAGATGCCCACAGCCCACGACCTGCCTCCGAGTGTTTTCAGCACAAGCCCGGGGGCCGGCCTGCCAAGGCCCTCCTCTGCCCCTGGGAAGGCTGCTGGCTGGCAGCTGAAAAGAAGGGATGGGGCTCACTTCCTCCCCCACCCTCAGCAGGAAAAGGGAGATGCTGGATGGCTGTGCTGGGAGGGGCCCAGGTCCAGCTTCCTCTGGGGGCTGGTAACCTGACTTTTCCAGAAAACAAGGCTCTGGGAAAAGATCCTGCCAGATAAATTGACGGCTGAATTTTCATCATCCACCTTTATTTCCTTTATCAACTGATACTAAATAATCCCATACTAACAACTACCATTCATGGCAGCTTACTTGGGAAGAAGCTCAGGTTGTGAGGTTAGACAAACCCAGATTCTAAACCTGGCTCCTTTGTTCACCAGCTGTGTGGCTTGGGGTAAGTTACTTTGCCTCTCTGTGCATTGGATGCCTAATCTTTAATGTGAGGAATGCATATTGCATGCCAGGCACTGTGATACGGCTTTTAAAGCAACTGCTTCCTTAAGCCTCCAAACTCTGTTAGGTATGGAGGGCTAGGGAGCCTGTTTCACAGAGAGGGAAACTCAGAAGGACCTGCCCAATGTCACCCAAAAAATAAAGAACTGAGATTCAAACATTTCTCTTTTCTTTTCCATAAGGACCCTATGCTCACGAGAGAGGGGGAGAGGGGTGGGCAAGGAGGAGGTCAGGAATCCTGGGGCCATGCTGGCATTGAACTTTCCGGCTGGGTGGCCTTGGCCGGAGGAGCATGGCCTAACTTCTCTGAGCCTCCTCCTCCTCTGTAAAAGGAGAGGATAACACCGACCCCATGGGGCAGTTGTAAACATTGAAGCAGATGACTGTCTGCAAAGGGGCTTTGAAAACCAGAAAGGGTGCAACAAGTGTGAGTCTTTATTTAAATCGCCCTTGTCAGCCACACGGAGCTGCTGAGGTTACAAGTTTGGAACTCAGGGGCCCCCGGTACAACTCGGCCATGCAGCCAACATCCGTACAGGCGCTGATTGTGGGCCAGGGGCTGGCTCCTTACCTGGACACCCAAACCCGAGTAAGAACAACGAGTGGGCAGGGTCCTGGCCCTCATTTGAATGATGGATGGGGAACAAGCACCACAATCAGTTGATTTTAAATTTAAGACTCACCTTGTGCAACAGCGCTCCCATTCTACAGATGGAGACAGTGAGGTTAAACAGGGGCGACTTACCCAACCAAGATCTGCCAGCAAGATGACTTCAGAGTTGAGGGGAGTTTGAGTCCTGCTTTCCGTATCAGGGTTCTTTTGACCACATCTGCTTCATTTGAGCTCTGTGATCCTCAGTTGCTGACGGATACCATCTCTCCTTTGGGAACTGTTAGGCTCCACACCTCTGCTCCCACCCTAGCCTCCTACGCCCCCCTCCCCCGCTTCTGCATTCTGATACAAACAACTCCCAAAGGGGAGGAAATGGGATGGCAAATACACAGTACTGGTCCACCAGGGGCCTTGGACAGCTTCCAGAGGTTGCCCCAGAAAGCCCCAGAGCTGGGTCCATGGCCAAGGCCTCTTCTGAGTTACTAACAATCCAGCCCTGGGAGTGATGGTGATTGAGATCAATTTCCATGCAGCATCAGAATGTGGCAGCTCTTGTCTGACCCCATCTTACTCTTGACCCTGGGCAAGTCACTTAACCTCGTCTGCAAAGCTTGGTTCCCTCTTCTGCAAAATGGAGAGCCATGATGATGGAAGGAACACGTATAAAGGGCCTGGAGAAGGCGCACAGGAAGCACTCGAAACTGTTGTGCCTATTTTCCTTGCAGACACAATCTCTCTGATGCATGAGGCATTGGCAGCCTACTGTGTGCTTAGGGGGAGGCAAAGCTCCAAAGGCCACGGCCAAGAACTTCATTGAGCTCTTATTAAATCCTAGCACCCCACTAAACACCACACCTCTACTTATTCCTCTATTTAACCAACAATTCTGTAAGGAAGGGTCTATTATTGCCCCCATTTACAGAGGGGAAAACTGAGGCTCAGAGAGTTTACGTTATCTGTCCTTGATCACCCAGCCAGTGAGTGGCAGGGCTGGAATTGAAACCCAGGCAGTCGTGATCTGGAGCCCAGGTTCTCTATCCTGACTCACATTGCTTCATTATGTCTCCATTCATCCCAATAGCACTGTGGTTATTAGCATTGTCCCCATTTTAAAGATGAGCAAAGTGAGGTTCAGAGAGGTGCAGTGACCGAGCAAAATTGGAGTAGAGCTAGAAAGAACCCCAGATGTTCTGACTGCAGTGCCATGACTTTTGAGATGAAGAGCAGGTGACTGGTATATGGGATTCCTCCAGCCAGGAGGGGCTGCCTGCTTTGAAGCTAAGTGACTTTCCAAGAGTCACACAGGGCTCTCAGGCCACTGGGATATGCCGGATGTGGTGACAAGGAGGCCAGTACACCTCCTGGTTATCAACTTAGATGTCCATTCTGTGTTCCGAGGTGCGAGTCAGCTGCAGAGAGCAGGACTAAACAATCCAAGCTGGGTCATCTCTGGGCTCCAAGACAGATCTGCTCCCGGCTGTCACTGTCACAATGACAGGACCACATCTCAGCACAGGCTATGTCCTCCTCCTTGGCTCTCTTCAACCTTCTCTTCCCCGCCCCCACCCACTTCTTTCCCTTGCCCTCTGTTATGGATTGAATTATGAGCTCCCCAAAGATGTTGGAGTCCTAACCCCTCGTACCTGTGAATGGGATCTTATCTGGAAATAGTGTCTCTATGGTCAGGTTAAGATGAGGTCGTTAGGGTGGGCCCTAATCTAATATGACTGCTGTCCTTATTATAAAAGTGGGGGGTGAGTAGGGGGAGTTGGGACACAGAGACAGGCCAGAGGGAAGACCACGTGAAGACACACACGGAGAGGTCCATGTGACGGTGGAGGTGGAGGCCGGACTGGTGCAGCCGTAAGCCCCGGAACGCCAAGGGCTGCTGGCCACCATCGGAAGCCAGCAAGAGGCAAGGAATGGTGCCAGGCGGAACGTCAGCCGGAGCAGGGCCCGGCCCCGCCCGCCCACGCGTGGATTTCAGACTGCCAGCCTTCGGGGCCCGGAGGCCACGGCTTCCTGTTCTTTTAAGCCGCCAGGTCAGGGTGCTTTGTTTTGGCAGCCCCAGGAAGCTAGGACCCCGTCCCTCCTCGCTCCCTCACCTGGCTTCCACGTTCCAAACATGCACTTCGAGGTGACCAGGCTCAATAGAAAGGACCCGGCCTCAGATCTCACTGACAGATGTGCCCTGTCCCCGAAATGGTTACACAAGCTGGTAGGACTCCAGAGGCTTTTCCTGCTCCTTGGAAATGGGTCCTTACGTAACTGGTATTACAGAGCACTTGCTCTGTGCCAGGTGCTGTTCTAAGAACTTTCTGAGTATTTGCTACTATCATCATTCCCCTTTCACAGATGGGAAAACTGAGGCACAGAACGGCTAAGTGATTTGACTAACGTTTCACACCTCAGTGGCAGAGCCAGGATTCAGGCTCGGCTCGGAACCTGAGCTCTTAACCACTTTACCTTGCTGCCTGTGGTAGCACGTCCTGTTCTGTCAGCTTCCCCATCTGTTAAATGGGAACAACTAACAACTGCAGGAAGACAATCACACGCTATGATGTGCATAATGGGGTCCTGGTTCCCATCATGGAGCTCACAAGGCTTTGCAGGTGAGAGGAGCTGTGCTGATTGTCCAACCTTCTGTTTGAGTGTGTGTGAGTGTGTGCTTGTGGGGGTACGTCCAAGCTCGTGTGTGTGTGAGTACACGTCAGTGCTCGTGTGTGTAGGTGTGATGGTACCTGGTCATGCTTGTGTGTCGGTGTGTTTCCGTGTCTGCGTGTGTTGGTACGTGTCCACACCGCTTCTGGCATCTTTCTTTTTTTCGGCATGAGGCTGACTCACTCACTCAAATTAACGTTCACATTCTCACTGACTCATTTCATGGGAATAGCTACTTCATGGGCCAATATGCAGACTGACCCTCAAGACCCTTCCACCAAAACCACGGCGTGCGTGTTGCCCTTGCGTTCATAAGCACTGGGCCGCGATAGGCTTTGCTGTGCTTTTCGGTTGTTTTCCACAGGTGCCTGCTGACCTCCATCCAACATTCTGACAAAAGAGGATGTGTGAGAGCTTGTGAAGGACGACGGGGAAGGACTCCCAGAAGACAGGAACCGGGGGGTCTTTCAGTTTAGCAAAAGCCATTTCCCCAGTCGACTCTCTTTGCGGATGAGGAACCTCACAGACCACAGCCTGTAAGGGGAGCCAAGTTTGCCCACAGATCCGGAGCAGAACCAGGGCCGGGGCCCTTTCGTCCCTCTGCCCACTTTCCTCCTCCTAGTATTGTTTTTCCCCCAGGTTTTTCTTCTCTGCTCCTGCCTGCCTGATGTGTCCTTGCTTTTTATTCCAAATCTGTAAATCTCTAATAAACCTAGAGGCAGGCTTATGCCTGATTTATCCCAGTTACATAGGAGCCGAAGCCAATTATAAGGTAGATAAAAGGCCCCGTGTGCGGTTTTTAGAAATGCTTCCCTGGCATAAACAGCTTAACTCCATAAAGCGCCCCGGGAATGTTTGCTTAGTGGCTCCATTTTGTAAGAAGCTGACCTTTGCTGCAGGACCTTGGGTCTGCTCAGGGGGGCTGTCACATAGCAGGATGCAGTAGCCCATGACTGAGTGTGCAGGACCAGCCATTGCTGCCTTGTCCAGTACGTAAATTCACAGCACCTAGCACCTGGCAGGGGCTCAGTAGACACCTTGCGAGTGAAGAAATGAATCGAATAATCAATAAAGATTAGATTTAGCAAAACAGAATGAGGAGTTTAAATCCTATAAAGGGAAAAATATCAAATAGCATGTCCTCCCCGGCTAAAGAGATTTTATTGTGATTATCTGCACCGATGAGCACCTGTTATCAGAGACAGCGTGCTGTGTTCTGGGATATGATCCCTCACATCAGAGGTGCCGTTCATCCAGTCAGTATTTTAGAGGAGCACCTATGTGCCAGCAACTATGCTGGGTGAACACCGGGCCTGGGGTGGTGAAACCCACAGATGTGGCTCCTGCTTTGTGGTGCGCACAGATCCCGGGGAAGCCTGTCTCTTTTGGGATTTACTAGACATAAGGCTGCCCTGTGAAGGCAGAAGTGGCCTCAGTTCCTCTGCACATTCCAAGGTAGGGAAAGACCCCTGAGGCCCACTTGCAGGAGCAGTAGGTGACACCTCACCCCTCCTAAGGGCCCAGCCAAGGAGAATAACAGTGCTTGATTAGAGATAAAAACCCACTGAATGGTCTGGACTCCACTTTCCACAGCCTGGAAGCACTGCCCCCGAAAATAAACTAACAGGAACTCAGGGGAAAAGTTAAGCCCACTGAGGGCTCAGTGGGGCCCTGACAGCACCCAACATCAGGAGGATACTGGACATCAGTAAATCGAGGTTCTGTTTCTGCTTTGCTGGTGATGGGCTGGTGGCCTGGACACAGCCCCGCGCTTGCTGACTGGTCCGGGTTGGATGCGATGACCTGTGAGCTCCTCCTTCCAGCTTGGACATCCTAAATCTCCATACATACCAATTTTCTCTGTCTTCTTTACCTGCCTGCCCTACCCCGACTTAGGAATCTGCTTATCCTTGAACTCCTGTCTAATTCTTGGTAGTGTGCTCTCACTCTTAAAAGTAAGTTTCCTAGGGGAGCTACTGGCCGAGTTGTGACGTTGTGACTGTCTATCCCTGGGGAAAGGAGCAGCTCGCAAGTCCAGCCATGGGCAAGCCCAGCCCTCTGAGTGGTCATGACGGGTCAGGGACATCTTCACGCAATGCCAAGTAGCCCTAGGAAGTAGTTGACTCAGGTTCAAACTGCGTGATTTTGCTGTGGTAACTCAAAGATGGCCATATGATGGGGTAAAGCTCAGTTGCTGTAACAAAGAGACATCCTCAATACAGTAAAATATGCAGAAATATGTTGCTTCTTCATGTAATAGCTCCGAGATTGACAGCTTCCTTCTGATGCTTTTCTGCTGAAGTCATGGTCATTTGAAAATAGGTCCCTGGCATTGCCAGGTTCTAGCCAGTGGGAAGGGGGAAGAGAATGTAGATAAAATATCCACCCAGTGTCTTAAGGCATGGCCTAGGCGTAGCTTCATGACTTCTACTCCCAGTCTTTTGGCCATAACTTGCTCAGTGGCCATGTCCGGGTGCAGAGAAGGCTGGGAAATGTAGTCCACCTGGGCAGCCATTTGCACACCTACACTTAACATTACTACAGAGGAAGAGGAGACAGGCTTTGGTGAACCACCAGCAGCTTCTGCAACAGGTGGTTACTGAATGTCGCTTGACCTCACAGACGGGATATTATAAGCTTGGTCCAGCCTGCCACTTTCTGTTAACCTTGTATAGGTAATCAACATCTTTGAGAACCTTAAGAAAACTGAGGACCCCTCCCCCACCCAGAAAAATATACACACACAAAATCGTCGTGGATAGAAAGTAATACCTACAACACAGGACTGTGGTGAAGGTGACATGGGCAAATGCATGTGAAGTTCAGAGGGTACAGTGTAGCCCCCCAAATTCATATGTGAAGCCCTAACCTCCAATGTGATGGTATTAGGAGGTGGGGCCTTTGGGAGGTGAGTGGGTTTAGATGAGGTCACGAGGGCAGAGCCCCCACGATGTGATTTAGTGCCCCGATGAGAAGAGGAGACACCAGATCTTCCTCCCCTCATCATGAGAGGTTATAGCAAGAAAGCAGCCTTCTGCAATCCAGAAAGAGGGCCCTCAGCAGACACTGCATCTGCTGGCACCTTGATCTTGGACTTCCCAGCCTCCAGAACTGTGAGAAATAAATGTATGTTGTTTACCTGGTCAGCCCGAGCTGACTGAGATAATAATTTTGCTTTAGAAAACCTTTGGGATTCACGATCTTCCAGTTAAGAGCCCCCACTTTAGAAACTGGTTACACATGCATTCATGATCACAATTTAGCTGTGAGCTTCCCGGCAGCAAAAGCCAAAAGAGATGCTGGGCTCTAGAGTTCCCACCTGCATTCAGGAGTAGGTGGGGCGGGGGAGGGGGGAGCATGCCAAGTCCCACCACTGTCTGTGAGGAATTTATGTCTTGGTGGCAACACAGTAGCTTTTATTTTTCCATCAGGCAGAAGCTGCAGGTTGCCTGGGACTCCCCACCTGTGAAGATGGCAACACCCCCTTGAAATGGAAAGCACCTCCAACTTCCTTTCCCCGACAATAGACCGCCACCCACCCTGGCTGCCAGCAGGGCTCCTGGCTCGGAGGCAGCTTGCTGAAAGGGTTCGCACAGGACGTGTGTAAGACCCCCAGCGTGCCACCAGGAACCCTTTCAGCAGCTAGCCTGCTGCAGCCCGGGGAGCTGCTCCCCGCGGTCCCGACACCCGGGCCTGGGGACGCTCTACCTGGCCACTGTCCTGGGGGGACAAGGAGAAGAGTCCTGGTGACCTTTCCTGAAGCAGATGGGGATCGTTCACGTGTCGGGGGCCTCAACTCCTGCGAAGAGTAGGGCTGGGAGCCACCCCCTGTCTTAGCTGACCCCCACGACCACCACCACCAATCCGATCAGCTCCCGGCCTCCGCCTCCGCCCTCCCTATTTCCCGCCAGTCTCTCTACTTCTGACTTTTTCCTTTATCTCGGTTTTGGCTATTTGTGTTTTTTTCTGTCTTTTTTCCCCTCTCCTGGTCTGTCTTTCCCCTCCGTTTGCCCTGTGTCCCCCTCCCACCGACTCTGACTCTCTGCCCCCGTGTTTCTCCCACCTCCCAGCCTTTTGGGTCTAGTTCTCCTGCTACGTCTCTCTCCTTCTCTTAGTCCTTTCATTCTACATCTCTTATGAGCTTTCCCTTTGCCTCTCCAATCGCCTCTCGTGAGCATCTCTGTTTTCGTGTCATTGTTTTTCTGTCTTGTGTCACTACTTTATATAGGTGACTGACCCTCTGTCCCCTGCCCTCCCTCCGTCCTCGCTGCCTCCCTCTCACAGCGTCCATCTTTCTCCGTGCTCTCACGCCGTCCTACTTCCCTGATGCCCAGAGAAGGAGGCTGGGGCCTAGAGAGCCCTGCCCCACGTGAAGCACGACGACAGACATCAGCTCGGGACCCTGCGTCTATGCCTTACCGATCCCTTCTCTCCCACAGCCGTACCCCCTCATGTCCCCCCAGCCCCTCACCCCGACACACACAGCGTGGCCCTGGAGTGCAGCCTGGCCTGCAGGCCTCTTCGTGGTCCTGGCTCCATTCCACCTCTGGCTCCCGTGCTGGTTGCCATGGTTACCGCGGCTCTCCTCAGAGGCCGTGGGGGATGGCTGCCGCTGGTGACTTGGACTAACTGGGACCAGAAACGCCTCTCTGACTCCCGTGCTTCTCTCAGCAGGCCCCTCTCTGCCTCCCCAATGGACTTCACCCTGGAGAACCTGCCACGATTCCCTGGCGGGCCACGTCGCGATCAAAGGATGCTGCTGACAATTCCTTTTGAAAAAAAGAAAACATTCAGACCCTTGGCCATCTCATCTCAGCTGGGTTCATGACCAGGACACCATTAGCCTAGTGTGGGTCAGATCAAGACCAAAGCTGCTGAATCCTTGCTGACACTTTTTCATTCAATCGTTCCCTTATTCATTCACTCCAACATTTGGAGAAAGAGAGCTGAATAAAGACGGGTCCCTGCCTTTGGGAAGCCCCCACAGAGGAGAGGGACAGAGGTTGAAACACTGACCTCTCCGAGTCTAGGGCATTAAAAAGGCGCCCCAGAGGAGAGGCTGATGGCTGGGCCTGAGCAGGGGGACAGGGAGGAGTAGGAGAAGAAGGCCGACTGGGATGTGATGCAACTAAAACAGCTTGTGCAAAGGTACTGGGGTGCGGGAGACTGTGACAGTGCTGGTGACAGCACGCTCCGTGGCCTCATGCCTCAGTCCGTGCCTGGCAGAGTAAATGCTGAACAAATGCTGAGTGAGTGAATGCATGAATGAATGAATGAGTGGGCGACGGCGCTATAAGAGGCTCGTGGAGGCTGGGGGCGTGAGGCGCAGGGAGGGCGTGGGGAGAGAAGCGCTGGGAAGAGGGATTTGGGCAGGTTTCATTAAAGACTATTCCACCCCTGCGGAGTCGGGACCTTACACCTCAGCCGACCAGGGTTTTTGTTTGTTTGTTCGTTGGTTCATTTCATTTGTTGGTTTGCTTTTCAAAGAAACATCACTCTGGCAGCTGTTTTAAAGATGATCTGGAGTTCGAACTCGTGAAATTTAGAGGTCCAGAACTGAGCAGTGGGTCTCCCCGACCTCCCCACAAAACCTGCGAGAGGCAGGACGAAGCATGGCCTTCTCTCTCCAGCTGATGGCAGCGCCACCCTTCCAGGTGCCCAGGCCGAAGACCCTGACGTCATCCTCATCTCCTCCCGTTCACCCTTACACCTGTCAGGAAATCCTGTCAGCTGCACCTTCAAAGTGTGCCTGGAATCCCCCCACTTCTCCCCACTCCCACCACCCCCATGCCCACCCAACACACCACCATCTCTATTGCAACAGCCCCTTACTTGGTTTTCCCGCTCGCCTTACCTCCCTCCACCCCGAGTCCCTCCTTACTCTGCAGCCAGAGCCACGCAGGTAAAACGTGAGTCAGATCATGTCACTGTCCTGCTCAAAAGCTCCGTGGTGGCTCCATCTCACGCGGAGTAAAAGCCACAGTCTACGCGACAGCCTGCGCCCGCACCCGATTGACCCTCTGACCCGTCGCCTCTGATTCCCTCCCCGCACCTTCCACCTCCTGCTCGCTGGCCTCCTTGCTCTTCTGCAAACACTGCAGGCAGGCGCTTGCCTCAAGGTCATGGCACTGGCTGTTCCCTCCGCCTGCGTGCTCTCCCCCCAGACCCCTCACGCCTGCCCACCCACTCCCTTCACATCCTCGCCCAAAGCCTTCTCGCCAACGGGGCCTTCTAGATTCCTGCATTGGCTTCCTAGGCTGCCATGACAACGCAATGCAAACCGGGTGGCTTAAACAACGAAAACCTCTTCGCCCCGTTCTAGAGGTCGGAAGTCCAAACTCCAGGGCGGCTGGCTGGCTCCGCCTGAGGCCTGTGGGGACGGGCTGTTTCCGCTCCCTTCCAGCTCCGGGCTTCGGGGCCGGCTTTGATGTTCCTTGCCGAGTAGATCTCTGCTGTCTTCACAGGGCGTTTTCCCGATACATCTGTGTCCAAATTTCCCCTTTTTATAAGGACCCAGTATGGACTCACCCTACCCCACCCCGGTATGACCTGTTTTTAACCAAACAAAGTAAAGTCACATTCTCGGGTACAAGGGGACATATCGACATCAACAAATGAAATTCTGGGGAGAGACACAATTCAACCCATAACGGCCACCAAATTTAAAATTGCACTCCCACCTCTGATGTCCCTAATCCATACATATATAGTGTGATTACCGTCCAGTATCTAGATAACCTCCTTATTTGTCATGGTTTTTATTTGCTTCTCCTCTTGTGAGAATATGAGCTCCATGAGAGCAGGACTTACTTGTTTTGTTCATTGAAATACCCCAGATGCGGGGATCAGTGCCTGCCCCATCGTAGGGATTCAGTGAACTTCTTTGGATGAAGGCAGATTGACAGGGGCCTGAGAGACCATTTAGGAGGCTAGTGTAGTATGCAGGCCTTTGTAGCCCCGACAAAGGCCACACAGAAAGGATGACAAGCAGGGGACAGACCAAGAGGATATTATGGAGTTAAAATGGACAGGAGGCATTCCAGAGATTTCTAACCTCTCTCTGACTAGTCAGTGTCTTGTGGCAGACACTGTTGGTTGGCTGCCCCAAATCACGCCGAACCCCCAACCTTCTTTGCTGCCTTCAGCAAGTTAAGGTTGGAGGTGTGACAGCATCTCACGGAGAAAAAGTCAAGAGAATCAGAGAGGCTGTCGGCTCCTAAAGGACAAGGTAGCGAGGTGAAGAGGGAAGGAAGAGTGTTGTGGAGAGAAGGAACAGCAAAGGGGAAGGCTCCGAGGCAGGCAGGGAGGCAGGGCAGACAGATGTACAGATGAGGGGGGTTGGGAATGAATGCGGAATGGAGGGATGACTACATGAGTAAGTGGATGAGCAGATGCATCCGAGAATGCAGGGAAGAAGCACGGATGCTTGACCTGCTTGGCCACCTGTAGGCTCAGAGCAGCTCCCGCAGGTAGGAGGCAAGGGGGAGTGTCCTAGGTCGTGCCATTATCCTCTGTTGGCCCCTTGATCCGAAAGCCAGGCTGTCACTAATGACCAGTGCCCCCACTCCCAGCCACAGCGACAGGTCCTCTGGCCTCAAGCCCTTCCGTCCCTCTCTCCTTGGAGATGGCGTTATTTATAGCCCATCACCCCCTGCCCCACCGCCCGCACCAACACAGACACTTGCCTCTCTCGGGCCATTTCCTCCCATTCTTCTGCCCTGTGTGTGGGAGGAGGCAGCCCGGGCCCCACAGAGGCCTCCCCCATCCTTTCTTTTCTCCTTATCTCTCTCCTGGCTGAGTTTCCTGCCCAAGCAGATTGGCAGAAAACAGCAGCCCCTCCTGTGAGAGTTCATGGGAGCGGGAGCAGGGCTCTGAGCGGCTCCACACAGGGTGCACCCCTCGGGGCCGGAGGGCCCCCACCGGCCAGCTCCCTGTGCTGGCAGCGTGGGGTGCCTGGATGTGGGGCTGGGATGGTGGCAATGGCCCACGTTGGCCCATGGCCAAGAGCATGCAAGTTGCTCCTCCCTAATCTTCATCCTTGGGTAATTCACAGACTCCTTCAGCCTCAGTTTCTCCATCTTTGAAAGAGGGATGGTGACAGTACCCATCTCCCAGGGCTGGTGTGAGAATTAAGGGGGACAATGGAAGTCACAGAGGATGGTTCACATCTATTATTAGGGCAGAAGATCCCTGAGGAGCCCTGTGGGGAGGGGAAAGGGGACGTGGCTGGGCCAGCAGGGCCTGGGGTGGGGGCGGGGCAGATAACCGGTACATCCGGGATCTGCGGAGCTCAGGTCTGACGTTCCCGCCCCTGGGCCTGGGAATTGCTTGGGAAAGCCTGCCTCTGGCATTCTGCCTCTGGCTTCCAAGAAAGACCCAGCTCCCAACCCCCGGCTCCCCCTGCCCCCACACACACTCTCGGAGCAGGGATGGAGGGAGCGCTTCCCACTGCCCTCTTGTAGCAACTGGGGGAAGAGGTCCACAGAGACCCCATCCCCACCCCAGGCTTCCACTAAGAACCTCATATACCCCTTCCTAGCAGGGTGGCTCAGAGGGGAGACTTGCTCTCTCCCTCTGTGACTTTGAAGAGCACCTTGAGGTGAGGAGACGGCAGGGCTGACATGAAAGGAAAGAGCCCAAATGGTGGCTTTCAGGCAGCGGGGTTAGGGCTGAGCACTCCTGGGCATTTCTCCCTTGATGACCTTCTGGTATCTCTCTTCTTCATTCAACAACCTTTTTTAAAAGCACCTACTATGTGCCAGGCACCGTGCCAGGCCCTGGGGGTACAAAAGTGACCCCAAATAGGGAGGATCCTGGCTCTCCTATGGGAAACAGAAAGCAGGCAGGTCAAGGACAGTAGGACTACCGATTGGGACAGGTCATGCCCCGGGAACACGCAGCGTGGGAGGACACAGGCTAACAGAGGGCGGCAGGGCTAGATGGGGCGGGGCGGCGGCCATCTCCTCTCCAAAGGAGACATGTAGCAGCCCCGCCACGGTGACAGCCGGGGGAGGTCATCCCGGGTAGAGGGAGCCGCAGGTGGAAAAGGAGGAAAAAGAGTTCAAAATCAAAATGGCCCACCCCAGACTACAGCTTGGCTGGAATTAGTTTCTCCTGCTCCCAGAGGTTGCTCCAAAATCAACACTCCGTGCAGCTGCCCAGCGCCCGCCCACCCCAACCACACTGCTTCCCCCAGGCCTCCTGGGTGCTCCCCGAGGACATCACAGCCTGCGTGGGCTGGCCCATGCCCCTGCCACTCCTCTTTCCCTCTCACAAGGAGCTGTCATGCCCCTCGTCCTCCATTCCTTCACCCGAGCTGTTCCCCTGCTGCCCCACCGCCTTCACTACCCGTGGAGCTCTTCCTCTGGGGTCACTCCTCCATCACACATCCTGCACTGCACGCATTCCTCTGCCCACGTCCTCAGAGTGATGTATAGGAAGGGGTGCCTTTCTCATATTGGGGTCCCCGGTGCCAGCCCAGGCCTGATGGGCAGGAGGGAAGGCTGTATAGAGGACCAGGTGGACTGAAGACAATCACGGGAGGGGCCTGGCTCAGCCACTACTGCCCCGGTGCTCTCAGTTTCTTCATCTGTAAAGCGGGGGTAAGATTAGTACCTCCTACATCAGCTTGATGACATGATTCAATGACACATTTAATTGAGTGGCACTGCCCCTAGGGATGTTTTAGAAATGGACCGGGGGCGTTTTGGATTGTCACAAAGATGGGGGCAGGTGGGGAAGCACCCCTGTATTGAGTAGGCAGTGGACTGGGAAAGGCAGGTGATGAGCAGAGTGGAATCGCCCTGACCAGTGAGCACTCCCCTGTGTCCTGCCGGATGTCACAGGGAAGAAGAGATGTTTATGATTCTCTGAGTCTAGACTTTAATGAAGTCTGCTCTGCATATAAATACAAAGCATTTTGCACAATTTGAATACACACTGGGCTGCATCTGAAGACAAAAGCAAGAGAAGTCTTTATTTAGTTTTATTCGGTACATGCCAAGAGTTGCTCACAATTTTGGATGGTGACACTCTTGGAGTGTTGGAGTCTCTGCTCAGCACCCTACGTCGTTGTACATGTGTTGCTGTCACCTTCGCGATGGTTCTGCGGGGGCTCTGAGCTCCTGACAACTTCATTATGTCTCTGGAGCAGCTGGGCCTGAGCACTTACATGTTCAAACAGATCTTCTTTTATATGAGGTTCCTTTTAATTCTCCTTTATATTACAGTTGGGGCATTATGTGTGAATATTTTTAAAAATTGTGTGTGTGAGCTGGTTATAGTATCATGGGGTCCATTCCAGAGTATTAAAGAGAATATTTTTGTATCTTTAATCTAAAAAGAAGGTCTGAGAGGGCTGAGAACCAGTGTTGCTGAGCACTTAGGAAGCTGTAAGAATTGAGGCACTATTAGGGGCTCAATACACATTCGATAATGAGTGACTGGATGAATGACTCATGTTACCCCCACATTACCGCCCTCACATGCCTCTCATGTTACCGCCCACAGGTGACCTCTTGCTTGGGCCTGCCTGGACCTGTCTGCTTCCAGTTCCAGAACCTTCCATAGGGTCAACGAAGCACAAGGCTTCCTTGGTCCTGGCAGCCAGCTCCTTGCTGGGTCACAAAGTTGCTCAGGATAACTATAGCCCTGCCTCCGGGGCCCCTCAGCAGATGCCACCTGGATCCGAAGGCCCAGCTGGAGCTGGATCAGGGCCACCGTCGTACCTCCTGGGGCCTTTGGGACAGTCTCAGGGTGTGAGCGGGAATGTCCGCCCAGGCCTGGGCAGAAGGGAGGGGAGAGGTGGGACCACGGTTCTAGGTGTCCCCCTCTTTCCCGCTGCCAATCAAAGTCACCACACTGACTTCAGATTTCTTCATTTACGCGTTTTCTCTTAACAAGTAACGGCTGCTGCTCTCAGAACTGCAACCGGGTCGAGAGTGTGGATCTCCGTTGCATCCACGTTGTCTTACTAACCAGAGGCAGGCTGGCGTGGCTAATAATTTAGCCTGTGCCCTTCTCCACATCTGAATACTCAGCCCACTCGATCTCTTTTCCTTTACAGACCCAGATGATCCTGAATTTATTATTCTGTAATGTTTTTTGCACTAAATATTGTGTTGAGAATCCCTTTCGAAGGCCGCAGAGGCAGCAACTGCTATTCATTTTGTGGACACACCGCTACCTTTATCTATTTGGCCTTAAATTTTGTTTTTTAACTTTTTTTTCTTGTGGAAGAAATACATATATATGCATTAAAAATGATAAAAATAAATTTCTCTATTTTCCCGAATACTCCAAGTTTGCTTTTCACTTTTTTGAACTAAGCTTTAAAAACTACACCCCAACTTCTTCATTGGTCTGTTTTAGGCAATGTCCACCAATGACCCTCCGTGTGAGCTGAGGGAATTAGTGACCATGCCCCAATGTTTGCTGGCTGCATGATTTTATTAGTTTATTGGCAAGGTTAATAGCACTTACAGTCCATTTTCTTACTGTAATTATAATTGACTGTAAAAAGGGAAAGCTAATAACCAGCGGTTTTAGTCACAGCTGACACTTAGGAACCCCTTAACCACATCCTGGGTTTGTCAGGAGCCCTTCACGGAGAAGTGAACTTGTTTAATCCTCACAACATGCTAGGAGGCAGCCCCTAATATTACCCTCATTTTACAGACGAGGAAAGCGAGGCAGAGCCAAGCTGAAGAACTTGCCCAGGGTGACGGCCCACGTGTGACAGAGTGAGGGCGTCCCGAGCCACCGCACTGGTCTGAGTCAGGCCCCTCTCCATCACTGTTTCAATCTTACGTTTTCCAAAGTGCGGACACACCCTGGAGCTTATTTGAGCTTCTCTCCTTCCCACATTACAGATGGAGAAACACAGGTCTAGGTTATAATCTTAAACAAACAAACAAACAAAAAACCCCCCAAAACGGAAACCTCATTTGCTGAGGATTTACCAAACCATCACGCTCAGCACACAGGGGGTGAGACCCCGAGTTAGTCTTACAACGAGCCCCCAGGTGGGCAAGTTTGGGTAAAGGCTCTGATTTCTCTGTTGGATGATCAAGTCCTGAATGTTTATGTAAATAAACAAACACAGGAAAACCAATCAGGAACAAGAGGGTGTTGTGCAGGGAGGATCCTGATTAACCCAACTCTGTGACCCAAGGTCCGTTATAGGAAAGAACAAACAAACAAACAAACAAACAAAGCAAAAAAGCAGCAAGTCTGGAACTTAACTCAGGAAAGGGAACCCGCCAAGAGTGCAGGGTGCCGGCCTGGAATGCCAGGGCATCTGGACCTCTGGGTGACAACTAAGTGCAAAGAACGTAATTATGACCCCTGGGTCCAACTGTGCCTAAAGCCCCACACGCTGACGTTTTCCACAGGCTGACGCTTCCATGAACAAAGGGATCGTCTCTATTGCTCCACCCGTTTGGTTTGCATTTCTGTCACTTGCAATCAACAAAGTGCTGAGCAAATCTTGAGCCTATCTCAGCGGTGGGTGCCTGAGCTCGGCGAGCCCGACAGGATGACAGGCACTGGTCAGACGCACAGGAGTAGAAGGTGGTTCCCAGAACCAGGAGACGCACAGAGGCAAGAAACAGCAAGATGTGGAAGTCCGGTCTTTCTAGAGAGGAAAGTGGGAGGACGCCATGGCTGGGGATGGAGGTGCAGCCCCCGGGGGTTCAGAACCAGGAGGAACTTTCCGCTATGGACGCTCTGTGTGGAGGGGAAAGGGAACCAACTGGGGGTTGGGTAGTCCGCTGTGAGGCCACATGGAAGCCCACATCCAGCCCTCTTTCCACCACTATGTTGGTGATGACAGGGAAACGGAAACAAAAGTGGGTGGCCCGACTCCATGGGCTTTGGGCAAGGTCTGATTCGGAATCCGAAACAGTGCTGGAGGGTGAGATGTCACCGAAGCCAGAGCAGCCTCCAGATGGCTTGGGGACTTCTGCAAAGCATGTAGACTCACACCAGCCTTTGCTAGTTGGACCTACAGAGCCTCTGTCCAGAAGCCCGAGGACTGGTCAGCGGTAGCCGGCCACGCCGCCCTTGAACCAGGCCGTGGATCGGGGCCAGCGTTTATAAAGCACTTAGTCCTTGCAGGGCATGAACTCACCGAAGCCTCACAATAACTTGATGGGGGAAGTCCTGCTGTTATCTTCATTTTACGGGTGGGAAGACTAAGGCATGGGAAGGCCAAGTGACCTGTCCAAGGTCACGCAGCTGGCAAATGCCAAAGCTGGGACCTGAACCCAGTCAGTCTGGCTCCGCCCTTGTCCCCTCGGAGGCTGGGGGTCTGCAGGCTCAGGGGGACAAGCGTCTCTGTCCTCTGCTTCGTCTGCATCCTGACATCCGTAGGAGCAGTGGTTTGCGGACTCGTGAGGGTTCCAACTCTCCTCTTTTCTGCTGTCCCAGGGGAGGGCTCACAACTCCTATAGGGCTGGGAGCACAGAGGACACCTCACTGCCACCTGTCACCCGGTGTAGAAATGCTGAAGCAGAGGACCTGTCCCCAACCTAAGGAAGAAGTCGAGACTATGGTGACAGTTCAGAATCAGTAAAATCACAATGGTGGCAAAAAAAAAAGGAAGAAAGGACAGAAAAAGAAAGGGTGGGGGGAGAGAGAGAGAGAGAGAGAGAGGAAGGAAAGAAGGAAGGAAGGAAATCGACTGGCTCTGCCCCCGAGGCACTATGTTTGAGTCACAGTGAGATCAAAAATAATCTCAGGAGCATTACACGTAGCTTTTAAAACTCCAAGTCTCACAGTTCTTCACAGCATTGAGAGCTCCTGGAGTCAGGGAAGGGGCTGGGTCCTGCTTGAGGAGGGCAGAATGAGGGACTGAGAGCAGGGGCTTGGCCTCAGGCTGTCCTGGGTTCTGGGTTCAAGTTCCACCCCCACTGTTCCACTATGGGAACCTTGCACCCCAGTTCCACTGTCTTAAAATGGAAATCATAAAGGTACTCGCCTCCTGGGAAGCTACCGAATTTAATAAGTGACGGTTTCTTCGAGTTGGCCACCCAGGGCCACACGCACAAGAGGTGTTCGGTAAGATTTATTGAACTGGATGAAATACATGAAATACTGCAGTTGAATTTTATGAGTGTAAGTAGGAAAAAAAAAATCCAGACTGCAACTCTGGCTCTGGACCAAACGGCAACTCTGTAAGCATTACATCCGAGTGGCGACAAGGACCGAAGGGTCAGGGGAAACGAGGACATTAGTGGGGGGTTGTGAGTCCATTTTGTTTTCCACTGACGTGGTTTCTGGGGTGCACCCTAAGAGTGAGCACCTACTGTGTGCCATAGTCCAGTGTCGTAATTCATCCTTACAGGAATCTGCCAAGGGCAGGGCAGGGGACCCCGTTTTACAGACCAGTAAGCTGGACAGGCCCCAGCAGCTGGGCCAGAACCACCTTGGACCCGCAGCCGCCCAGCCATCCTTTTCTCCACGTAGAAATCGTCTCAGAGGCGACAGGGCAGCCGGGACCCCTCCGCCGACGCAGTGTATGCTGTGGAGCCGCTAAGACATCTGCGTTCTGGATGGGGACCCCGCACCCTCAGCCCGAGGGAAGGATGGGGGGAGGCTCATGGGGGATTCTTTGTTCCCCACCTTGTTCTCCTCCACTCAGGCAACTTCGTCCCAACCTCCACGCAGCCCAGATGCAATGCGGGACTCTGTGGCCGGCCCAGCACCAAGGGTGGACCCTGAACTGGCCCCCCAAATTCACAGGGAGCGCCCACCCAGCTGCCTCCTCCCTGCCCTCCCCAGCCGGGAGCCTGGGGCCCGTGGCCTGGCCGGCGCTCTGCTAGCTCGTCACCTGAGGTGGGATCACAGGCAGCATGTGGGGCCGCAGTGATGGGAAAGCAGACGGGCTGCCTGATGGGGCCCTGGGGAGGGGAGGCGCTGAGTGCAGCGGGCCGGTGTGGCCTGTGGCCGGAGTGCTAATGGCCTTAGCAGACTCTAAGGGCAGACCGGTCTGAGCGCTCCTCTGGGGCCCTGGGAGGAGGCAAAACGTGGGACTAGCAGCTGGTACAGGGGCCTTGTGTACCCGTGCCCCCCTCACTTAAGCCACACTGTGTCCTAGTGTGGGCAGGGGCTAGCTGTGATAGTAATAACAAAAAGAATACATGAATCTTCCAAAGCTCACCAGACAGGTTCTAAGAGCTTTCCCTGTTGGGTCTCAAGCTTCACAGTGATCCTGTGAGGGAGGTACTATGTTGTCCCTATTTTGTCTCAGATGGAACCAGAAAAGTCAAGTCATTTGTGCAAGGTCACACAGCATCCAACCCAGGTCAGAAGAGATCCATGGCCCACCCCCTTAATCTCAATGACTCTCCAGCTTTAGTGTCCAGCAAATCATTTGAGGTGTGGTAAATGCAAATTCCTGGGCCCCACCTTGACTCGCTAAATCACAATGCACGGTGGTGTAAGGCTCTGGAAGCTGTAGTTTTGATATGTGCCCAGGTGACTCTTGGAAGCAGTCGTGTTTCAAAAATCTTGCACTAGGCTGTCAAAGGAACCTACCCAGAAAGAACTAGAAGGTGCCCAGATGGCAGCATCTGCTTTTAAAGGTGCAGTTTGTGAAGGAGGGAATGAGGGGAGGAGGTCTCTCTGTGACGTCTCAGAGCAGGTAGACGGAAGGTTGCCCAGAGCTGGTGGAGGTGGAGGGCTGTTACACCCCTGCTTCCCTTCCCAGCATCCTTGGCATCTAAGTGGCTTCCGTGGCTGTGCCTGTAAAAGGAGGGGCATGTCCTCTCCTCCCTCTCTTCCTCGTTCCTGATGACTAGGAAACACTTATATAATGATCACCCCTCTCCATCCTTGCAGATGGGCCCAAGAAAGAGATATCTCAAGACCACTGGGCTGCCATGTTAACCCTGAACTGGCCTTGGACTGTAAAAAGACAGGAAGATAAATTTCTATCCTGTTTAATCCATTGTCATTTTGGGTCATGTTACAGCAGCTGTCTTACCTAATACAGGATGTCTTGCCTTCCTGCTTTAGATCTTGCTATGATGTCTGGAACTGCAGCAGCCATCCTATGACCATGAGGCAAAAGCCAAGAGGATAGGTAAAAAGCCACCTGAGAGTCCTCTTTCTACTGAGCTGCTAAAGTTGCCAACTTTGCAACACCCATTTTCAACACCTTGTTAGGTGAGATACATTTCTCATTATTCAAGCTGTTTTCATTGGCCTTTCTATCATTTGCAGACAAAGCATGCCAATTGGGATACTCCATGAGTTCTGTGGTGGAGTTGCCTAAAATCATAACCTGGCTGTGGACAGTAGAAGGCTCTAGCCCCCAGTAAGGAGCTTTGTGACCCAAATCCACTTCTCCCATCAGGGGTTCTGCCCCTTCCATCCAAGAGTTGCAAATCCAGCTTCAGACCTGTTAGACAAAGCAGCTGTCAAAAGGGTTTTGGTATAACAGGGACCCCGTTTATCCATCAGGAGGAGAGAGAGCACGCGTGCGCACTGGATAGAGACGTCCCATCTGAGAAGGTGTGTGGTAGAGGGAGCATGGCTCACGCCCTCTCACCAGCAGTAAGCGTGTCTCCCCCGCGTCTTTGGCAGCCTCAGCCTGAGAGCTTTCATTTCTGTCCATGATTTGCATTTCACGGAGCCAGGAGTTCCTGTGGATCATTCAGGGTCTTGGAAGGAAACAGAAGTCATATTAGCTGGGATATAATGAAGAGGTGTGGACAGAGTTAAGGGAACTGCAACAATGGGTGCTGAGGCACCCACAGACCAGCAACAGCTGGGAGCCTTTACTCCCCTGGGCCTGAAGGCCTCAGAAGAGAGAACCCGGCCAGGACTGGGATGTGGGATATTGGCTGCCAGTGTGGTGGGATGCAGCCAAAACCTCGATGGAATGACCCCAACCCTTCTCTCCTCCCACACTCTGGTCTCTTGCTGTGTATCTAGTACCTAAGGCCAACTACAATCAACAGACTGAGGCCTCCTGGGCGATGCAGTCCTTAGAGGTCGACCTCCTGGGGCACGGAGGGGAGGAGTGTGGACTGGGTGTGTGTGAGAGAGGAGAGCAGGCATCTGGTGCTGGGTTGCCTTTACAGGAAAAGGGGAGAATCCCCAGGGTAAGGGAGGCAAAGAGCCAGCTACCTGCCAGATGGGCACCGGAGGGGCTCTCAGGAAGGGCCCTTGCAAATCAGTGACAAAGGATGAAAAAATGCAGATGGATAAATAACTTAAAAGACCCAGGCTTGCTGGAAATGGTTTCTGATCTCAGCTCGGCTGCTGGGCCGCCAGGCTCACAGGCTCTATTTTTAATCAGGGCCTTGAGTGGAGACAACTGGTGCCTTTGGGTTGCTTTGAAAGGTTCTGCCTCTGTTTTCCCTGGGGGGCCGCTTTTGCCCTGTCCCCAGGAGTCCCTCCTCTGCAGCCCCAGCATGACAAAGGTCACCGGGAGGAGCCCCTCCCATGCAGGCAGGGGAGGTGGAGAGCATGGTGTGGACCTCAGAAAGAGGTGTGTTCAAGTTCTGACTCTGCCACTTAAGTTATGTATTTGGGGGCAAATCATTCAATCTTGCAGAATCTCATTGGTAGTACCTCCCTTGCAGGGACACTTTGAGAGCTCCCTGGGACTGCGCATGTACAGTGCTCAGCACACCTAGTACCCACAGAGGAAGTGTTCGGTGAACATTAGGGGAAACTGAGCTGAACTTCTAGGGGAAGGCCACCTGGATTCACATTTTAGCTCTACTCAGCCTCTCCAAGCCTGCTTCCTCACTTGTAAGACACACAGACTGACTGTATCCACCTCCTACAAGCTCACAGGAGGATTAAGAGAGATGCTGCAAGTATGGCGCCACACCTACAGTAAGCACAGGGTAGATGGTAGCTGTAATTGTTATTGTTTGTTGTTGAGATTGGAAAGAAATGTCAAATAACCCAAAGTCACTCCTCTAGGTGGGGTCTGAGCTGGGGAGGGGGCTGTGGTAGGCTGGACCCCTACTGATCCCAGTCCTTCATCTCTTGTCATCGGAGTAAGAAATGACTTGGGAAGATAGCCTTCATGGTCATGAGATGTTTCCTTGGGGTGGCCAGGGCACACTGGTCAGTTCAGCCTTGTGACTAAGACCCGGAGTCTTGACATCAGACATGCTACACACAGGCACGTCCAACCTGCGGCCTGGGACAGCTTTGAATGCAACAAAACACAAGTTCTTACAACATGATAGATGTTTTTGCTACTTTTTTATTTTTTATTTTTTATTTTAGCTCATCAGCTCTCGTTAGTGTTAGTGTACTTTACATTAACGTTAGTGTGTGGCCCAAGACAATTCTTCTTCCAGTGTGGCCCAGGAAATCCAAAAGGGTGGACACTGCTGGCTTATACCAGGCCATGGAACCTGGAATGAGTCAGTCCACCCCTTTGAGCCTCAGTTTCTTCGTCTGTGAAGTTCCTCCCAGTGCAGCCGTTATGGTTGCATGTAAAGGACTGAGGGCCTTACATTACAGAGTCAATAATAAAGGGTGGTTAAAAGCAAATTAGTCCTGAGACAAGATTGGGGTCCTCAGCACCTTGGAGGGAAGGGAAACAAATTGTCCCTCTTGAACGTAGAGAGGAGACACACGATCAACATCACTAATGAGCAGGGAAATGCAAATCCAAACCATAGTGAGATATCACTTCCTGTTAGGATGTCCTTTATCAAAAGGACAAGAGAGAACCGACACTGGGGAGCATGTGGAGAAAAGGGAACCTTCATACATGGTTGGTGGGACTCTAAACTGGTACCGCCACTATGGAAAACAATACAGAGGTTTCTAAAAACTAAAAAGGATCTAGCAATTTCCCCCCTGGGTATATGAGGGATGTCCAGAAAGTATCCAGCCATGTAATATGAAAAATAGAGGCATTTGTGGCTGGATTTTTTCCAGACAGCCTTTGTGTATCCAAAAGAAATGAAACCAGAATGGAGATATCTGCACTGTGTTCACCGCAGCCTTATTCACAATAACCAAGATACAGAAACAACCCAGCTGTCCACTGATGGATGAATGGACCAAGGAAACGTGATATGTGTTTACATACACCTATCTGTATACATACACACACATATATAATGAAATGCTATTCAGCCTTAAAAGGGAAGGAGATCCTGTCATTATGCTAGGTGACATAGCCTTACAAAGATAAATAACGGAAGTACTGTGTGGTACTTACATGTGGAATCCTAGGGAAAAGCTGCACTCAGAAACAGAGAGTAGAAAAGTGGTTACCAGGAGTTGGGGGATCGAGGTTGGTACAAGAGGACAGACTTCAGTTATAAGATGGAGTTCAGAGGATCTAAAACATGGTAACTAAGGTTGATAGCACTGTATTGTGTAATTGAAATTTCCTAAGGAAGTAGAACTTAAATATTCTCACAAAAAAAAAGAAAGAAAGAAAAAGAAAAAGAAAGAGAAAGAAAGAGATGGGGATAAAATGTAGATGAAAAAAAAGATACATGGGCAGTCATGCTCATGCCCAATGAGCAGATGGCCCCCAAATGCCATGGGCAGGAGGAGGAGGGCTTGCATTTCCTAGTTGGTACCACACGTGGGCAGCCTGAGTTGCCGCAATGCTTCCTCCAGCCAACAGGGTACCCGCAGGAGAGCAGGAAACCAGGCCGCCCTTCCCCCATCTAAGCTCTGGACTGATGGACAATTAGTGTTCAACATGGAAATTGCACATATGCAGGACGTTACCGTTTACAAAACATATGCACATCCATTACTACCTCTCAGTCCTATAGGACTGCCTTTACCTCCCCAATTCTACCAGCTCGGAATGGCCAGACGACTTGCCTGAGGATGCACAGCTCATGGTGATACAAGTATGCTCCCGTCACCTTTGGATAGTCTTCTAACATGAGAGCTGAAATGCTTTTTATTTTTTTAACCCTTACTGTGTCTCAGACCACACGCTGTGTGTTTTATATCTGTCATTTCATGTAATCCTCGTAATAGCTTTGTAAGGTGCTACTATTGTCCCCATTTTACAGGTGGAAAAACGGGGGGTACTAATAATACAGAATTACTTGCCCGAGGTTAATAGCCATTGGAACAGGGCCGTGACTTGGGACCAGTTCCATTCTTCAGAGCCTTCCAGAGCCTTCAGAGCTCACACTCTCAGCCACTGCCCTCTACTGACCAGCACTCTCTTTCCCAGCTCCAAAGTCATGTGTTGTGACTACGCAATGCCCCTTCCTATAAGATGTCAAATGTTGCTTGTCCTTTCGCTTCATCTCCCACGCCCAGGACAGGGCAAGAAGGAATTAGGCAGGGGTGGACACGAAGAGGGGAAATCACATGACCAACGTCAACACAAGAGTCAAGCAACAAATCCAGGATTACCATGAGGATTCCAGAGCCTGTACTCTTAAATATCGTATAGTATCTACAGTCATATTTAATTTAGCATTAATCTTATACACTTACACCTTACAGTGAAATACTTATAGTTCATTAATCTCCCATTTATGGTTCTTATGTATTATGTTACAATTAAGAATTCATGTTTTGCAGTTCAGGAGTCAGTGAGATCATGCACACACCGTACTCCAGGCACAGGTTTCCTACAGAGAGCAGGGAGTGTCCTTGTAGTTCTAAACTCCTCTGGAGCGAGGACTGGGTCTCGTTCACCTTCTGAGTTGTGGTACCCAGCACAGTGCCCAGCGTAGGACTGGTATTTAGAGCAGTGACTGAAATAAAGAGTGGAAGAACTGAATCCCCAAACACATTTTCTGATTTTTTTTTTCTGGTTTCTGGAGCTCTTTCCTGTTCATCACATCCTCAAGGATCTGGAGTTGCTGGAACCCTGAGTGGTCAAGGGCACCACCCAGGAGAAGGGGTGAACGGTATACAGCAGGTTGACAAGAATGTGCGTTCTGCGCCCAACTCGCCTGGGCTTAGATTCTGACTCCACCACATCATCTATTACTTATGGGACCTCAGGCAAATTACTGAGTCTCTCCCACCAGTAGGAGGGGTTGCCAGGAGTCACCTACCACCTGGGTGAGGGCATCTTAGACTCCATGGATGGGCAAGGCAGACGCAGGGTGGGGTGGGGGGTTGGGGGCGGAGGGGCTTGCAGTCAGCACCTTAATGCTTCTCCATCAGACTCCCCTTGCGGCCAGCATTGTACTCCTGCCTGGCCAAATGCATAAAGCCTTGTTAATAATGAATAGGACCCCGTCTGCCTTACTTAACACTGAGCTCCAAGCAGATGCACAGTCCTTTATAAATGATCCAGTCCAGCTGATTAGGCCTCATGGGGCAAGTTCCTGCAGCCAGCCTCTTGTTCCCCGTAATGGAATCACAATGTTAATGTGATTTCAATTAGGGCTGCGTTGCAGAACACAGGTGCTGGAGTGAGCCTGCGGGCCTGGAGGCCTCCCGGGGGACTCGTTTTCCTGGGAAAGGTACGTGTGTTTCCAGGGACGCTGCCAACCTCAGGAGAAAGCAAGTCACCCCAGCTGAAGGGAAGCCGTGAAAGCAGAGACTTGAGGTATCAGAAGTCCACACTCCCTGCTCTTGGGGCGGTGGGGGTGTGTGTGTGCTCCAAACCCGTGTTTCTGATTCAAACTTGACTCATGGGTAACTCTCTTTTTTATGGGAGGAAACATGTCTTGGAGATCTCTGAGGTCTGAGGTCCTCAGGCCCTGATTTGAGAAATGCTGGCCCAAGAACCAAAGTCTTAGTCTAGAAAAATGTCTTTTCATAGAAAATGATCTCTGTACAAGAGAGGCATTGTCTTGATACATGTCAACAGCCTTTTCTTTCTTGATAAAAATAGCTCACATGTAAGGAGAGTTTACTATGTCCCAGACATAATTCTTAGTATTTTATGTGTATGAGCTCACTTCTTAGATTTTTATCATCAAAACAAAAACACACAAACGTTTTTTGAAAATTTTCACAGGATGCAAGGATTTGCCAGTCTGAGAAGCCTCAGTGTGGAGCAGCCAGTCCAGATGGGACCTGAAGTGTTCTGGGCCAGCTCTCACTCTCAGATGAGGAAGCAGAGAGCCACACGGGGATGGGACTTGCTCAAGATCTAGCAAGTCAGAGGCCAAAAAGATACCAGAGCCCAGGCGTCCTGACTCCCCGCCCGCTTCCTTCCACCATGCTCATTATAAAAGAAGTATGGAAACTGTGTAAATTTTACTGACAAATGTCACCCCAGTAAATTTAACAATAAAAACAAAAAAGAAAGTACAGAGAAAAATAAAAACCATCCCAAATTCCACCACTCAGACCTCTCCATTGCTAAGACTCTAGAGTACCTTTCTAGTCTTTTTTCTATAAACATGCAGGAGGGCTGTCCAGGAAAAAAAATCCAGCTAGTATCAATATAACGACAACAGTTACATGGCTGGATACTTTCTGGACAGCCCTTGTGTGCACTTAATAGCATAAAATAGGATAATAATGAGTGGACTATTGCATAACCTGGTATTTCCCCCACCTAAATATGGCACATGAGCCGGGCAGCCCTGCGGCCTTTATTTCTGCAGCCACGTCATTCTGATGACCCCACAGGCTCAGGGTGACCTTTCTTGAAAGCTTCACATTGCCCAGGTTCTCCCACAATTCCTCTCTTCCAAACACTGAAAATGATGTGCCTTTCTCTGATCAGGTCTTCTCAATCCATGCCTCCATGCCCTCGCACTTGCTGTGCCTTCTACTTGGAAAGCCATTCTGTGCCTAGCAAGACCACACTCAGTTCAGGTATTTTTATACCTACACGTGAAGCCTCCCTGATCTCTCCCTCGGCTTCCCATACCCTCCTCCTCTTTCAGAGCTTCTACAGGACTTTTATTTAAGTCCCGTTGGAGCATCTAGCACTGTGAATTTCTACTGTACAGAGTGTCTATAAATACACACACACACACACACACACACACACACACACATAGTTGTCAAGGACATCTTCAATCTGTAAAATAAATAAATATCATCTATGCTTCTAGACTTTAAGGATTCTCTATATTTTCTTTCTTTCTTTTTTTTTTCTTTTTTTCTTTTTTGGGTAGTTCCCTGGCTGGGAATCAAACCCAGGCCGCGGCATTGAGAGTGCCAAAGCCTTAGCCATTATACCACCAGGGCACCCCTTGGATTCTCTATATTTTCAAAGATTAGTCTCCATCACTCCGTGGCGAGTTTGAAAGTTAGAGAAATGGTGTCTTCTTCATATTTGTGTCCCTAGGGAAGTACTTAACTGATTATTTATCTCAGTCTCCTCATCTATAACAAGGGACCCATTGGATAGAGATAGATTAAATGAGATAATGCAGGCAAAGCAATTAGCATAGCACCTGACACATAGCGTCAATAAAGAGTGGCCATTACTGTCTGTGGTAGTAGTATTGTTGTCATTATTGCTAAGCTGATGGCTTTTTGAACAATGGATGTACAGAGTAAGGGAGGGATAACTGAATGAACAGACAATGGATGGATTGATGATGAGTGAAAGGATGAAAAGATGGAGGATGATATATAGAGGATGGATGGAGGGATGAATGGATGAACAGTCTAACTTCTCCTTTCATGAGTACGGATAGAAGAAGGGAGGCAAGAGAATGACAGGAAGATCAAAGCGTCTTAGTGACTAGAAACAAGACTCAAGACCTGCTTGTCACCCAAGCCTTTGGCCACAGTCCAAGCCTCAACTAGGTTCCATAACTTAGCTTCCCATTGGCTGCCCCTCGGCCCACTTGAGGTTATGCCCCTGGAGTACATAGAGACTTCCTTTAGAGCAAGTTTGTCCAACCTGCCACAGGCCATATGCAGCCCAGGACAGCTTTGAATGTGGCCCAACACAAATTCATAAACTTTCTTAAAACATTGAGATTTTTTTTGCGACTTTTTTTTTTTTTTAGCTCATCAGCTATCATTAGTGTTGGTATATGTTATATGTGGCCCAAGATGATTCTTCTTCCTCCAGTGTGGCCCAGGGAAGCCAAAAGTTGGACAGCCCTGCTCTAGAGAATCTGAAGGAGCAAATACTGGGCCACACTTAGCCAGGGAGCCTCCCTCAGAGACTTTGGAAGCCCCAGTTGACAGACTCTGAGGCTGCTCCTTGGGGAAGAGAAGCCCTGAGCCCCTCTTCCATGGGCAAAGAAGAATGAATGGTCATGGTGACCTGAGGGTCTCAGAAAAAAATGCCCCTGTGCTGTCCAGCCGGCACTAACCTCAGGCCCTGAGGGACCATCTCAGAAACACCCTAGAGAAGTCTCAGAACAATCCCCGCCCAGCTGCTCAAGATGGATTACAGGAGGAAGAGGGAGGAGGGTGAGCCCCCAAGGAAAGGCCTTGGGAGAGGGTACAGGATCCTGGAGCCCCAGGAGGGACTCAGGGATCCTTCAGACCATACTACTCATGGGACAAATGGAGACACAGAGGCAAGAGAGGGCAGTGGTTCCCAAGGTACCCCATAGGCCAGTCCATGGCAGAACAGGTCCAAAATGCAGGTCCCAGGCTCTGGGGTTCGTCCCCATCCTCACTGCCACCAGGCCCCATTATTTATTCCTTGACTGAGTACTGGCACCAGACAGGAAGGCCAGGACTCCCTGAGGCCTCTCGGTGGGACCCCAGCTGGAGACCGTTTTCTGTAGGCTAATTTATGTGGGGAAACAGGTATTCCTTTCTTTCTTTTTTTTTTTTATTTTTTTATTTTTTTTTTATTGGGGTGACATCTGTTAGCAAGGATTACATATGTTTCAGGCATACAATTCTACAGTGCATTGTCAACTTGATGTATCAGGTATTCCTTTCACTGCAACCCCTGTAAAGTTCCAGGGGCATCAATATCCAGCATTCCCGGATGTCAACCGGTCCCCCACCTGCCAGGCCATGAAGCTGATGGAAGGAGGTGGGACAAGTCCCTCTCCATCATGCGAGCCCCTGGGGCTCTGACCTGAGAAGTGAGCAAAGATGCAGAGCGGTTCCTCAAGAGGCGCAGGGGTGGCCCAGTGAACATTAACTCAACCCCCGAAGGCCCCCATCCTTAATGGGGGAGCCCCAGTGTCTGGGACTGGAATGCCAGCTGTGTCGGCTTCAGCAAGGCACCTCCATTCTGTGTGCATTGCCTGGCCTGAAGAAGGATGTGGAAGGGGCGACAAGAAGAGCCACCTACAAGAAATGCAGAAAATTAGGCAAGCATTGCAGGTACCAGAAGCCAAGGTCTTCCAAGAAAGCAGGAGTTTAAAACAGCAGATTGAAGTCCTGTTTACTCTGCTCCTTAAACCCGAAGTCCACCACCCACAGCAATGAAGTTGGAAGAAGAAAAAAATAAATAAAAGAGCCAGACCTCTAATTTCATTAAACCAGAAAGTGTACTTGCTAAATGCTATAAACTATGATCTCAAATAAGAAATAAGACAGAGCCCTGAGAAGGAAATGGGTATGCCTCCGGAAGTCACAGTTGAGAGGCCTGCCCCGTGGATGACAGGGTCTGGGCTGAGTTTAAGCCATGGATGTGCCAGGCACTGTCCCCCATTCAGACCCAATTCACTGCCACAGGGCAGCGTGGGAGTAGGGAGGGACTTCTGACTTGCTCCAGCTCCCTGCCCAGCACCCAACACATCCCAGCTTGGGGAGACCGCCAGGTGAGAAGGAGGCAGATAGAAGTTGCAGATTATAGCTCGGAGCCCTGCAGCCTAGAGATCGTTCCGGAGAGCCTGGGAAGACTTTGGGCTGAAACTGGGGGGTGATGTGCTCCAGGGAAAGAAAATGAAGGGTTTAGTCAGAGTGGGTTGGAGAGCACAAACCCTAATTACTCTCCCAGATTGTCTTTTCTTCCTTTCAATATCAGCCTTCAAAAAATGTCTGGCCTCTTCTAAGATGAAGGATAATCAGAAGAAACATCATGGAACTGAAAAAGAAAAAACCAATAAGAGGAAATAGAGGTAAGGAACATAAACACAGAGCAAAAGAGCTTACATCACAAGAGGAATTATTTAAAAAAACAAAAAGAGAGTTCAAGCACACAGCTCCCCATGAACTCAGAGATTTCAGGCGGTTTGACCTCTCTGAATGAGCTAAGAGACGTCAAGGTTTCCTTAAAGAAATTGTAAAGCAACACACAGAGAGTCAACAGCACTCAGTAAAGAAGTGAAAACAAGACATTTAAAAATTAAAAATTAAAAAGATGAACAGCTCAGAATAAACAGAGACATAGGACAGACAAGCGTACATGGCAAACACCTGGAGAAAAACACACAAAAATAAATGGAAAGAAACAAACTGTTAATAAACAAAAAACTGAGTGAATTTGAAGATCTCACCAAATTTATTCAACAATTCATGAATCGGGCAGCATCTCCTCTAGCAAGCAGAGAGATACTCCAACGGGTTACACAGATGAAGGCTTTTCTGAACAGAAAGGTAGGACAAGGAAGTAATCGGCAAGAGAAAGGTGAAAGTATATGGGAGGAGAGTACGAGTGGGAATGGCAGCTTCTCATTGGCTGAGCTGCGGAATTTCCATTGGCTGGGCTTGTGGCTGGAACAGAGGAAAATCTTCCACCTGCTGAAGTCGTAAAGTGGCTACACGTGCTGTTTGGGAGTGCAAGGCACCTCTCTTCCAGCTGGGACCTTTGACTGAGCCTCTGCCTTTTGGGGTCAGTAATTACTCTCTTCCGGTTTGGCGTAGCTGACACGGAGTGGTGGGGCTTGCGAGCTCCCTCTACAGGCCTTCCCGACTCCGACTCAGTTTCCCTTGCTAATATTCACGCATAATCTTAATAAAGAAAACATGTAGGATATTAGTTCCCTAAGGCTGCTGTAGCAAAGTACCATGAACTCGGTGGCTTAACACAACAGAAATTTATTCTCTTACAGGTGTAGAGACAAGAACACTGAAATTCAGGCCTTCGCAGTCTGGGCTCCTTCTGAAGACCCCGAGGCAGAATCTGTGCCCCGGCTCTCTCCCAGCTTCTGGTGATGGCTGGCCGTCCTTGGCTTGCAGCTGTCACACTCCAATCTCACTCTCCACACCACATGCCATTCTCTGTGCCTCTCCTCTTCTTATGAAGCTAAAGAGCCCCCTCTAATCCAGTGTGACCTCATCTTAACTAATTACATCTGCCACAACCTTATTTACCAAGAAGCTCATATTCTGAGGTACAGGAGAATTAGGAATTGAATATATCTTTTGGTTTTTTGTTTGTTTTATTGTTAGACTTATTGGGGTGACATTTGTTATCAATATATCTTTTTGGGGGGACACTACTCGGCCCATAACCAATAGTTATAAGGAAGACATAAAAAACCATGGAAGACAGACCAAAGAGATACAACATCTGCACAGTGTTCCTGAAAAATAAAAAACAAAGCAAAACAAAACAAATGGAGCAATGATTTTTTTAAAAACCAAACAATTCAGATATAATGGGGAAAAACTTTCCCAAAGTAAAGATCTGAATGAGAAGATACAAAATGGATTCAGGACCATCAGCATCAATATGATGTTCTAATGAAGGTACTGAAGTTCAAAGCTAAAGAGAGAACCATATAAGCCTCCAAGCGAAAATCTCGGGTTCCGTGAATGGAGGAAACCTGGCTGGCTACAGACTTCTCTCTAGACGTGAGCTATGCCAGGGTCAGGGAGCAACACCCACATTGACCTAAAGGATGAAAATTGTGGCTCAAGGAATTTATACCCAGATACATTTCCTTCCAATAGAAAAGCCACAGACAGACATTTCCAAGCATCTAAGAATTTAGGGAACGAGTGCCTCCTACTCCTTCATTTTTCATTTTATTTTAATGTGGGTAGTTCCCTGGCTGGGAATCGAACCCAGGCTGCAGCGTTGACAGCGCCGAAGCCTTAGCCACTACACCACCAGGGAACTCCCTCCTAGTCTTTCTTGAAACAGACAAACTATTGGGCAATGAAATTCTTATTCAAATAAGTTGCGCAGAATGGAGAAGCCAGGGTAACATAAATATATTGGTGACAAGCACCAAATCCATTTAAATAGAGAAAGAAAAATCTCTGTGGATTTGAAGCATAGAACACAGTATAGGTGTTGTAAACATCAACAATAAAATAATAATATGCTAACAAGAATTGGGAAATGAAGGAGAGAAGGTAGGACGAAGTGTAAATGTGTTGATTTCCTCATTTTTCACAGCAAAAATAAAAAGATAGTTGGGATAGAGTTGAAAAGTGTCATTTTTAAAATAACACAACTATTTCAATCTCATAATTAATATTTTACATAATTACGGTTCCTAACTTTAAAGGACCTGATAGGAACCAATTCTCATTTGCAGTAAAGAAGTCTTTTATCTAGCATTTAGCAATTTCTTCTGTTTCAATTTACCAATTTATTTTTAAGTTTTTTATTTTGAAATAATTCTAGATTTACAGAAAAGTTGCAAAGTATCTCCCATATATCCTTTCCCAACCTTTTCCTAAATTTACGTAACCATGCCGTATTTGTCCAAACTAAAACATTAATATTGGTACAAGGCTATTAACTAAATATAGACTTTATTAGGATTTCACCAGTTTTCCCACTAATCTACTTTTGTTCCAGAATCTAATCCAGGATATTGCATTACATTTAGTTGTCGTGTCTCCTAAGCTCCCCCAATCTTTGACAGTTTCCCAGTCTTTCCTTGTCTTTCATGACCTTGACACTTGTGAAGAGTCCTGGTCAGGTATTTTGTACAATGTCCCTCAGTTTGGGTTTGTCTGATGTTTTCTCATATGAGACTGACGCTGTAGATTTGGGGGAGGAATATCAACAAAGTAAAAGGCCCTTCTCGTATCATATCAGGAAATACATAATATCAACATGACTTATTACTGGTGATATGAACCTCGACCAGGCTTCTCTGTGAAAAGAAACTGTTTTTCTCCTTCCATCCTCTATTTGACAAAAGTGAATCACTAAATCCAGCCCTTACTCAAGGGGAGAGAAATTCATCCCCACCTCCTAGAGGGAGGAGTATGAAAGAATTTGTGGACATATACTAAAATCACCACAGTAATTAATAAATATTTTAGGAGAGACACTCTGGGGACATTCATCAGTAGATCTCGCCTGCAGTAATTATCACTCTTGTGTTCTCATGGTGATTTTCTATTGGCTTCCTTCCTCTACGGTTATTATTTGGAATTCTCTATAAGGAAGATTTGTCCCTTCTTCATTTATTTGTTTAGTCAATCATTTCTTTATGTCAGTATGAACTCATAATTATTTAATTCTTTGGGTTATAACCAACACCATCATTATCTATTTTATTGCTCAAATTATTCTAGCCTTGGCCGTTGGGAGCTTTATCAAGTTGGCTCCTCTCTCTCTCTCTCTCTCCTTTACTTAATAAACTTCATATTTTAGAGCAGTTTTAGGTTTACAGAAAAAGTGAACAGAAAATACCGAGAGTTCCCATATACTCTTTTCCACACATCGCCTCCCCCTCGCCCCCAACACACAGTTTCTTCTATTATTAACATCTTGCATTAGTGTGGTACATTTGCCAAAACTGATGAGTCAATATTGACACAGGATTATTAACTAAAGACAATAGTTTACATTAGGGTTCACTCTTTGTGTTATGTCTCCTACGGGCTTTGACAAATGCATGGACGTGCATCCACCATTATAGTATCAGACGAAATAATTTCATTGATCTAAAAATCCTCTGTGCTCTGCCTACTCTTTCCTTTCTCTCCATGACCTCAGGCAACCACTGATCATTTTCCTGTCTCCATTGTTTTGTCTTTCCCGGGATGTCATATAGTTGTAATCATACAGTATGTGGCCTTTTCAGATTTGTTTCTTTGACTAGGCAATATGCATTTAAAGTTTCTGAATGTTTCCTCATGGCCTGGTAGGTAATTTCTTTTTATTGCTGAATAATATTTTATTGCATGGATGTCTCACTATTTATTTATCCATTCACCTATCTATTCACCTTTTGGAACATCTTGGTTATTTTCACATTTTGGTAATCATGAATAAAACTGCTATAAACATTTGTGTGCAGGTTTTTGTGTGGATGTAGTTTTCAAACAAATTGGGTAAATGTTTAAGAGTACAATTCCTGGATGGTATGGTAAGACTATGTTTAACTGTATAAGAAACTGCCAAGTTATCTCCCAAAGTGGTTGTAATGTTTTGCATTGTCACCAGTAATGAGAGTTCCTGATGTTCCACATCCTTGCCAACATTTGATGCTGTGAGTGTTTTGGATTTTAACCATTCTAGTAGGTATGTATATCGTGGTATCTTATTATTGTTTTAGTTTGCAATTTCCTAATAACTTGTGATGCTGTATATCCTCCTGTTTTCTTTGGACATTTTTTAAAAGCACTTTCTTACTTTCTGGCACAATGAGGTGCATCAGGCTCATCTTACATTTTCTCTGTTGCAGCAGTAGAATCAGTCATTTCTCCAGGGAGTCCTGGTTCCTTTTATGGGAGAATGGGATTTAGAGATCAAAATCGGTACTGGGTGTGCTTACTGTTACTGGGGAGTCACTGCTTCCAGGTCCTCTCAGCAAACAGAGCTAGGAAATAAAAATGAGTACACACATAACTGTATTTATTTCTGTATCTACCTCTGTGTGTATTCTATTATAATACACGTGAGTTCACACTCGTATCTTGACTGTAATCCAGCCATTACAGCATTCATTCCAGCCTCTCCCCTTACGTATTTGTGACTTCTTTCATGACAGTAAAAAACATGGCTCTAATAATCGTGAATAGATATACTTAATTTGTTTGGCCTTAGTACATATGTAAATCACTTTAAGGATGCTGACCTAGACCCCCTGAGAAAGAGATTAACAAGACTGTAGTGTCTGTGTGCAGTGTTTTCTCTTTAGCTTTAGGTATCCAATCAAAAAACTGTTACTTAAGTCAGCTCCTTTCTCCCCACTGATTTTTTTTCCATTAAAGTCAAGTAAAATTAAATGCAATAATTTATATTTTAAAATAAGATACCTGTTATTCCTTATTATTACAGTACACCTCTCTATTATCTATCTATCCATCCTTCTATCCATACAGCCACAAGGGCTATCTGGAAAGTATTCAGCCATGTAACGTGAAAAATAGAGGCATTTGTGGCTGGATTTTTTCTGGACAGCTCTCATACATAAAGTGACATCTGGAATTATGTTAATCAAATGGTAATAATAGTTGCTTCTGGGCGATGGGATTGAGGTGATTTTTTAAAAAATATTATTCAGGTCCGTAGTCTAGAATTAATTTTTATAATAAGCATATATATTATTCTTACAGAAAACATGGAATTGGTCTCTAAAATGAGGGAGGGAATGATCAACAGGTGGAACACTGTTGAGGGGTAGAATTCCTATTGGATTTAATAGCTAGGCAGTCACTTTTGAGGCTGATGAGAGCCACCATTTTTGCAAGAACGAGGGGTAGCAGCCAAACTGGATATGCAGGAGAAACGGAAGGCATGGACAAGGCGAGAGTGAGTGCTTGCTTGCTTGCTGCTTGGGAAGTGAAAGGTCCCAAGATACACTAGGGCATTGTGGGTGTTATAAGGGTCAATTGAGGCTTCTGCCTTTCCAGGGGGACCAATCCAGTTTAGGGGGTGATTTTCCCCCTGCTATTCTGGGCAAAGAGAAAGCTGAGAATTCATTCATCTAGGGTTGGAATTTTGCAGCGGAGTACAAAAGATTGTTGGAAGAGAGGAATCGGGAATTAGCAAGTGTGTCATTGAAATGGTGGACCACCATGGATTCTAAGTTCGATTCAGAAGAAAGAGAAGATCAAAGGAGGTTGCCAGAAAGGAAGTGAATTAGAGGGATGTGGTGGTTAATTTTATGTATCAACTTGACTGGGTCATGGGGTACCTAGATCTTTGGCTAAACATTATTTCTGGGTTTCTCTGTAAGAGTGTTTCCAGATGGAATTAGCATGTGAAGCTATGAACTGACCAAAGCAATTTGCCCTCCCTGATGTAGATGGGCTTCAACCAATCCATTGAAGGCCCTAATAGAAGAAAATGTGGAGGAAGAACTGATTAGGCCCTTCCTGCCTCAGAACTTGACCTGGGACATGCATCTTGCCCTGCCCTCAGTGCTCCAGATTCTCAGGCCTTCAGACCCAGACTGGAGTCTACATCATTGGCTCCTCTGATTCTTAGGTCTTTGGACTTGACTTGAATGATCATTGATGTCCTTGGGTCTCCAGCTTGCAGGTGACAGATTGTGGGACTTCTCAGCCTCCATAATTGCATGAACTAATTTTTATAATAAATAAATATTACACGTGTGTGTGTGTGTGTGTGTGTGTGTGTCTCCTATTGGGTCAGGGCACTCAAGACCCCATTGAAGCTAATGGATAGTTGTAACAGGAATACCTCGTCAGGCAAGATAGAGACTGGGAGACCTGGGCTTCCAGGGCGAAGCTGCATGAACAATGTGCCCACAGTGTTGTTTTATGTCTGTTTTATGCCAGTTTTACGTCTGATGAGGATCTTCTCCTATTGGCTACTGCTAATTGTCTGTCAAATTTTAGTCTCTTCTGACCCCCCAACACCAGAAACAGGTGCCCTTCTCTGTCACCTGCTTCCCATCTGTCAGGAGCCCTGATCTCACAGAATTCTCTTTGTCTCTTCGCCACCGGCCTTTCTGGGCCTTGTTCATCATCTCTTTGTCTCCGACACCTGGTCTGGCACATTCTGAGGCCCAGAAAACAATTGCTCAATGAACCAGTGCAGAGTGCAGGGACTGAAGGACAGATCCCAGAGGCCAAAGGGACAGTAGTGGAAGTCCAACACCCTCTCAGCCTTGTTACTTCTTCCCCTTTCCAGAAGGTAAAATGGGAGACCAGAGAGGTGAGAAGGTCTGGTCACACAGCACAGCAGCCCAAGTGACAGAAGCTTCAGCAGAAACAAGGTCAAAGGTGGGGGGTGCGCAGGGGTGGGGGTGCAGACAGCTGAAAGGAAACCCAAGAACCCCTGCTCTGCAGAGCGTCAGCCCCTCGCTGGACTGGGCAGACTCCTCTCTCCTCCCACCCTTCCCCCTCCACGGGCTGCGGGGAGCAAGCCGGCCGGTGGCTGCCCCAGAATGTTTGGCAGCCAGTTAACTTAATCCGCACCAGGCTGAGGGGACCTGGGGGGAGCTGGCTGTCACCTCGTTTCCAAAGCAGCTCCAGGCTGCTGGGGAAACAGCTGGATTGGCGCAGCTGTATCCACGCCCCACCCCCACCCCCACCCCCGACCACCACCACAAGTAAAAGGAAAAGGACAATTAAGAGGAAACCCAGAGGCAGGAAGCCAGGGTTGGGACTGCCCTGGGGGAGGGGGGCGAGGCACCCTGAGGAAATCCCGGGCGGTGAATGTTAATTTAATGGGAGGTAAAGGGAGGGGTGCTGAGAGCCATCCTGAGGGTGGGGAGGAGAAGGAGGGGAGAAGACGCAGGGTCTGTGCTCACAGGTGGGCTTTTGTGAGCTTCGCAGAGGCTGCCCACCAGTGGGTAAGGGGCCAGGATGCAGGAGGCCGACAGCCAGGAGAGGTGCTGGTGCTGAGGCCAGCACTTAGTCCTTCCTCCTTCACTCACACCCCAACATCTCCTGGGTCCCTAGGACACGAGCTCTCTCTGCTAGAGGCCGAGCAAATAGTGACCAGTCAGCCCCGGCCCCCACTCAGAGCAAGGAGGAGACCCAGAGCAAGGCAGTCTGTGGTGACAGGGGTGGGGCAGCAAGAAGACCAGGGGCTGTGGAGGCCCAGGAGGCCCAGGGACATGGGTAGCCTTCCCAAGTTTATCCCACTTTATGGGACCCAAGGTCCTAGAAAGGGGCTTCTCTGGGGCTCTCCTCAGCCCCAGGGAATGGCCTGGAGGGTAGCCATCCTGAGTATCCAGAAATGTAGTTAGATCCTGGGAGCCCCTCCCCCAGTCTCTCTGCCCAGGTGGGTTCCCATTGTCCTTGATGGAGCTCAAGGCCTTCCTGGTGACCTGTCAGATCCCAACATTCTTCAGGGCAAGGCTCACTTCCATCCCTCCACTCCGTCTCTCATTCAGGCCACACCCCATTACTGAGATACTACAGGGTATTCAGTTCAAAGCTAAAATGCTGCATTTATTTGCTCATTGATTCATTCAATCATTTAACTTGTGCCAGGCACCATCCTGGGTACTAGGGATTTAGAGTGAACAAAACCAATTCAAACTCCCGGTCCTCGTGGAATATCTTGTGAATAGAAATAATCAAGAAATAAAAATATAGATGTCAGCTACTGACCAATGTGGAGAAAAACCAAGCAGGTGGCAATTCTCTTGGGGCCGGGCCAATAGCAGGAGCTTCTACCCACACCCTCTCCACTTGCTCCTGTGAACGTGGATGCACCAGCCTCCCCCACATACACACCTGCTGGAGCCAGGCCCCTTGGAGCACAGAGGCCCTACTTGACTCATCGAAGAACCCCCTCCCGACTCACAGACACACGTACTCCCACCCCACCCCCTGGGGTGCTTTACACATCTCTTAGTCAGTGATTAAGACGTATTTGCTAAATAATAAATGAGCACAAACTCTCAGATCCAGGAAACGAGAGAGCCTGGCTGGGCCTGGCCTGTCTGCAGCTTCCCTGGCCCCCCAAGCTGCCTGCCGTCTGCTGAGAGAGCGAGCGACCTCGCAGAGCTGGGGCACGGAGCAGGGACAAACCGCTGAGCTGGCGGGTCTCGCTGAGGCTGTCTGTGGTGTCTCCTTTGCAAGTTTTAAGGTTGGGACAGCCGGCACTGGGTGGGGGTGGGGGTGGGGGTGTCTAAGGGAGAGCTGTGTCCCTGGAGGGGATTCTGGGAGAATTGCTCTGGCCTGGGAGTGCCTCTGATTCTCGTGCTCCCATCGCCTCTAATGGACTCCCCACCTATTGTCTGGGAGGGCCTGTGAGCCCTCGGCGTCCAGACCAGCCAGTTCACACGTGCTGAGGCTCACCAGCCTTCAATCATGTCTTCTATGGTCTGTCCCACCCTGCCCCACCGGGCTGCTCCCATGTGAGTTCCAGGTGCAGTTCACAGGGAGCAATCATCGGCCCACATTTGCCCTTTCTGGAGTTGTCCTGGGGCGCCCCTCAGGAGTCTGGTTACTGGATCACTGGGAGTGTGAACAGGTGGCAGTAGCTGAGTGTGGGGAGTGGGGGGTGGGGGAGTAGACTGACCGGCATCCGGCAGGGCCCAGGTGGCTTGTTGAGGGCAATGCCCAGTTCTGGCCCAGAGAATGGCCCTGCCTGCACCTGAACCCCATGGCAATGCTACCTCCAGGGGCAAATTCGGTTCAAAAGGGATATGATAGGCATCAGGGTTCCAAACCCAGGCCCTGGTGGGGAAGGGGTGGAGAAAGGAGTAAGGGACAGGGATCCAGCTGAGACAAAGAATTTACCCCAACTCTGGAACGCCCTTCGGGAATTGTCTGTGCTTCACAATTCAGGGTTTTGTGCACCCAGTAAAAAATTGCACAGATTGGGGGTTCCCTGGTGGTGTAGTGGCTAAGGCTTCGGTGCTTTCAACACTGCGGCCTGGGTTCGATTCCCAGCCAGGGAACCTCCACCCCCCAAAAATTACACAGATAAAAGGGGCTCATCTGACAAGCCCTTATTTCATAAAAGAAATGGCACTCTTTAATGCCAAAAATGTAGGAGGAATGTGGGCAGGATTTCGAGATAATGGACAGGATTTTTGTTGTTTTGTTTTAATTTTTGTTTTTACATGGAAAACACTGGGATTTTTGGAAAGCTCAATATACAGTGTTTGTTTTTCTTACTTGGTGATGAACCCTCCTCACGGACCAGCTCCAGTGGGCAAGATGGTGTTCAGAACAAATGAGGAAACAGAGGCTCAGAACGAAGTGACGTGTTTGAGGTTCCACAGTGAGAGACTGGCAGAGTGGACTCCAAGTCCGGGGCTCCTTCCGCAGTGCTGATTTCTCGGAGCTGGAGGGGCTCTGAGGGCCGGACGAGTCGGGATCTGGTCCCTCTGGTCCCTGTGGAGACTTAGAGGGGCAACTGTGCCTGGAGTCCTGGGGGCCCGGAGCATGGCACCCACCTCTGCTCAGCTTCCCACAATCCCTGAGCCCACTCCAGAGCCAGGCTCCAGTTGTAGCTTCAAACGTCTCCCACCCAACTGCCAGCAGTTCCCTGCAGGAACTCTCTGTGCCCTTGGCTGCCAGCATTCCTGGCATGATGATTCTCCAGTGCCAGGAGGGAGGCGGCCACATTTTCCCACACGCCACCAGGACTGACCTGTCCTCCCCCTTCTGCCCCCAGCAGGTGGCCCTGCCTCTCTCCTCTTCCTCAGAGGACCTCCTATTCCCGACCAAGGAGGAATTAACATGGGATGGGTTAGCATGTGCAGGCACCCCAAACTTTCCAAAGAATGTCCACATACATTGGTTTCAATCAAACAAATACGCATACATGTCCTGAAATCAAGCAGAAATCAGACACATGCTCTGTGCCAGGATCTACAGGGACAGGTGAGTGCCTTAGAGGATACCAGACTCCATTTTTCATCCACGTCTCCACCCCATTAGTCATCCATCCATCCATCCATCCATCCATCCATTCATTGATCTCATTTCTCCCCTCCTCCCGCCCTCTCAAACCCTCTAGTCTTCCTTCCATTCATCTCTCTTTCTACCTCTCTCTTCATTCCTCCATTCCCTTTCTACCTTTCCATCTGTTCACCATCCGTTTCTCTATTCATCCTTCCTTCTCTCCATCCCTCCACCCAAACTTTCACCCCTTCATCCCTTCATCCAGCCAACCATTCACCTTTTCCTCTCCCCCTCCATCCTATCACCCACCCATCTCATCACGTATCCATCCATCCATCCATCCATCCACTCACCAACCCAGTCAACCACCTGTCTATTCATCTCCCCATCTCTCCATTCCATCACCCACTTCCCACCTTTTCATCCCTTCATCCATCCAGCTACCTCTCCATTCCTTTGCCTAGGTCCTTACCTCCCTCCTTTCCTCCCTCTTTCATTCCTTCCTTCTCCCTCCACCTCTTTAGTCTACATCTAGTCAAGTAGCCCTCTCTATATCTCCCCCTCCATCTCTCTCTCTCTTCCTCCATCCCTCCTTCCATTCACCTGTTTCTCCATTCCTCTCTCCATGTATTGAGAACTTTCCGTGAACCAGGCCCAACCAGGGTGTCCCCGCAGGGGGACAGCACGTTAGTTGACTGGCGCTCCTGCCTTCTGGAGACGACACTGCAGTGAACACTAAGTCCACAGCTATCTCCATTCCTGCCGCGTCTCTGTCGGGACTGGGTCTGTGCATGGGAAGCAGTGGACGGAAGAGGAATATCGGAGGGACCCCACTTTCATAAGTACTTACGGTGACTCAGGAGCCTGTCCGCCTAGCAGCCCTGAGAGGAAGCTGTGATGCATGCCCGTGCCGTGACTGAGGAACTGGGCCCAGAGGTGCTGGCACGGGAAGCAGACCTGAGCGCCCCCATGCCCTCCCATGGGCTCCGCTTGTGGGGTCAGCTGTGCGGTGCCTCTTCTGCTTTCACTGTACGCCCCTCTCCTAGCCAAGCCTGTCCTCCACCAGACAGCCCGCACTTCAAGGCTCCTGCTTCTTCGCCCAGCTTTTCCGGGAGGTGAGTGGAGTGGGGGGCAGGGGAAGCCCTCGCTGAGGGCTCCCCACAAGCGCCAGGCCCGATCGCCACCCTCCCTGGCCCGTCTCCATGAGGAAACACGATACCGCCTGTATCCTTTGCTCAGAAACTATCCTTTGTATTCATCCAAGCGAGCTGTGACTTCAGATGATTTCTAGATCATTGTGTTCGGTTGGCGCTGGGTCTCCCGCCAGGCCTCTGTGGAACATGGCACAGTTCTACCCCTGTGTCTGCACATTCTACCCACAAACCCACTTAGGGAAAACACAAACGCTTTCCCCTGATGACCTCTCTGAGAGAAAACGCTCTCAGAGCCCCAGTAACGGACTGCTGGACAGGCAAAGCCCCAGGTAGGAAGGGGCAGGCGGGCCGAGCCCGGAAGCAGGGGAGGGGAGAGGGGGACGGGGGTGGCAGCCCCTGATCCAGCCCAGCTGTTCAAACATCCAGGCGCCCTTCCCTCTCCCTTCCCAAGTCCCACTCAGCACTCAGGCCTGGCTCACGGCCACCCTGGGTCCCTGCAGTAAACACCTTGCTGAGATTTCCTCCTGCAGACAGAAGGTCTCTCTCTAAACCTGAGGGGCCAGGGGGCCACCAGCTCTGGGGAAGCCACCAGGTCCGGGTGCAGCAGGGAATGGGATGGATGACCCTGCTGAGCTCAGACACAAGCACAGGAAACAGAATGGGAGGAGGTGACAGGCCAGCTGCAGCCAGCACCAACCCCTCTCACCCTCCCAGTTCCCACCTCCTGCCATTGTCCCCAGGGGCCCCTCTCTCTATCTCTTCTCTCTGGGTGTCTATGCTCTGCCCGCTTCCAAGGCCCCCGATAAAGTGTTTCCAGATGGGAAACATCTCTCTCCATCCTCTGGCCCCGTGACGCCTCCGGTGGCACTCGTCATTTTCTGTCTTACACGACAGATATTTGAGGGAGGCGTGCCTGCCTTCCGGCCGCCAGGAGGCCAAGATGCGAGTTGAGTCCTGCCACGTGGTCCCCAGAGGGGGCCCAGCCCAGCGCCCTGGGGAGGGGCAGGAGGACCTGACCTGGACCAACTTAGTAACTTTGCACTTGTTAGTGCTTTTCCTCCTTAACCTCATTAATGAGCCTCACGCAAACATGGGGAGACAGACGCGGCCGTCCGCATTTCGGAGACGAGGCAACGACTGTGAACACTAACGGTTTTATTATTTACATTTTCTAATTGTTTGTCCCGGGACGTAGAAACAGGCGGATTTTTCTTGCTTGATTTTGTATCCAGCAACCTTGCTAAATCCTAATACAATCCCATGAATTCCTTTAGGTTGCCCATGAAAAAAACCTCACATCATCATCTGCAAATGGCTATTATTTTTTCTTTCTTTCAAATATTCATATCCTTTAAGCTTTAAATTTTTTATTTTATCTTATTTTCTGTCTTAGCATGCTGTCTGGGGCCTCCTTTGCAATGCCGACTAGCATGGTGTTAGAGGGCATCTTTGTCTTATGCCTAATTTTACAGGGAAGGTTTTCGATCATTCCTCAGGCTTTCTATTGTTTGTTCTAAAATGATACTACTTACCGGCTCAAGAAAATTGTCTTCTCCCCCTAGGTTTCTAAGAGTTGTTTATTTTTCTTCTTGAATGGATGTTGAAATTTATTGCACTCTTTTTCTACATCTGTTGAGATGATTACACACCTTCTGTCCTTTGACTTAATCGAGTGTGGTGAATTGCAATGATCTATTTTCCAAAGTCAAACTGACTTTGCATTCCTCAGACAAACTAAATACATCAGGATGTGTTGTCATTTTTATTCATTAGAAAATTCAGTTTGCTAACATGTTGTTTGGAGTTTTGTCTCTGTTCACGAGTGAAATAGTTTCCTTTTTCACTTGTGCTGTGTCTGGCCTGGATGCCAAGGTTTTATTCGCCTCATCAAAATGAGCTGGGATCACCTTCTTCTTTCTGAACTCCGGAGTGTTTTGTATAAGATTAGAATGATCTGAAACTTGACCGGTTGGTAGAACTTGCCTATAAAGCTGTCTGAGCCTGGTGTTTTCAATTGTGAAAAGTTTGAAACTCTGGATCCGGTTTCTTTTGTGGGTCTAGGACTATTCAGGTCAGGAGCCCCACGTGCACAACTTTAGAAGACATCAATGTGCATCGTATTTTTTTCTGGTGCCAATTTTTAAGTTTTATTTTTCTAAGATTTTGTTCATGTCTCATAGTTTTGAAAATGTATTTGGAGAATGTTCATAATATCTTCTGATAATTGTAGCAGCTTCGTTGGTGTATAAGTGACATAAATTAATGCTGCATGTGCAAAGCATACAACTTGATGACCTTGACATACGAATGTGTACACTTGGGAAACCATGGCCACTTTCATGATAGAGCATATCTATCATCCTTCCAAAGCTTCCTCATGCCCCATCTCTCACCTTCCCTCCAGGTAACTACTGATTTGCTTTATGTCTCTATACATCTGTTTGCCTGTTCCAAAATTTTATTAAATGAAATCATACAATACATACCCTATTGTGTCTGGCTTCTTTCATTCAGTATAATCATTTTGAAGTTTATTTAAGTTGCTGTGTCATTCTTTGTCAATACTGAATAATACTCCATCATACGAATATACCACCATTTGCTCATTTCACTTTTCAATGGCCATTCGGGTTGTTTCCAGTTTAGGCTGCTTTAAGTAAAGCTACCACGAACACTGCTGTAAAAATGTTTGAATGAAACATATGCTCTTTCTTCTTCTGGGTAAATAGAGGTGGAATGGCTAGGTCATATGATTGGTGTATGATTGACTTTTCAAGAAACTGCGGACCTTTTCTGAAGTTGTACAGTTTTACATTCCCACCATCAAGTTCTAACATATTCTCACAGCATGAGTCTTTTTAGCTTCTATCAGCAATGTTTTGGAGTTTTCAGCATACGAGTTTTTCACCTTTTCTCAGATTTATTCCTGAGTATTTCATATTTTTCATGTGATTATAAATGGTAATTGCTGTTTCAGTTTCCTATTGTGACTGGTATACAGAAATATAATTGATTTTTGTATATTGAGCTTATATCTTGTCACCTATCTTAACTCACTTATTAGTTATAACAGTATTTTCATAGATTCCAGAGGATTCGTTGCACAGATCATCATGCCATCTGCAAAATGAAGAGAGTTTTACTTCTTCCTTTGTTATCAGGATTTTTTTTTCTTGCTTGAATGCACTGGCCAGAACCTCCAGTACAATATTGAATTGAAGAGGTGACAGTGGACTTCCTTGACTTGGCCTAACCTTAGGAAGAAAACACTCAGTCTTTCATCATTAAGTATGATGTTAGTTGTAGGTTTATTATGGTTACTCTTTATCACGTTGAGGAAGATCCCTTCTAGTCGCTTCTATTCCTGAGAATTTTTATTAGGAGTGGTAGTTGACTTTGACAAATGCTTTTATGGCTTCCATTTAAGTGTTCAAATGGCTTTTATTTTTCAGTCTGTTAAAATTGATCAGCCAACCTTATGTTCTTTAATAAAGTCCTACTTGGTCATGATGCATTATCAACATAATGGCTATAATATAAAAGTCAGATAATAACAAGTGTTGGAGAGGATGTGGAGACGTTGGAGCCTTCACATATTGCTAATGGAAATGTAAAATGGTGTAGCCACTTTGGAAATATCTGTTGATTCCTCCAAAGGTTCAAACATAGAGTTACTATATGACTCACTCCTAGAAATTCCACTCCTGGAAAATAGATGTCCACACAAAACATGGAAAGTAAAATATACCCACACAAAAACTTGAACAGTCATGAACTGCGTAACAACATTTTGGTCAATGGTGGACCACATATGTGATGGTGATCTCATAAGATTATAATGGAGATGAAAAATTCCTGTCACCTAATGACATTGTAGCCATCATAGCATCATAGTGCAACACATTCCTCGTGTTTGCGGTGATGCTGTGTAAAATCTACTGCACTGTCAGTCGTATAAAAGTATAGCTTATGAAATTATGTTCAGTATATAATACTTAGTAATGATAATAAATTACTATGTTACTGGTTTATGTATTTACTATACTATACTTTTTATCATTATTTTAGGGCATACTCTTACTTTCTACTTATAAGAAAAAAGTTTACTGTAAAACAGTATGCTATGTCACACCAGCAGCAGCCTCATGCATCTCGTGTTTACTGTGTCTCTTGATTGAATCATTTTCTCTGTGTTCGATTTAATCTCATCTTGTTTTGTACAGTAACATGCTGTACAGTCTTGTAGCCTAGGAGCAACAGGCCGTACCCTACAGCCTAGGTGTGCAGTGGGCTATACCATGTAGGTGCATATCAGTGCACTCCACCATGCTTGCACAGTGACAGAATTGCCTAATGACGGTATGTGAATGGTCATAGGAGCGCTATTCAAAATATTCGAAAAGTAAAAACAACTTAAATGTCTTTTGGTTGATGAATGGACAGATAAAATGTGTAGTCAGTATTCCTTACAATGGAATATCATTTGGCAATGAAAAGGAACAGAGTACTGAGACATGCCACAACACGGGGAAACCTTGGAATGATTACTCTGAGTGAAAAAGGCCAGTCGGAAAGCACCACATGTCACGTGATTGCCTTTAAATGAAATGTCTGGAATAGAGACAAAACATAGACAGAAGTGGTTGCCTAAGGCTGAGGAATTTTGAGGGAAATGGGGAGTAACTGTTAGTGGGCACAGAGAATCTTTTTTGGAGTGACGAAAATGTTCTCAAATTGGTAGTTGCACAACTCCGAATAAACTAAAAGCTGCTGAATTGTATGCTTTAAATTGGTGAATTGTGTGGGATGTGAATTATGTCTAAATCAAGCTGCTATTCAAAAAGAGAAACAAACAAGCAAGCCTGGAAGCCAATGTAGGCTCAGAGATTTAAAAATAACTATCTTAGAGCTGGAATTTAATTTTTAATTTAGTCTGAAAAGGTTGTCTTCTCACCAGAACATTTAGTTCATTTATATTGATTGTAATATTTGGGTTTATTCCCACCATCTGATTTTGCGCTTTCTCTTTGTACAGCCTTTTCTGTTTCTTTTTTTCTTTAGTGCCTCACTTTGAATTAAATGGATTTGATCCTCACTGAAAAACATGCCCGCAAAAGAAAAACAAACAGTCAGAACAAAAAGGAACATTGCCCGCCGGTGCCTCCCAATCCAGAGCTGGAAAGGTCCGTCTGTTTCGAGGTGAGCGGTGCCTTGGCCGTGGAGCTCGGCCCGTAGGTACGGCTGCTCTGTGACCTGTGTCCACGACCAGCAATAAGACGAGGTCCACATTTCTGCGTGTATCGAGTTTCCTTCCTCCTTCCACCACTGAAGCAGTTCGATTTTCTTTATCTATTCTTTGAGTTGTTACCCTTAATATTTTCACATTCTTACTTAGCACAACAAAGCTAAGTAAGTTCTATTTTGCTGTATTAAATGCCTCCCCATGAGACATGATTGCTGTTACAGCATACGGTCACTGTGTTTTTAATTTAACCACGTATTCATCGTTACCTTTGCTCGCCGTTCTTTCTTGCATCTCTGACCTTCCTGCTGAGGATGTTTTCCCTTCTACCTGGAGTACATTTAAAAGGAAAAATACAGGGCCCCTGTGCGAGGAGGACACACAAAGTCGTGAAGCGTTCCATATTTTAGTAAAAACAAACAAACAAAAAAGACAGCTTTATTGAGCTATATTCTCAATCCATATAATTCATCATTTAAATGCTTCAATTCAATCGTTTTTAGGGTAGTCACAGCATTGTGCAGCCATCACCACGATCAACTTTCCAACCGTTTCATCGCCCCAATAAGAGAACCTGTACCCATGCGTACGCACTCCATACTTCCTCTGAAATCCCCAGGCCTAGGCAACCCCTCGTTTATTTCCTGTCTTTATAGATTTGTCTATTCTGGACATTTCGTATGAGTTGAATTATACAATATGTGGTTTTTTGCGACTGGTTTCCTTCCCTTAGCATAATGTTTTCAAGGTTCCTCACACTGTGGCATGTATTAGTACTTCATTCCTTTTTATTGCCAAATAATGATCCATTGTATGAATATACCACATGTATGTACCCATTTATCAGCTAAAGGACAGCTGGGTTTTCCCACTTTTTAATGACTAATGCTGCTATGAACATTCATATGTAACTTTTATGTGAGTGTATGTTTTCATTTCTCTTGGGTATATACCTCGGAGCAGAATTGCTGGGTCACATGGAAACCCCATGTTTAATATTTTGAGAAACTGTCACACTGTTTGCCAAAGTGGCTGTACCATTTTGTATTCCCATCAGCAATGTATGAGAGTTCTAACTTTCCCCTGTCCTTGTCAATGCTTGATATTTTCTTTCTTTTCTCTTTCTTTCTTTTTGTGTTTTAAAATTTATTATAGTCATCCTAGTGGGTGTGAAATGGTATCTCATTGTAGCTTTGATTTGCATTTCCTTGATGGCTAACTATGTTGAGCACATACCTCATGTACTTATTGTCCGTTGGTATATAGTCTTTAGAGAAATGTTTGTGTAAGTCCCTTGGCCTATTTTTAAATTGGGTGATTTGTCTTTTTAATATTGAATTGTAAGAATTCCTTCTGTATTCTGGACACCAGCTTTTATCAAGTATATGACTTGCAAATATATTTCCCCCTTCTGTACTGGTCTTTTCACTTTCTTGATCGTGTCCTTGAAGCACAAAAGTTTTAAATTTTGGTGAAATCTAACTAATCTTTCTTTTCCTTTGTTGCTTGTGCTTTTAGGTGTTGGATCTAACTTAGAAGGTTCTGCTTAACCCAAGGTCACTATGATTTACACCTACGTTTTCCTCTAAGAGTTTTGTAGTTTTAGTCTTACATTTAGGTTTATAATCCATTTTCAGTTGATTTTCAAGTGGTGTAAGGAAAAAGTTTCAACTTCATTATTTTGCATGTGGAGATCCAGTCGTCCTAGTACCATTTGTTTAAAGGCTATCCCACACCCCTCCATTAAACTGTTATGGCATCCTTTTGCATAAATCTGCTAGTTTATTTCTGGATTCTCAATTCTACCCCATTGATCTGTATGTCTATCCTTATGCCAATACCACATTGTCTTTAGTAAGTTTTAAAATGAGGAAGTGTGAGTCTTCCAACTTTGCTCTTTTTGAAGTTTCTTTTATTTATTCTTGGTCCCTTAAATTTTTGTATGAATTTTAGGATCAGTTAAATTTTAAAATCAGTTCAGTTTCTATAAAACAGCCAGTTGAAATTTTGATAGAGATTGCATTGAATTTGTAAATCAATTTGCATTTTATTATGAACTTAACAATATTAAATCTTCAAATCAAAGAACAGGAGATACGTTTATTTTTTTTCAAAAATATTTTGTAGCTTTTAGAGTATAAATTTTGCCCTTTTTTTGTTAAACATCTTTTAAAGTATTTAATTCTTTTTTTTAAAATTCATTTTTATTGTTAGACTTATTGGGGTGACATCTGTTAGCAAGGATTACATAGGTTTCAGCATACAATTCTACGGTGCATTGTCAACTTGATGTATAATAAGTTCACCACCTAATGTGACTTCTCTTTTCATCATTTAATTTTTTTGATGTTATTGTAAATGGAATTGTTTTTCTTAAATTCATTTTGGATTGCTCATTGCTAATATGTAGAAATACAATTAATTTTTCTACATTGATCTTGTATCTGCAAACTAGCTGAATTTGTTTATTAGTTCTAATAGTTTTTTAGTTGATGGCTTAGGGTTTTTTACATACAAGGATATGTCATCTGCAAATAAAAATAGTTTTACTTCTTCCTTTCCAGTCTGGATGCCTTTAATTTCTTTTTCTTGCCTAATTGCTCTGGCTAGAATCTGCAGCACAATGTTACATAGGAGTGCTGAGAGCAGACATCCTTGTCTTGTTCTTGACTTTGGGGGTAATGTCCTTTAGTGAGATCTGTTGGTGGTAAACCCTCTCAGTTTTATTACATCATTGTTCTTAAAAAAATAGGTTCTTTATATAGAGAATTCTAGGTTAACAACTATTTTATTTCAGAAATATAAACTTCAAACATACTAAAAATATCATTCTGCTCTGTTCTGGATTGAATCGTTGTTATCGAGAAGTCAGCTATCTGATTAAATGTTATTTCATTAGAGGTGTTGTTTGTCTCTCTAGCTGCTTTCATGATCGATATTTCTCTCTCTCTCTCTCTCTCTCTCTCTCTCTCTCACCTCTGCTGGTGGATTTTCATGTGTACAGGTATGGACTTCTTTTCACTTTTAGTGCTTAGTTTTCGAATGCAAGTTTGCTGTCTTTCAACGACTCTTAAATTTTTTCAGTTATGCTCTCTTAAAATATTGCCTCTTATACTTTCTCGCCTTTCCTTAAACATGTTGGATGCTCACACTCTATCCTCTACGTCTGTTTACTTCTTCATGTTCTCCAACTCTTTTTCTCTTTAGCCACATTCAGAATAAATTCTGCAGTTCCATCTTATGTTTTACTAATTCTTTCTTTGGCTCTTTATAATCTTTTATGTGGCTTTGAATTCTACAATGTCAAGGATTATATTTTTCATTTCTAGAAGTTGTATTTGATTAATTTCCACATCTATTTAGTTTGCATGGCTCTTGTTACTTTTTCATATTTTCAAGTGACCTGAGGAACTTCATCTCCAGCTTTATATTTGTTTTTATTGTGGCTTTATATGTAATCATGTCTTATTTTTATAATAAAAATACCAATGAAAACTTGAAATTTTCGCTGTGAAAAGCTGAGGTGGGGTTGAGTAGATGGGAGGGGTATTTGGGAAGGGTGTATTGCATTATTTCCCAAACTTAATGGACCAAGTACCTTCACCATTATTATTTTGTTTTTGATAGTGGTGGCATACGTAGGTGTATCTCTTAGGAATGAACGTGACACAGGCAATCTAGTTGGACCAAATCTAGGGCAAGGTGTTCATTCTCTGAGGCAGGTCTGACTATTATCCTTGTTTTAGAGATGAAGCCCAGTGAGATAAAGGCCTTTCCCCAGGGCCAGCCAGCTGGGGACTGGAGCATGCATTTGGGGGTTCAGCTCAGTCTCTGGGACAAGGACTGCTTCAGCAAGGCAGAGCAGCCTGCAGCTGCAGGGAGGCAGGACAGTCTGAGTGTGCTGAGCCTGGGGCTGAGGACCTTCGGGGTCTGTCCCAGGGGACGACCCCCTCCCCACCCAGGATGTGTCATATTCTCAGGGGCAGCCAAGGGTGAAGGGTAAGCAGGGCCTGGAGTGGGGTGGGACCAGGGAGGGTGATGTCACCCCCCACTCTTAGTAATGCTTTGGCAGAGCCTGAGGCTCCCACCTTGGGAGGGAGTGGGAGGAGGAGGGGCCGTGCTGGAGCCGCAGTGAGGAGGCTGCCAAGTCTGCGATCGGGAATGGGCCGTGTGCCAGGAGCACCCGGACCCGGCCTCCTGGGGGGGGGGGGTTCCGGTAGAGGACAGACATGTTCAGAGTCCTGGGAGGCAACTGTGGAACATGATGTCACATCAGATTGAATGTGGAGCGGTCGTTGGGCAGTTTGTCTGTCTGTCTGACCAGCAAGGCTAGTGGCCAGCCATTCCTTGATCGATGCCCAACTGACGGCGTAAACGTTTATTTTTCTCTCAGGTTGGTGGACTATAGGATTTAGGTGACTGACATTTAGAGATGTCAGCAGGGATGGGCCAAATCTCTGTCCATGAGACCTGGGCTGCCCTCTCACAGGTGCCTGATACCACCCCTGCTGAGCATTCAGGCTCAGGCGGAAGGAAGGGAGGAAATTAGCATCTACAGCTAGCCAGGTGCTGTGGAGACAAAGCTAACGGTGACAATGGGCTGCCCTCAAGGAGCTTGCATCCTAGGAGGGGACACAGGTTCACATCCGTGATGGCTGAGGCCAGAGCCTGGGACGAGCCGGACGCAGGGGCTCAAAGTGGAAAGCAACTTGATTCTAGTCTCCCGACAGCTCTTTGTGATTGACTCACAGAGGAAGTTCTTGCCCCATTCTGGGTGAGAACTCAGGCAGTCTCACAAGTTTTCTGATCTCTGCTAGGTGACAAAAATTCTCAGGTTACTTTAAGTTGCCAACATAGAGTCAGACGGACAATTAAAAGCATCTGGTCTCAGGTGATAGTCCCAACTTTGAACTTGATGTAGAGTTGAGACTTCTGCAGGCAGTGAGCTGGAGAAGGGGCTTTGACCTTCCTTCACCCTGCAAGAGTCCTTGCCTCTCTGCCCTCTTCCCTCATCCTGTTACTTGCAGCTTCTGGGGCCACCAGGGTCCAGAGAGGGCGGGGAGAGGTCGAGGAGAGGAAAGGTCACTTCGCGGGTCCTACTGCGAGCTGGCTTCTGCTCACAGCGCCCTGCAGAGGGAAGAACCGAAGGGTCCTCGGGCCACCTTCCTACCCGGGAACACTCAGCTGTACTTCCTACAAAGTGGCCCAGGGGCCTCCTCCATGGGACGACCCTCCAATCTGCCTCTGGCTTTCCGGGGCCACACAAACTCTGTGTATTGTTCCCCAAATTTACTAGATCACATGACCCTGATGATGATGATGACAATGATGACAACGATGATGATGATGTTCTGAATCTCGTGACACTTCTTAGCAGACCATGTTTGGACCACAGAAAACTCAATGTGTCCTGTGCTCTGACCGGCTCTGGGGGCCCGGGCGCATCTCACCACAGACACATCTCCTAGCAGGTAGAAGCCCGTTTCTGACTCCCAGATGTTCCTGCAGGGAGCCGACCCTGTCTGGGCCACCACGTGCCCGACCCACTGGAGACCCCTGTTACCATTGTCACATGATTCGTTGGGAAGCCCCTGCCCAAGCCAAACTGGGGGCCCCCATTGCCTGTAGGCCCTCAGGCCTCCTAGCCTCTCCCCTGGGTTCCTCTTCCGCTCCCACAGACACACCCGCTGGAGCTCCTGGGCCATTCCTTGCAGCCAGACTCTGATGGGCCTGGGCACCCGGATGGGGCCTGCTGCTGGGCTGGAGAGGGCAGCCTCGCAGGGACGCTTCGGGAGGCCTGGGGCGAAGCCCCTGCCCCAGGGGGAATGTGCTCGCCCTGGGAGGAGACAGCCCAACTGTCCCCGAATTCCCCATTTGCAAACAGTTCAGCCAGGAGACAAAGGGCACCGTGCCCAGTGCCTGGCGCTGGGAAATAGCCACCGTCCCACTGCTCGGCGGAGGGACGGGCGGGGTGGGGATGAAGGATGTCTGGGACTTGTCCACCGTGGACCCAGGGGAGCAGGACGGAGCCTGTGGTTCTCTCGGCCTCCTCTGCTCGGCCCGCTGCCACTCGCAGCATTCATTACCCGGGGCCTCAGCATTGTGTCAAGAAGCTGGCCAGCTCTTGGAGTCGGGGAGCACTTTTCAACACCCCTACTCCCCTTTCCTCCCTCTCTCCTCAGCCTCCCTGCTCTCCCCCTGTCATTCACAGGGGAAATTTCAAAATCCCTTTTTAAAAAGCCACAGCTGTGGAGATAAAGTAAGAGGAGGACCTGCCTGAATTCAGCCAAACCTGGTACGGAATCCTGTCCCGGCCACCTACTATTTAGGTGGCCTCAGGCGGCCACTTGACTTCTCTGGAACCTCAGTTTTCCCATCTGTAAAGTGGGGATGATCCTAACTGACCCAGTGTTGCTGTAAGGATTATGTGAGCTCAGTGAGGGCCTGGCATGCAACAGGGATCCAGGAAATGTCACAAAAGAAAGGACACTATGGGAATGGGCACATGACAGGCCCTCAGTAAATATTTATTGATTAAATAGGGAGTGGAATAGAAAAGAAAGAACTGATCCCAACATCTGTGGCTTTGCCTTTCTTTCTAAAAGCACACAGGAATTAGAGGCGTTGGCTGGGGGTGAGAGAAGAGCAGGGTGAGGTACCACATAATTCTTGGGGAAGGGAAGGCTGAGAACATTCTTAATGACGTCAGCTCCTGTGTGCAGAATACATTACACGCTCTCCGGCGTGCTGGCTTTCTCTGACATTGAGGCTTGTCTGGGAAGGAGGCTGAATTCCAACTCCTAGAGCTGCTGAGAGGATTAAATGAGGTCATCTCTGTCGAGAGCTTGGACCTGGTGTATAGTAGGACTTCCGTAAACGATAGCTGTCATTGTTATCTAAGATCATCATTGCATCAGTTAGTTATTGCCGTGTAATAAGTACCCCCAAATTTAGGGGCCTAAAACAACGACCACTTATTTAGCTCAGAATCCTTCCTGTTGCAAATGTAGATTAGGCTCAGCTGGGTGGCTCTTTGGTCCTCTTGCATCTGGTTGGCTGCAGGTGAACTTGACAGCTCTGCTTTCAAGGTGGGCTGGCTGCTGGCTGGGGTCATAAGGTGACCAGGCCACTTGTCTCTCATTCTCCAGCAGGCTAACATGGGCTTGATCATGTGACAGGGGCAGGGTTGAGAGCGAGAGAGGAAGAAAGAGAAAGGGCACAAAACCTCTCGAGCCTGGGACTCAGAATTGGCCCAGAGTCCCCTCCCCCACATTTGTTTGGCTACAGCAAGTCTCAAGGCCCGCCAAGATTCGGGGAGGAGCTAGCTGCACAGTCATGTGGCAGATGGCATCAATATGGGACAAGGAATAGCATGACCACTTCTGAAAACCACTTACCACAGCACAGCTAATTAGCGGGGGCATCGGGGACAGGAACCAGGTGTCCTTGATCCCCAGTGCAGGGAACCCGCCTCAGCTGCCTGTGGTACCAGCAGCAAAGCCTGTTGCTTTCCCAGATAGCTTCACGGCTCCATTCTCTACCCCTGGTCAGCACCAGGTTGCCACCTTCAAATCCCTTCCCCTTCGGAGGTGGAGATCCAAGTCCCCACAGGGCCAGTCACACGCATACCACATGTGGAGTCATGGGGACCTGATGACTCGCACCCCCTGTGGACACTCCATGGAGCCCCTCAGTCCTCTGATGAGGGAAACACACCCAGCACCTGGACGCCCCTCCCCACGGTGTCTGCTAAAGAAACTGGTTGAACTATCCCTACGAGGTGCTGGTCGATCACAAGTGACAGATAGTACCCTCAGCCGCCTGGGAAAGGTTTTCCTGCCCAGGGTGCAGTGACAGGAAGCCATGCTAGTTCCCCACTGGGGCTGGGAGCTGCCTGGCCCTCACTTGTATTCACATTTTGATTGGTTCCTGTGCATTCTCTTTTTTTTTTTTTTTTAATCATTTTTTTAAATTTTATTTGTTTTATTATTATAATTTTTTTTTTTTTGTAGTATGTGGGTAGTTCCCTGACTGAGAATCGAACCCAGGCCGCCTGTGCATTCTCTTGAACTCTTGGCCACCAGCCTCCTGGTGGAGTGGCAACCCCCACAGTGTCCAGGCAATAAGGACATCAGGTGACAACAGGCAATCTGGGCACAGGCTTTTCCGTCTTCTGTGCATTTACTGGCAGGCAGATACAGGCTTTTGATCATCTGATCAGACACGGGGTGCATTTCCCAGTTTCTGTTTGTGTTTCTTGTCTGTGTCTCCGCAGGGACTTTGTTCACTTTGGTGAGCCCCAAATCCTCCCACAGAGCCTGGTGTACGCTGGGCGCCCTATACATTGCATGGATTGGTGGATGAAACACCAGACTTAATTGAGTTGCATCTCTTCAGAAAGGGTCCATCTCCCTCACTCCTCTGAACCACACTCTTCATTGCCATTGGCCTTGGGGCCTCAGGCAAAGGACCCCGGACCCAGAGGCACAGGCTCTGGGCGCTGATCCCAACTCCTCTACTTACCATGTGACTGTGAACATGAGGCGGTCAGACTGGTGGTCCCTCCACCTCCAGGGACAGCCATCCACAGTGCGCACGACTCCTCCCAGGTCTGTGCAGTGGGGCAGGCCTGCAGCAGGCGACTCAGCTTGTCCAAGTCCTGGTTTCCACAACCATAAGGGGGTGGGGGGAGCAATGGCGTCTACTTCACGGGTGTGTGGGGGTTAAAGGTTAACAGGTTAACACTAACTGAATGGTGGCTGCTGTGATGGTGATGGTGATAACGACCAGGGAGGAGGAAGGGTGCCAGGGAGATGCACCATGCACTCCGGCTGGCTTCTTTCTGTCCTCTTGCCGCCCTGCCTGCCCCTCTCCCGGCTGCCCCCAGTCCTGCCCCGCCCTGCAGAGCTGGCCCAGCTCCACCGCCGGCTGGGGTCCTGCCCACAGCCTGGTTCTCACGCTCACCCTCACTCCCTCTTCTTCGTGGGCTCCCTCAGCTTCGCAGCCCACCCCTCTGGGGAAGGGTCTCTCTCCTCCCACCCACCCTATAAGACTTGAGGACAGGCACCCCTCCTGGGCCCCCAGTCCTCCATGACCCAGGACCAAGAGGACTGCCTGCTGAGATCACGGGGTCTCTGTTGCCCTGGAAGCCCTGAGCTGGGATCAACCGGGTGTGCGAGGTAGGGGCAGAGGCTGGACCGCTTCACTACTGTCACCTGCCACTAACACCCCCCAGGAGGCTGCTGGGGCCGCTCCAGCTCCTGCCTTCCAGCCTCCCCCTCCCTGCAGCCCCTCTGCACTTACAACTGTTCCCGTCAGGCTCCCACACCCCCAGCATCCTGTTCCCAGAAGGGGCTGCTTGGCGCAGCCAGGTACTGGGGAAGTGACTTCCGAGGAGGCAGCTGGTGTGGGGGTGGGGCGCTGAGCGCTGCCGCTCAGGTGTCCTCTGTCAGCCGCTCCTACCTGGCTGCACCTTCCCCAGACACTAGGGGCTCCCCCCACAGGCGGGGGAGGGGAGGTGCTGGGCACAGACCCCTTCAGCCCCGGCCTCTGGGACCAGCAGTCCTGCCCCGGAGGTGCCAACGCTCTGGGCCTACCCACTCCTGTCCAGGGAGGTGGGGAATCCCAGGGCTGCCCGGAGCCCCAGGGGGACAGGCTGCCCTGGGAGGCCGCTGGCCGCGAGCATGACTGAGTCCCCACGGTAACACGGGAGCTGGGAATCACAGTCCCCATTTCCCAGATGAGGCCAAGGGACACACAGTCACTCTGCCCACCGCGGTTTCGAGTTTTCTTTTTCAGTTGGGCAAGGGGGTTGCCAGGAGAATGGCTGACTCTGCAGAGCGAGGCTGGGAGGGAAGGGGGCTGAGTGGGGAGCGCTCCCACCCCCTTTCCTGTTTGTCCCACTCGCTGTTCATTATTCTACTTCCTTCCACAGGATGCCGGGGCCGCAGGGGTCCCAGCGCGCTCAGACGGTGCTGTCAGCAGTTGGCGTCGTGTGCACGTGTGTACGTGTGCGTGTGTGCGTGCGTGTGTGTGCGTGCGTGCGTGTGCGTGTGTGTGCGTGTGTGTGCGCGTGCGTGTGCGCGCGTGTGTGTGTGCGTGCGTGCGTGTGAGTGCGCGTGTGCGGGTGCGCGTGCGTGCGCGTGTGTGTGTGCGCGTGCGTGTGCGTGTGTGCGTGCGTGTGTGTGTGCGCGTGCGTGTGTGTGTGTGTGCGCGCATGTGCGTGTGTGTGCGCGCGTGTGTGCGTGTGTGTGCGTGTGTGTGTGCGCGTGCATGTGTGTGTGTGCGCGTGTGCGCGCGTGCGTGTGTGTGTGCGCGTGGTGTGCGCGCGTGTGCGTGTGTGTGTGCGCGTGTGCGTGTGTGTGTGTGCGCGCGTGTGCGTGCGTGTGTGTGTGCGTGTGTGTCTATTGTGTAGGTGTGTGCAGGTGAGCGGTCGTGTGCTCCGTGTGTGTGTAGGTGTGTGCAGGTGAGCGGTCGTGTGCTCCGTGTGTGTATAGGTGTGTGCAGGTGAGCGGTCGTGTGCTCCGTGTGTGTGTCTATTGTGTAGGTGTGTGCAGGTGAGCGTGCAAGACTCCCTACATTCACCAGAACACAGGTGGCATGTAGGCTTCTTCACAACTGTGTTCTCAGAGCCCAGGACAGTGAGCGGCACACAGTAAGTGTCTGTTAAGTATATATGGAATTAATAAATGAATGAACAAATGAATCTTAATACACAGGTTCCCAAGACCCCAGCGGGTAGCCAGATAATTGCCGAGGCAATGTGTCACCTGAGGTCTCTGTCCCTCTTCAGGAGAAGGAGGGGTGGCAGTCATGGCCCGGGAGACACGTGGATCGCTGAACACTACAATGTCATTGGTGACTGGGGCCCCCCTTCACCCTGCTGCTCCATGGCCTGGGGGACTTGTTCACCTGGAAGACCCCAGGGCAGGGCTGGAGGGGGCTCTGCTAGGAAGCAGGGAGGATTGGGGTTGGGGGCTGGGGTGCTCTGTTAGTACAGGCCTGGAATGTTACAAGCTGGTGGACATTGGGCCTTTCTTGTTCACCACTGCCACCTGCAGCTTAGTCTGACAGAAGAGCTGGGGTCCCTCATACCTGCAAAAGGACTGAGCTCTCAGGGGGGTTCAGGGCATGTGTGCACATGTGCATGCGTGCACACATGCACGCACAATGAACTGACATTCAGTGGTACTGATGCTTACAGCCATGCCAATTATGAAAATGTTGAAATATTTTCCTAATGGTTGACAACAAACCCCCAAGCCAACCTGTGCACCTCCCACCAGTGCACACAGAAGGCCCCTATTCCAGCTCAAGTTGGCTTCCACACCCATTGGTCAGTGTCTATGCCAGACAGCACCCCAAAGTCCAGCTTCCTAGCACAGCCTGGGCACTGTCATGGGCTCCCCGAAGGACCACAGAGCAAGCTGGCACCCAGCTATGCTTCCCGCCTGGCCCCCAGGAGCTATAAGTGGGCCCTGCCCAGGGGTACCCTTGCCTTCTCTTGCCCACTGCTCAGCAGCCAGGCCATCATGGGCCCGTGTGCCAGACCTGTGGTCTAGACATTGATGGGAGAAATGGCACCCTGGGGGTGGCCCCAGCCCCCAGCCCAGGGAGGGAGGTGGGAAGAATGGAAGCCCCAGCAAGATCTGGATGGACGGCCAGCTCTAGGGGCCAGTTCAGGAATTGGAGCAGCTGCACAATGGTCATGCTATAGAATGGCAGGTGGAAACAGGGTCCTCCCCGGTGGGGGGCCCAGCAGTTCGGCACTTAGCGACCAGATTTCCATGGCCTGACAACACAGTTGTCCCAAGAAGTCTCGGGCGTGGGAGGCACTGAGGCGGGAGAACATCGTTACAGCCAGGACCACGTGGTTCCAACCCTGGTGCTGGCACTTTCCGGTGGTGAGGCCTGGGGACCTGCCACCAAGGTGGGCCTGCCGGGGGACGGAGCCCACACCGTTAGTAACCGTCAGCATTTTCTCAGTCTTCTGCAAGTCTTCAGCAACACGGCTCTGAGCCCATGCCTGCACTACACGGCCCAAGGCCACACAAGAAGACAGAGGAGGAGCTATGCTCAAACCCAGGTCACCTGGCTCTAAATGACAAGTCATTTATGAAAGGCCATCCTGAGAAGCTCCCTGTACCCTCCCTGGGGGTGAAGCTGGGAGGGGACCCCACCACGATGACACAGACTGGGAGGACAGACCAGGGAGGACCTTTGATATACTCTTCCCGTCCGCCTGCCCAAGAGGGAGGTGGCCTAGGCCACAGGGAGACCTTCAGCTGACATCCCTCAGGTTGTCGCATTTAAGTGGGAGGCCTACAGGTGGCTGGGACAGGGTCACCTCGGGTCTCTCTGGACACCACCCCCACCAAGACACCCAACCTCAGCCCCAGATCCCTGGACATCAGCCGTCATGTTCCACTCTTGGCCAGCTAACATCTGCTCCTGCTCTTTGGGGAGGGGGCTCTCAGCTTCCGGACCATCCTAGCACCCCATTCTTCCCACCACCCAGGACTGGGGGTGGGTGGGAAGGAGAACCGTGCATGGGGAGAGAAAGAGGCCGCCCCAGTCTACCTGTGCTCATCTGATTGCTGACCCCATGCTGAGAGATGGCCTGGGCAGAACCCCCGTCGGGAACACCCAAGCCCCCTCATGCTTCCTTCTCCCAGGTGTCACACCGGGGGCTCTCGCTGATGGGCAGGAAACTGCGCCACCTGGCAGCCCAGCCCCCGCTGCCACCTGCCCCATAGGGCCCTGTGCTCCCCCATCCCCGCCTCCATCAGACCCGCCCCTCTGGACACCCTCCACCGCCCGGGTCCCCAAGCCGGAAAGATGTCTGCTGAGGTGGTGGCACCGTGAGGTGGCCAAGCCAAGGGAAGCAGTTGCTCACTCTGGTTCGGGATTCCCGCAAGACAGGCACCTTGCTGAGGACTCGGCATCCTCGGTGTCAGCAGAGCCTCACCCAACCGTGTCACCATCCCCGTATGCAGATGCAGAAAGGGGGGCTCCAAGAGCTGAGGGGGCTCAGCCAGGGGCGGCTCGGCTACAATACACCAGAGCACCTCATAGAACGCTGGTCTGCCGGCCCAGGGGCTGAGCCCTTCTCAGGGCAAAGGGGATGGGTGGCCTTGCCTCTCCCGAGACCTAGTGATGTGGAGCTGCTGCTTATGCACTGCAGGACCCTTGAGCCTAGTCAGACCCCATCCCCATCCCACACAGCTCCAAGTTCAGGGGAAGCCCCAGGTTCCCCTTGTCTGCCACCAGATGGCCGGGGTGTGGCCCCTAGTTCTCCTTACCGATGATGGCAGAATGTTGAGGACATTATTTAACCTCTTGTTCTTCATCATCTGATCTGTGAAGTGGGGATAACGAACACGCACCTCACAGGACTGTGCTGGGCAGACCAGTTACGACGTCAGTGGGACTCGTACAGAGCAAGTGCTTCCGAAGCACCGTGTGTGTGTAAAACTGTCGCCCAATCGTTCCGTGTGCATTTACTGGGTCTGTCCTCATTGCCAATAACAAGCACAGGGTCAAGCACACAGTAGACTCATTTATGCTTTTTGCTGCAGTTATGAAAAACTATCAAGGTTTGTGTATTTGAGGGTGGTCTTGAATTCCAGATTCCAGCCAGCCACATTCTTCCTAGTAGCGCATGAGGAATCCTTGGGAAATGAGAGCTAGATACCTAACTGAAAGGTTTCCTATCTTGCTTTGACCACTGGGAAGCTCAAAGGCAAAGCCATATATGGTTCAACTCAACAATTGGAGCTCAAGGATGGCAGCTGCATTCACTTTGCACTCCAACCAGATGGATCGACAGGCAGTGCTGTGTGAAGGACTCCGAGGCCACTGTGAGTGGTAACAGCTATAAGCATGCCCAGGGCATCTGTGGACCAGGGAGATGAGAACAATGATCCATTAGTGATGTCTGCTGTGAGCATGGCCGTGGAGAGCACACTGTGCGCACGGCATGCTTTTGCCATCACCAGGCTGAGCAACTCGGCTGTGTTTATTCATCCAAGTCCACGCGTCCTCATAAATTTCTATTTCCTCTGCTGTTTTGTATTTTAGTATGTGTACAACAGACTCACAGTTAACGGGCACCCATGCCGGATAACTGTAGTATTATTTCTTTGACTTTTTTGCCCATTGCTTGAGGGTGCTGGTTGCATGAGTTCTGGTTATCGGAGAGTCTACTGCACTTGCTTTGTAAGGAAAATAAGCTGGCATGGCTTCAGTCCAAGCCCTCAGCCCTCCCAGTATGCTAAGAGTTCCAGGGAGGGTCTCTGACTGGGGCGGAGAACAGCCCCCACGGAGCGTAAGGCTCCTGCGCCTGCTCCGCGGTGTTGTGCCCAGCGCCTCCCTCAGGCCTGAAAGTGGGTTGGCCCTGGATTTCAGCCACAGAAAATTTCTTGCAAGAAATCAACTAGGTCCAGATCAAGAGTCAGACTGTCACGAAGGTGTGCCCCCTCCATCCTCCATGGGAACAAAGCTGTCTGGCTTGGGCCCCCAAACTCCATCTCTTTTTGGGATATGTCTGTGGCTACATCGTATCAGGGCCTGAGAATCTAAAGCGACATGGTTTAGGAATCACCTTGGAGGGCTACTGACAATGCAGATGATTTCAATGCAGATGGTGTCCCCTGTCCAGAGCTACACCACCAGAATTTCTGAGCCCTGGAATCCACACCTGCACCAATGTTCCCACTGGAGTGACAGACCCACCAGGCCTGAGGCTGCTGAGGTGCCTGGGGGAACCGGGACAGCGCTGGGCTCCTGGGCTGGGGCAGCAGCGCCACCTGCTGGGTCCTTCTGGAGCACCTCCCGCTGCTGCCCTGCCCAGAGGTCAGAGTTGGAGACCACGGGCGAGGGTTCCTCCTGGGTCAGCCTTTCCCCTTGTCTTCCATATTCACCCCACCCTACAGACTTCCCCCATCATGTATCTGAACCCCTCCTCTGGGCTTCGTGATGCTGGGCATGGGGTGTGCTGGGGCTCACCCTCTGTGTACAAGTAAAAGCGTCCTTTCAAGTCTCACATTGCATCTCTGAAGCTCCTAAATTCTGCACCTCTTACTCTGCTCCATTTCTTTAATATGAAAATGTTTCCTTCCTTCATCAAAAACAGATGCTCTAGAAAGAGGCCAAGTTTACCTTGTGGCCTCATTGACCGCCCTTTACCAGCCCCCTGTTTTGTACCTTCTGGGGGCACCTATATCCCGACTCAGAGGCAGGAACTCAGGGGTATGAGTTCCTACATTTGTTTCAACACACAAATCAAACTCCAGCCATGCCGGCAACCAGGCAGATGGACCGCAGCCAGGCCTCACTCTCCTGAGGTACCAGGCTGAACGGGGTGGGGGTGGGGGTGGGGAGACATTGGGAAAGGCCCCCCTGCCCTGGAGACTGCAGTGTCCACCACTCTTCCCTACAGACCCAGCCCCTCAGCTCACACCATCTCTCTCCCATAGGTCTGCCCCCTACCCCACACCCTGCCCTGCCCTGCCCCATCTAGGGAAGTAGCCTGGGGCTTGTTACAAGTTAGGCAGGCTTGTTACAAATCCTCTTTAATAGTCAGTCTTTGAATCTGAGTATGCTTTACAGAACTGTGCACAGAGGCCCTCCCCCCCAAACCCCCCCACTCACCCAACAAGGCGTAGCCTCACCCACCCACTCCCCAGGGCGGGCAGAGGACAGGAGAAAGAATCCTCTCCGCTTCCCCGAGCAGCTCAGGGTCCTGGCAAATGCAGGGCCAGCTCTGTGCCACACCCTGAGGATGCACCCCTCTAAGCAGCCCAGGGTCTGGCCAGACCCCATCTCTGACTTTGCTTATCTAGGCCCTGCCCCCACTTCGTGGCCTAGGCAGATCTGCTGGGTGAGGCCTGGGGAATCGCCTCTAATGTCAGGTAAGGCCCACCCACTCCCACAACCTATAATGAAAATGTAAAAACCAAAGACATATGCATCATAGTGGAAAAAACATTGACCCACGCAGTGGGCAGTCCCCTGACAGCCCAGGGTGCCTTATCCCCCCACCCCTAATTTTTCATACACTTTCCCACATACAATATATACAGCCCCGAAGGCAGGTAGAAACCCAGCCCACCTGCGCAGAGATGCTTTGGGGAGCATTTTCTCTGAGTTGCTCAGAGAACCCCGGCGGGCAGTGAGCTGAGGAGCCACAGAACAGCCGGCTGAGGACAGAAGGGTGGGGAAAGGGGTCCAGGCTCCAGAAAGCCTTCCATTTCCAGCCAGCACAGGACGGACACAGGGTGGGAGGCGGGCCTGGAGGAGGGAGCCAGGGAGGCCCCTAGGAGCCCAGTGCAGGGAGGTGGGGACAGAAGCGGCCTCAGTACTTGGGGACTTTGCTGTAGTCTTCAGAATGGACATGCCGGCACAAGCAGATGGACAGGAGCATCCCCAGGACCTGTTGAGGGAGAGAGTGAGAATCAGAGGTGGCAGGGCTGCCCAGTCCCCCTGAGACCCCTGCTGTCCAGGTCAATACACTTGGGTTGACCTGGGTTACGTAGGTCCTTCATTAGAGCCTCGTGACAACCTGCAATTCCCGAGCTTAGGACTGGAGTGCAGTGCCTCTAGAAGCTGACAGGCCTCAGCCTCCCCAAGCACATCAGCAGAGCAGGGGCAATCTGGGAGGGCAGAGCACATGGGGAGGGCTGCAGGGGAGGGGTCCAGACCTCAATGACAGCGACGCCCACACACACGCCGAGGATGACGCCCAGGTTGTCCTGCAGCCATGCCTGCACCTTCGCCATACAACCCTAAAAGGGGAGAACATGGCCATGTCAACCCACGTCATGCCATCTTACCCCGTCATGCAGAACCAGCAAGAGTGGCTGCCCCCTGCCCAGAGGGCCTGCAGTGTTCTATTGCTCCTCGATTGGGTAAGTTAATGAATATAAGATGAAGGTACCAATGACAAGGGAATACATGGGTCAAAGGCAGGAACAGCTAAGAGAAGGGAGGGAGGGAGGGGTCTGAGCCCAGGGGAGCCAGCATGGCTCTTGACCTTGAACCCATGGGCATCCCCAAACCCAGCCCGACCCCACAGCCCTCCACTTACCTCCTGGTACACAGGCCAGGCCTCGGGGCTGTTGCCACTCTCCGTCCTGTTGCCGGCGGGGAGCTCGCAGAAGCCCTTCCTCAGGAGGGGGCTGTCATCGTCCCTCTTGTCCTCGCAGGAACAGGGGAATGTGACATTGGTGCGATTCATGAGCTCAGCATTGTCTGTCCAGTTGTAGAAGCTGACCCAGCCGCAGCACTTGCCCTGGGCAAAGAGGGGACAGGCTGCTGACACCCACTGCCCACTCGGGCCGGCGCCCTCCTGGCAAGGGTGGGGCCTCCCCAGAAAGAGGCTTCGATTGGCCATTTCCGGGCCTCCCTGGTCCCGGCCAAGCCACCAGGATTTGAGCAAAGGTTTCACTTTGGCTTCTCTGAGCCACAGAGGAATTAAAGGGGCTTTCAGGAAACTAATAAACAGAGAACATGGCCATGTCAACCCACATCAGTAGGAAAGAAAAATCAGGAGCAGCAAAAATAGAGCCCAACAGGAGGGAAGTTCAAGTTGAAAGACAGCTCAAGGAGGGCAGATGGCATACGGTTAAGAGCGTGGGGTCTGGAGTCGGACCACTGGGTTCGAATCCCAGCTCTGCCACCTGCCAGCTGTTCAACTCAGTCAAATTACTGACCTTAGTTTCCTCATCTGCAAAGTGGGGTGACAAGGTTTCTAACTCGCAGGGCTGTACGAGGACTAGGCAGGCAGAGCTCCCAGCACAGGTCTGGGGAGCACAGTAATTGCTCAGGAAAGGCCAGCTCCACTCCTCCGAGGGGCTCATGAAGGGGACCCCGGGAGGCTCTGGATCACATTGGGGTTTGAGTTCCAGACAGGACTGGGATCTCAGGGGCTGGGCCCGAGCTGGAAACGAGTGGGCTCCTTTCAAATCCTGGCCCTGCCCTGCGCATGAGCAAGCCACTGCCCTTCTCTGAGCCCGTTTCCTCATCTGGAGGATGGGATAACAATGACCACTCTGCGAGGGTCCCTGGGAAGATGACATGGGCTGCATGCGTGAGCTGTGTGCTGCCGTCCCCAGCACACAGTCAGTTCCCTGTCTCTGTTTCCTTCCCATCTCAGGGTGGCGAGTCCCTGACAAGCGGCCCAGTGGCCGGCAGGGGGCGTGCCAAGCACGGGCGGGCGTTCTCTGGCTCCAGTTGTACATTTTACGCTGCAGTTGCCTGGCTGCCTCCTGTCCGGCAGAAAGGCTGGCAGCTCGGAGGGGCACTGTCGGCCCTCCCACATCCAAGCAAAATGGGGCAGCTCTCCTGGGCCCTTCTACTGCACCCAACAGAGCCCTCATCTCCAGGGCCACCTGGCCTGATTCGGGCCAAGGTCTGTCCCCAGCCACCACCCACCCTGTGTCTTTGCGGTTGTGCATGGCGAATAAAACACCACCCCAAGGTACGTGCTGCCTCAGTGGCACGGGTCTTCAAAGTCCATCTCACGTGAGTATGGATCAACAGCCCCGCTTTACAGATGAGAACGGCTCAGAGAAGGTCTGTCCAGGAGGCAGCAGTCAGTACCTAGTGCTCAGGAGCCTGGGAACCCAGTTTCGTAACCTCCCCAGGCCTGCTGCCTGGCTTGAGATGAGAAGGTTGAGAGCTGACCCCACTGTCTCTGGCCACAGACGGGAGCACTGAGAGCCTTGGGGCCCCAAGACGCTGGGGCCCCCGAGCAAGGAACTGTGGTGGTGCCAGGTAGGGGGACTGGCTGCTCAGGAGCACCCTGTCCCCGTCAGATACACACTCACACACCAACTCACTAACACAGTGTCCCCTTCAGGCACGTACAGGCCCACAGATGACCAGACCCAGACGCACAGACACACACAGGCCAGGCACCTCACCTGAGCCTGCACATAGTCCCAGCCTTCCTGCAGTCTGTCCTCCTGGCCATCCTTGTAGTTCTGAATGAGCTTGGTCACGATGCTGCCCATTTCCTGCTTCACCTGCAGAGGGGAGAGCAAAGGTCAAGGTCAGATCATCCAAAACCTGTGCCCCACCTCTAATCACATCTACTTAAACAGCCTCTCCCCACCCTAACGCCTGAACCTGGGGACGTGCTCACGGAACCAGAGCATGTCGTGTCCACTCAGCCTGGCACTTCCTGGCACTTCCTGCTGGTCACCACATGCAGCCCCACGCAGTTAGGGCCACCCACGCCTGCCTTTCTCTGCGTCTCTTTGACACTCAGCAGCCACGAGACCTTTAAAGTGGGGATCTTTCCACGTCACTGCTGAAAGCCTTCCAGTGGCTTCCCACCACCCTCAGGAAAAACGCCGATGTCCGCTCGAGGGTCCACAGAGCCCTCCATCATTTGGTCCCTGCTCTTCCCAGACCTCGCTTCCTCTGTTCCCACTTCCGCTGCTTCTGTTACTAGGCTGACCAGACGTCCCCTTTTAACTGTGGACAGAAAACAGCAGTACCATCCCGTTTCCAATGGTACGTCTGCTCAGCCTATGTCTTACACAGGTCTCCTTGCTGTCTTTGTGCTACGCGCACCCCTGCCTCAGGGCCTTTGCACTTGCTGTTCCATCTGCCTGGAATCCTCTTCCCCCAGATGTTAACATGGCTCACTCCTCTACTTCCTCCAGGGCTCTGCTCAAGCATCGACTCCTTAACAAGGCCTTCCTGGACCATCCTACAGAACACCCTCCCTTCCCTCCCGCCTCCCCACCACTTCCCCTCCGCCTCCAGCCGCCCCTTCTCCTGAAGGGGTGAGCATGCCCTATCTCCTTCATAGCATTGCCATTCCACGCTCGTCTGTTTGCGGGGTTTATCACTGGTCCCCCTAGAACATCAGCTCTGTGGGCGCAGGGACTGCACGTGGTAATGCCCGGGCAGCGCAGGTGTGCCACGAGCACGGGTAAGGAATGTGTGCGTAACTGTGGCCACACGCCACCTGCCACAGCCATGCGCCACCCGCCACGGCCACGCGCCACCCGCCTCGGCCACGCACCACCCCGCCACAGCCGTCCTCGTGTATGCTCCCAGTTCACCCTCATGCCTGTCCCGGGTCCCCATGCATCCACATTCCGACCGGCTATCGTCCAGGACGAGAGGAGCGCACCTGCTTCCTCACTGACCCCGCGGAGAAAATC